>JANRMT010062808.1:1876739-1901681 GCA_026402145.1 Polypterus bichir lapradei
TAGATAGATAGATAGATAGATAGATAGATAGATAGATAGATAGATAGTGTTAGTGTGTCAGAGAGAGGATGTGCAGCATTGTTCATAATGGCACTCTTTTTTGTTTTAACTCTCCTTTGCTACTGTGACCAAGGAGTCCAGAGTGTGTCCTATATAATTGATCCTGCCTTTTTAATTAGCTTGTTGCCTTTAAACATTTATTTTTCTACGCTTTTATTTCCTGATTGGTAAAGTTTCACATTGGCTGGTGCTGTCTCACCTCACTTGCTGAGGCTCCTTCCAGTGTCCACATGGGACTTTATGTACTCTCATTTCTTTCCACATCCTGAAGACAATCATGTTAGGTTATCTGGCAAATCTAAATTGGTCTAATATGGGTGTGTGTGAATGGCTGGAACTCCATGTTGGGTTGATTCCTCATTTGTGGAATATGACTTTGCGAAATGAATGAATGGATTTGTTTTCCTTCAGTGTGGTCTTAATGTTTTTAATGATATTATATTGTACTTGGTTGATATCTACTGCTGTCTGAATCGGTGAGTAATTCTGTATTCAGAGACCTAATAACAAACATTTAAGCTGTGCGTGCATGGTAAAGTATAAGCATCAGGGATTGGCACAACTTAAAGCTTCTTAATTTACTATAATTGTCTTAAGATGCTTATGTGGATGTTTATTACGACACCATACAATCTCACAATGATGTCACCAAGGGCATTAAATGAGAGGTGCCCAGAGAGGACATCTTTGGCTAGAGGATTCCATTGCAGCCAGTTTCATAGGCTGAAACTGAACTGCAGGTTTAAATTACTTCTGGTTGATTCTTACCTTGTTACCTGATATCATAGGCATTCAGAATGGAGTAGAAAAGGACCTGTTTGGACTTGGGATGGCATGTCATTTTAAAATGCAATGGTAGAAAACACACCTGTGGCCATGCCATCACCGGGAGGTGCAGTGACTCTTTATTAAGCAGGGTGTACATTGACACATAGTATATTTCCTCAGTCTTAAGAGTCCAATTAGCTTATTCCTGGACTCCTGTTAACTATTACAATGAGGTAGCAATGTAGAATTTGCCTGAACCTTTATTTGGTAGTTGGGGCAGGAAGACCTGTTGCTGCTAATTAGACTAGTAGAAGATATGCTCTAATGTTCCTAGCCATTATTCCTTCCCCAGAGGATATTTCCAGGATGTTCCTAAAAACAGATTCTGGCTAGACCTTAAAAGTCCCTCCTAGTCGGTCTATAGCTACAATTGTAGATTTTGGCAAAGGCTCAGTGGTCAGGAGGAACAGAGCCCAGAGGTGGTGAGGGGGTACAGAAAGAAATAAAAGAGAATTTAACTTTGGTACTTAAGTTGGAAGTGGACCAGTCATTCTACTAAGCAGACAGGGCAACTGATTTTGTACAGTACTTAGGAAGGTGTACAAGGGCACTATAACTTTAAAATATCTTTTATTTTACACTTTGCTACTCCTTGTGATCCTAACACATGTTTTATTCTTGCAATAAAAACAACCTTTGTTGTATTTTTTTTATCTTCTGGTCATTCATTGGATTTGGGAATGACCAGACACCACCTTTTATAATTCAGCTTGCATGCAGCATCTTTTCAGATGTATGTTTTTATAAATCCACTAAAGAAAACAAAAATGCATTATATGTAATGTCTAATCATATAACGTTACATTCCCAAATCTGCTTACAATTCAGGATTATGGGAGGCTAAAACTTCTACATCTACATGGAGCCAATTTATAGTGGCCAGTTAAACTAGCATGCATGGCATGTGAGAGAGAAAGGTGAGTATGCAGAGGAAGACTCACACAAATATGGGGACAACGTATACTGTACACAGACACCAACCAGGAGTGAGATTTGAACCTAGTGCAGTGAGTAGGTGTGTCAGCAGTGCTAACCAATGCACTGTAATAGCTCTGATAGGTTTGTAACTAATAAACCAAAACTAAACAAAAAAGTAAAAATTGTTTGATGGCATGAAGGGAAAGAGCAGTATAAAAGCATCCACTTTTTTACTTTGCTGCTCAGGCCACATGGATGGATACTGTACAGTATACAGTATATGTATTGAGTGAATTTTAAAGGGGGTGATCTAGCATATGTTGTTCATACTGCATAAAGTATGTGAAGTTTGCAAAAAGGAAAAATACACTGTGAAGTTCATGATTAATAATATACCATCTCGTCACCTACTTACAAGAAAGTATTCCAATGCAGGAGATCTGCTGAGAACTTAAATTCTTTTACAAATCTCCAAAGAAATATGACTTGTATCTGGAGCAGGGATTGCAGTGAGGTTAAATATTTTCTCATTCTTGAAGTTTAATTTTTTTTTCTGTTTCCTTTCACTTACCATTGAACATAATTTCGAACAAACACAATAACTTAAAAAAATAGCAAAATGATGGATAGACTGTTTGAATGCCAGATCCCTAATTTAATACGGCTCAGCTTAGCAAGTCATAATGATGGTATTCACTCTGATACTGTAGATTGATTTGATCGATGTCAAAAGCATTAGGAGAATCTCATTAACTCTACCATTACGTCATATTGCATAAGCCTAATCTCCAGGCTTGCTTTTCTTGTGTAATTCAAGTCCGGGTGGTGCTAACTGGGTCCTCTGCTAGATATGTTATTTCATAAGCTAGGCTGCAAATATTATGAGTCCACATTTGAAACACAACAGTATACGGTAGTGTAGTTTAAATAATAGAAAGTAAATCCCTACCCATATACAGTATACAGGTATCTTTAAATAAAATGGTATATGGCAGAGTATCATATCATTCATTAATGTTAATAATTATGAACACTGTGTGAAGCTATACATCCATCCATCATCCAACCCACTATATCCTAACAACAGGGTCATGGGGGTCTGCTGGAGCCAATCCCAGCCAACACAGGAAACAAACCCCAGGCAGGGTGCCAGTCCACCACAGGGCACACACACTAGGGGCAATTTTTTAGAATCGCCAATGCACCTAACCTGCATATCTTTGGACTGTGGGAGGAAACCGGAGTACCTGGAGGAAACCCACGCAGACACGGGGAGAACATGCAAACTCCACGCAGGGAGGACCTGGGAAGCGAACCCAGGTCTCCTAACTGCAAGGCAGCAGCGCTACGCACTGTGCCACCGTGCCGCCCTGAAGCTCTAGAGCAGGTTATAATTTTATACTAAGATTTTAATATTTTTTGTAGCTTTGCCTCAAGTTTTAAATGGCCACCTATGGCAGGTGTTCAATGTTTTGGCAGAAGTTACTCTTCCATGCATTCATCCAGAATCCCATTCATGAGAATAGGGCACTATGCAGGACCTCACCTTGAAGAGGGTGGCAAGCCATTGCAAAGTCAGAGTATGTGTTCCTGTTATTTTGTAAACCAACTTGTGAACTGCATACATAAGACAAAGAGAAAGCATCACATTAGAATAAAAAGCATGGAATAAATCAGCATATACAGCATTTATTTTTAAATATTACAATGTCATTTAACTGTGGGCTTTATGATAAGTAATAGGGAATCACAGCATTGTAATGACTATTTAAGCATCGTTTCTTTAATATTATTTTTTGCAAATAAGAAGGGTGGTAGCGCTGCTGCCTTGCCGTAAGGAGATATGGGTTCATATCCCAGGTCCTCCCTGCATGGAGTCTGCATGTTCTCCCCGTGTCTGTGTAGATTTCTTCCCACAGTCCATTCACATGCAGGTTAGGTGAGACTGGCAATACTAAATTGGCCCTAGTGTGTGGTTGGGATGTGTGTGTGTGTTCACCCTGTGATGGACTGGCACCCTGTCCAGGGTTTGTTCCTGCCTGGCTCCCTATGGTAGATGCGACAGACTCCTCCACCCCCAGCGACCCTGTTTAAGGCAAAGAGGTTTAGAAAATGACTAACTGACAGGTAAGAAGGAAAAGTACACAAAAACAAATGTGAAACCTAAAAGACAAGTAAATTACATAAACAATATCTTTCCATTCCAACCCACTTATCCTACTTATCCTGCAAGTTAGGAAATAACCCTAGACTGAACACCAGTTCCTGGTAGGCCATACTCATACAAACAAAGTAATATCAGGAAAGAAGAATTAACCTAACTTTCATGTTCTTGGGAGAAAATACCTAGAGGGTACCGAGAGAAAACCACATGCACACACATACATACACACACACATAGGGAGAATATACAGGTGAGGCACAGATCAGGGAAAAATTATAAAACCATTTCTAAAGATATCAGTGTTCCTAGTGACACAGATAATTGTGAAATAGAAGAAGTTTGGACCCAAAACAGAACTTGGACATTTGGCCAAACTGAGTAAATGGGCAAGAAGGGCCTTGGTCAGGGATGTGTCCAAGTACAGAGTGACAACTTTAACAGAGCTTCAGAAGTCCTCTGCTAAGATGAAACAACCTGTCGGAAGGATGACCATCTCAGCAGCACTCCCTCAATCAGGCATATATGACAGTCTGCTTGGAGTTTGCCATATGGGATTTGAGGGTCTCTGAGAGCATGAATGATAAGATTCTCTGCTCTGATGTGACAAAACTGAACTCTTTGGACCGAACTCCAAGCACTGTGTCTTGTGAAGGCCAGGCACTGCTCATTACCTGTCTAATACCATCCTCATGGTGAAGCATGATAGCAGCATCCTGCTGTGAGGGTGCTTTTCAGAGACAGGGACAGGGGGGCTGGTCAAAATTAAGGGAAGCTAAATAAAGCCCTGCTCCAGAGTGCACATGACCCCAGACAGGGACAGTGATTCACCGTTCAGCGTGACCATGATCCGAAGCCTACAGCCAAGACAACAATGGAGTGTCTTCGGGACAAGTTCCTGACTGACTTCAAGTGGCCCAGCAAAAGCCCAGACTTAAACCCCATCTGAGGAGGGAACTAAAGATGTCATGTTACAGACAATTCCCTTCCAAACTAATTGTGCCTTAGAAGATTTGCCAAGAACAATGGGATAAACTGCACAAATCGAGTTGTACAAAGCTTGTAGAGACTTACCTCTGAAGACTTAAAGCTGTAATTGCTGGTTTTTACAAAGTACTGAAATAAAGGTCTAAATATTTATATGAATACTAGCTGTGTAAGCCTGTGCTGTAAAAAGCCTGGGGTCCTAGAAACTATTTAAATCATCAGAAAAAAAACTGAAATGTAGAAATGTCAGGTAATTGAAAGGAACTACTCTGGGCGTCTCTCTCCTAGGAAGATTCATTTTGCTGATGTGCTTGCATCGCTTGTGCATTAGCGGTGGGAGAAAAAGTAAAAGGTATACCGTTTTGACAAGGTTAGCAGCTAAGTGACTTTCTTTCTTCGGAGGTTTGTTTTGCTGACGTGCTCACCTCGCTTGTGTTATTAGCGGCTAAACGAGTTTTCTGTTTCCTCGGAGGTAGAGCCCTTACCCCAACTCAACCTCTCATTTCCGGGCTGGATAGACACACACACTTCCACGAGTAGACGTTTATATATAAGAAGAGACTTCAGTTTTTGATTTTTAATACATTTTCAGTCTTTTCTGAAAACATGTTTTCACTTTCTCATTATGGCATTTTAGAATGTAGATTGATGTGCATGAAATGGCAAATTTATACATTTGAAAATGAATCTACAACACAAAAAAGTGTCCAGAAAGTGAGGGCGTCTGAATACTTTCTGAATCCACTATATGCTAATGTACATAACTAACAAGCGTATCTGCGCTACAATCTGCATAGCTAAGAGTAGTCATTCATTCAGTCTCTGAAGCCATCTCTTACAATAGAGTAACATAGTGATGGCAGAGGGCTCAACTTGGTAGGGATAAACCCTGGAGGTAGCAACAGTCCTTCACAGGACATACTCAATTCACACAACTATTCTGACTTACACCATAACAATTTACACTTTACAATCAATATATTCTGCACTTCTTTGAGAGAACTCCATTAAAGGTTTGAACCTATGATGCTGGAACCGCAAGCCATCAGCACTAACCACTTCAACAATATGAAAAAATATTATAAAAAAAAAAAAAATTTATAAAATCTTGTACTTTCAACATGTAGTCTACTAACCTCTGACACTAGGACTGGTAACCCTTGAAAAATTGTCAATGTCAATTTATTTATAGAGCACATTTAAAACAACACCAGTCATGCTGTAGACAAAATGCTTTACATTAAAACATACAATAAACATAAATAAAATAAATAGAAATAAAGTACAATAAAAAAAAACACAAATTTGGTGGTGCCTTATGCATACACTTAAGATAACTACATAGCCAAACATCTACTGTATCCCCAAACCAGACTAAAGGATTTACACCCTTCTAAGTCTTTCATTTAAAGACAAATTTAAAGCTTCCATAATCTTTACTCTTCTCTGTCCAAGGCTATATTTTAACGCTCATTTAAGTGTGATTTCTGTATTCTGTTGGAGGTAGATTTCTGGATTATTTCACACAGAATTAACAATGAGGTTAGCCCAAGTCCTATGAAGATACCAGAAAAATCATTGCCTTGGTGTGTTGTCTTAGATCTCAAGAAGAGAACCACTGAAGCTACCTTTATGAGATCACTGCTAACCATAAGTGGTAATGCTCAGTGTAGTAATGTTCTAACTCAGATGTTGGAAGAAACCAGTTGTGCCTGGAGAAAAACCACACAGGGAAGGACATGCAAGCTCCACACAGACAATGTCCTTAGTGGGAGTTGAACCACAGAGGTGTCAGCAAACACTGTGCCAGTATGCATACTGTAACTAGCAGATTTAACCTATAAGAGACAAAAGGTTGATTTTCATGATGTAAACATTATATTGATGGTCCCTTATAAAGGGTGAAATTATCACTTCATTATTCAATTTTTTTATATTGCACCAGTCACAAGACACACTCTAAAACAAATATGATAAAACAAGTAAGAGTTTATTTGCATATGGACCCAACAGGAACTCCCGTTTTCTTTATTCCTCTCCCTCAAGAACGTGCAATGCTGAAAGGTAGGAGCAATGTGCACTCTGACGTGTCATTGCTGCAATGACGACAACCTCCTGTATGGGTCTTCTTTGTATGTGCTGGTAGCCAGACAGGGTGGAGGGTTGGACTGGGCAGAAGTGGCATTTTTGGCTGCTGGGCAAAGTCTCATTAAAGACATTGCAACCCTCTCTCCTTCCCCTTTGTACTCTTAAATTGGTCTCCATAAGACACTCACCATGGTAGAGTGTTTGACAATAGGTACTAGTAGAAACATAATTTAACAGTGAATTAAAGAAAAACTGCAAAGATTAAAGTCGCGCAAATAAAGAGACATAATACACACATTTTAAAATAAAAAAGTCAGGATAAAAGAGGTCTTATTGACAGAGTGAAACTGAATTCCTCAAAGCTAAGCCAGTACTAAACAAAAATGAGAAATAGGGACAGAGAGAAGGCTGACATCAAAAGGTCTCGTGTGAGTATTTAAAGTTTTAAAGCACATGATGATCTTTTTCATGGGGGAAGTGATTTTTCATGGGGGGTTGTACATCATTAATCCACACACATACCCAGAAGGAATGTTGGCAATTCTGGGATATACACGGTATATGAAAACGATAATGAGAAGATTGAGGCACAGATAGTAACTTATCCAAAAGTAGCAGGTTTCAATTCGTATTGTGAAATGCAATGATTACTATGCTTCTGGTAGTCATGGGGGCATATTTTTCATGAGATATCTAGATTGGCTTGAAGAAATTCCATTCATTGTTGAGGCATTTGCCTTACTGACCCCTGTCAAAGCACAGGCACGTAGAACATTATTTAAATTCCAGTAATGTTTCGTGAATGCTTTATAGATTTTTTTGTAATATACTTAAAAAAGCCCCTAATCTATTTAACAGAAGTATTTAAACATTTCAATGTATTCCTTCTGCCTAAGGTATGGTCTTTAAAAACCTTTTTATCTGGACCAATACTGACTACTGATTTGCAGAATTTACAGGTTTACCATCTAACTTTCTGCCACATGTGAAAATGAAGATTGTGACAAAATGTAACCAGAGTAGTTGCTTGATGATAAGAGGGACTTTTACTACCCAAATACTCAGGTGCAGGTGGCATGCAAGGCTAATTTAAATATCAATAGCATGGTGAGCCTAAGTGAGAGTATCTGAAAATGAACTAGAGTGTGAAAAGAAAGACGGATGCATGAGGTGCAATACTGCTTAAAGGAGATCTGCTCATGGTCTCCGAAGGTGTTGGCTCAAGGTCAGAGCGCAAAGAATGATGGTAGATGCCATATTTTAGTTGTTAAAAAAATCTGTAAATGCAGGCACAGTATACAGTTTTTCATACAAGGAATATATGATGTGAATTCATTACCTGTTTCAATGTATTCAATGTTTAAGAGGCACAAGAGAGAGTTCCACATTTTAAAGTGCTAAGATGTCTCCTATGTCTCTATCTCCATTATGTTACAATGATTAGGTCAGTCAGTCAGTTATTTCCCAACCCGCTGTATCCTAACACAGGGTCACAGGGGTCTGCTGGAGCCAATTCCAGCCAGCACAGGGCACAAGGCAGGAAACAAAACCCAGGCAGGGTGCCAGCCTAACACAGGGCACACACACCCACACACCAAGCACACACTAGGGACAATTTAGATAGATAGATAGATAGATAGATAGATAGATAGATAGATAGATAGATAGATAGATAGATAGATAGATAGATACTTTATTAATCCCAAGGGGAAATTCACATAATCCAGCAGCAGTATACTGATACAAAAAACAATATTAAATTAAAGAGTAATAAAAATGCATGTAAAAACAGACAATAACTTTGAATAATGTTAGGATTTACTCCCCTGTGTGGAATTGAAGAGTTGCATAGTGTGGGGGAGGAACGATCTCCTCAGTCTGTCAGTGGAGCAGGACAGTGACAGCAGTCTGTCACTGAAGCTACTCCTCTGCCTGGAGATGACACTGTTCAGTGGATGCAGTGGATTCTCCATGATTGACAGGAGCTTGCTTAATGCCCGTCACTCTGTTACAGATGTTAAACTGTCCAACTTCATTCCTACAATAGAGCCTGCCTTCCTAACAAGTTTGTCCAGGTGTGAGGCATCCTTCTTCTTTATGCCTCCCCAGCACACCACCATGTAGAAGAGGGCACTCACCACAAACGTCTGGTAGAACATCTGCATCATCTTATTGCAGATGTTGAAGGACTCCAACCTTCTAAGGAAGTATAGTCGGCTCTGACCTTTCTTACACAGAGCATCAGTATTGGCAGTCCAGTCCAATTTATCATCCAGCTGCACTCCCAGGTATTTATAGGTCTGTACCCTCTGCACACAGTCTCCTCTGATGATCACGGGGTTCATGAGGGGCCTGGGCCTCCTAAAATCCACCGCCAGTTCCTTGGTCTTGCTGGTGTTCAGGTGTAAGTGGTTTGAGTCGCACCATTTAACAAAATCTTTGATTAGCTTCCTATACTCCTCCTCCTGCCCACTCCTGATGCAGCCCACAATAGCAGTGTCATCAGCGAACTTTTGTACTTGGTAGGACTCCGAATCGTATTGGAAGTCTCATGTATATAGGCTGAACAGGACCAGAGAAAGTACAGTCCCCTGCGGCGCTCCTGTGTTGCTGACCACAATGTCAGACCTGCAGTTACCGAGACGCACATACTGAGGTCTGTCTGCAAGATATTCCACGATCCTTGCCACCAGGTGTGAATCTACTCCCATCTCTGTCAGCTTGTCCCTAAGGAGCAGAGGTTGGATGGTGTTGAAGGCACTAGAGAAGTCCAAAAACATAATTCTTACAGCACCACTGCCTCTGTCCAAGTGGGAGAGGGATCGATGTAGCATATAGATGATGGCATCCTCCGCTCCCACCTTCTCCTGGTATGCGAACTGCAGAGGGTCGAGGGCGTGGCGGAACCTGTGGCCTCAGGTGGTGAAGCAGCAGCCGCTCCATGGTCTTCATCACATGTGACGTCAGGGCGAGAGGCCTGAAGTCATTCAGCTCACTAGGACGTGATACCTTTGGGACTGGGGTGATACAAGATGTTTTCCAAAGCCTCGGGACTCTCCCCTGTTCCAGGCTCAGGTTGAAGATGCGCTGTAGAGGACTACCCAGTTCCAGCGCACAGGCCTACAGCAGTCGTGGCAATACTCCATCTGGACCCACTGCTTTGCTGGCACGAAGTCTCCTCAGCTCTCTGCTTACCTGCGCTGCTGTAACTGTGGGTGGGGATGTCGCTCCTGTGCTGGTATCAGTAGAAGGATGGTTGGAGAATGCAGTTCTCCGAGGTGAGAGTGGGTTAGGGTGGTCAAACCTGTTAAAGAAGTTGTTCATTTGGTTTGCTCTCTCCACGTCTCTCTCGATGGTGGCACCCCGCTTCAAGCTGCAGCCAGTGATGATCTTCATCCCATCCCACTCTTCCTTCATGCTGTTATTCTGCAACTTCTACTCCAGCTTTCTCCTGTACTGCTCCTTCACCGGCCTGAGCTGGACTCGGAGTTCCTTCTGCACATGCTTGAGCTCATGCTGATCATCGCCTTTAAAAGCCCTTTTCTTCTGGTTCAAAAGGCCCTTGATGTCACTTGTAATCCATGGCTTGTTGTTAGCATAGCAGCGTACTGTTCTTACTGGAACTACAATGTCCATATAGAAGTTGATGTAATCAGTTGTGCAGTCAACAGCCTCTTCAATATTCTCACTATGTGACCTCTGCAGGATATCCCAGTCCGTAGTTCCCAAGCAGACTCTCAGAGCCTGCTCTGCCTCAGGTGACCACTTCCTGAATGAGCGTGTGGTTGTAGGTGGCGCCCTCACTCTTGGTTTGTAGTGAAGCTGAAGCAGAACCAGGTTATGATCTGCTTTCCCAAGCGCAGGCAGCAGGGTGGCGCTGTATGCGTCTTTAATGTTTGCATACAGTAGGTCGATAGTCCTATTTCCCCGGGTGTTACAATCCACATACTGGGAGAAGGCTGGTAATGTTTTGTCCACCGTCACATGGTTAAAGTCTCCAGCGATTAGCACAAGCGCTTCGGGTTGCTGCATTTGTAACTTAGCAACTATGGAATGGATGACGTCACCAGCTATCGTTCACTCGAGGGAGGATGTAAACAATAACAACAATCACGTGTCCAAACTCTCTGGGCAAGTATTAGGGATGCAAACTTACGGCCAACAGTTCGATGGCCCTGCAGCAAGTGGAGATTTTAACGTTTACATGTCCTGAGTTGCACCATTTTGTATTGACATAGAGAGCAACACCCCCTCCTTTCTTCTTCCCGCAGGTATTTGCGTCTTGAATAGTAAAAGTGGTAAAAAGTGTCCAGGGAGCGATTCCACATAAAAGAAAGTGGTAGAAGTGATCAGTGAAATAGAGAAAAATAGAGAAAAAAAGGTAAAAGATAAAGTCATACACGGAGCTGCTGGAATGGCTGCCACTTGTGGTGGCGCCGGATATGGAATTTAGGATCGCCAATGCAGCTAACCTGCATGTCTTTGGACTGTGGGAGGAAACCCACAACAACATGGGGGAGAACATGCAAACTCGGCCCCGAGAAGCAAATCCAGGTCTCCTTACTGCGAGGCAGCAGCACTACCACTGTGCCACCCTCAATGATTAGTTTGGTTTCTTATTTGTTTACTCTTCAGGTAAACAGAAGATTGTATTTTTCTTCTATACATAACTTACACATTGATAAAGCTAATATGTAAGTTATATTTAAAGGCTTTGATTTCAATTTGTATTAAGCCAGGTTACTTACTGTAGATGAAGGTCTACTTAATTTGCACAAAATGTATTGTTCAGTCTTGTTTGTCAGGTTTGTTAATATTAGCTTTCCTTTTAAAACTGTTATGATTCTTTTTAGTAACCTCTGCCTCCGATCTATTAATGTTTCTGGAAACAATAAAACAGAAAAGTAAATAAATAAGACTAACACTAATAATGAGACTAAATAAACATCCCAGATGGCTGAAACATACTATTGTGAAACAGTAACTGGTGAAAAATGCTTGAATAGCCTCATGCATTTCTGAGTGGAAACAGGAGATGTGGTATCCCCAGATGGATGGAGATTCACTCAGCTTAAGGGACCACATGCAGTTTTCAGACCAATAATTTTATAATCTCTCAGTACAGTATGGCACATAGAATGACAGTCTGTGCAGTTTTGTCATCTAATCATCCTTTACTCCTCAATAGTTGGACAAACTCTTTGTGTTTTTTTGTTCTGCAATACATGTCAGTTTACTGCTTATAGCAAACCTTGAGATTCATTCTGCTGGCACACATAACTACACTCCATGTAGCCTGTACAGTGGATATTTCTGCTGGCATTTTCAAAAGTGTAGGTAATGTTTAGATTAAACATTGCCCTGTTCCAACTAAAAGACTACTTACTGTGTGGACAAGAAGAGGCAGCAGTGATATGATGTTTATGATTATGAGTTTAGTTTAGATACTGCAAAAGTGCATACCGTATATAATCTCGTTTAAGTTCTCTTGTGGATAAGTCGGGGCTTGATTTTACCATATAATTTCCAGTATTTTATAATGTCGGTCGTATAAGTCGAATGCAGAAAACTCACATTCTTGGTCCAAGAGATTATGATATTCTAACGCCCAGAGAGTAACAATGGAGCACACTGCCTTTTTTTCTATGTATTGTGCCTACGTGACCACACGGTAATACCCAAACTATTCTGAAGCAACGTTTGCACTGTGTTTTTTGTATCTCACATCCTCATACACCTTTATCATAAGAGCATCCCTTATCTATGATGGAGCACTCAATCAGAAGAAGATATGAAGGTGGTTTTAAATTAAAAGTCATTGATGTGGCGAAAGAAATTGGTAACTGCAATGCTGCAACAAAATTCGATGTGACTGAGAAACTGGTACGAGATTGGAGGAGTCAAGAAGATGTTAAAAAAAAATTAACTGTCGCATTTCTGAACGGGCATATAAGTCGGGGTCAGATTTTATGATCGATTTTTTGGGTTTCCAGACCGACTTATACACAAGTATATACGGTGTATTACTCGTTTACTCTTATGTAACAAGACCTTAACAATATCATATTTTAGTATTTATTATGCTTATAAAACATCAGTAGATAAGTTATTAATCTCTGTGCAGTGTGGCCCTTTGATCTTCTTTTGGCTGCTCCCATTTAGGAGTCACCACAGCGGATCACCCGCTCCACCTATTCCTGTCTTTTACATCATTTTTTGTCACACTGACCGCTTTCATGTCCTCCCTCATCATCCTCTTTGGCTTTACTCTTTACTTTTTACATGGTGGTTAGATCCTCATCATTCTTTTCCTGATGTGTGCCTCATCTCTCCTGTGCTGGTAAAATTACTTGTTAATATGAAGGATTCATGGGTCTTAAAGTGAAGTATGTAATATCGAGAGAAATATGTCTCACTTAAGTCACCTCGGACCATTCCAAAGTAAAGTTATTTTAGTGGGCTGCATTGCAGGGATAAATAACAACTTTACTGATGTTTTATAAGTGTTATGATGACCTAAAAAAGCCTTTGTTAAGGTCTTGTTACTTAAGAGTAAACGAGTAATAGATGCATTTTTGCAGTATCTAAACTAAAGCAACATCAAAATATCTAAATAAAAATGGTATCACTTTTCTTTCATGCTTCCTTGATGCACATTGCTGTCTGTGGGGATCCTGACTTTGGAATAAACAGTAACTCTAACACCAAGATAAAAATCATACAGGAGTTAATAAAATAGGAATTTTATCAAAGTCACCTAAAGATTGTTTTTCAAAAGTTAAGGCTTTTGATTATATCCACAAAATCAAATAATCACAACTTTGTTAAACGATTTAGCCTATATAATTTTAAAAACCCCTTAACAAAACATGAAATCCAATAGCCCTTGGATCAAACAAAATTATAGGTAGTCTATAACAATGCACATAACTAAAACAAATAAAAGGTCAATTTAATTATCCCATTGGGTGAAATTTATGTATTAATGTGACGAATATGCATTATAAGAACCTTTCCAAAATATCAGTCAATAAGAAAAAGAAAAGCACGTAGAGCAAGGCACTGAAAACCATGAACAATATGTGTGGAAATATCATTTGTTCATATGTATCTACTTAATCTATACAATTGAAAAACATGAACTATTTAAAATATCTGGGCTGAATTTTGTGGCAAAACTTGATTTTGAAACAGTAATAAAGTTTGAGCAGACTGGATAAAATGCAATGGGAAAATGACATTACAAATAAAATCTCAGAAAAGGAGTGGAAGTCATCCATCTATCCATTAGCAGAATTCTTGCTTTATTAGACTTTGTTTTCTTTTGTTTTCTTTTTTTCATTCCTCTGGCATTCTTTCTGTATTGACTTTGAAGTAATTTGTCATATACGTCCTGCAAATATTGTCTATCTTATTGTGTACTGTATTACTTTCTTGAAAAAAATTAATAAAAAAACACGGAAAAAAATGGAAGTGGTAGGAGTATTAAATGATCAAAGAATTACAAAGACTTAGATGTAACATATCGAATAAATCAAGCTGACCAGCCATGTATGATGACAATTGCATGAATATTTCTCCTTGTTTGAAATTGCATTTTATGTGTGAATTGTAACATTATAAATAATTTTTAAAATATTTTTATCACTTGCCCTACGTGTACCTCCTGCACCTTTATTCAGTATCCATATTTGTCTGAACCTCTCTTGGCCGGTGCTCCATTTTCTCGAATGCACTCCTGTAAAGCCTGATTCACTGAGGCTTCTTGCTTACCTACAGTGTGATCTCATACTTTCTATCTTTGAAGGCGACTCTCAGTATACCTCCTAAGCCTTTACTCATCCTTGTATGTCTCATGATTGCAGTCTGTGTTCCAAACGCATCACCTAAATCAAACTGACCAATCACACCAAAGCCAAACTGACCAATCAGATTGAGGGACCAGACACACACACGGACTTTAGCGTTTTATTATATAGTGGATGTATTTGTTGCGTGTACTTGTAATTATTGTTTTCTCTTCTTGTTTTAATACTGTCAGCCTGTGGGAGATGTGCAGGAGATAATTTCATTTTACTTTGTACAAAAGGCAATACATTTGAATTTAAACGTAATTGCATACCAATCATCTGCAGCCTTTGTCACAGTACCCGTGTATGGTTATCTCCCCTCCAAAAAGTTTCTTTACCTTTTCTGATGTGGTTGTCTCTGCCTACGTGAGAATGAATGGTATTTATTTAAAGATAAAAAAACAAAAAAAGTTTTAATGCAAATCAAAATAGCAGCAAACCATCAGTTCAAAGAAGCTTTAACTCATCATTCATACTGAGCCATGCTGAAATAAGAATCTGACTAAAATGGAGTTTGAAAAATACCTGCACACTATTACTTCAAACAAAAGTTTGATGTCATTGTTCAGGACTGCAGTTCATACAATACTTGGGCTCTTTGCCACTGTTGTTATTGCAAGTCAGTGTTTAACATCTTTCCCTTCCTTGACTTAAAAAGAATAACCTTTGAAATACTTGTGGAAAAGAAAAATAAACATGAAAAAAAGAGAAAGCCAGCATCTGCATATGGGTCTATATTTGGTATTGGCAGATTTCCATCAAGCTGAAAATTGTACAGCCTGATAGGGGTTGTCTAGGTTATCTAATCTTATCTGAACATACTTTTTCAAACTGACGAAGAAAATAGCATAGTGATTAATCATGGTCTTTTTAAGTTGAATTGTCTTAAAATCAGCTGTGCTTCATTCTGTGTATACTGCTATGTACTTGGTGCCTGTTCCTTATACACCATTTAAATGAGCATGAAACAATGCACTGAAGAAGTTAAAAATGAATATAAGTTTCCACTGTCAACACTAACTCAGACTATGGTTTAGTTAAAAGAATGAGTAGACAGTCAACAGAAATCATTTTGCAACCATGTCAGTTTTCCTTGAGGGAAAAAAATATATGATTTTGAAGGCAATACAAGAAACACTGAAAGCAACATGTAAAAGAAAAAGTGTATGGAAACTAATATTTTCTTTTTGAAAATATAATCAATGACAATCATAAATGATTTTTATGAATCTAAATATCCTTCCATGTGCAGGGACTACGAGCATACCTCCTCATAACTAAGGTAGCTAAGTTGAACCTATTATGTGTATTCACCCCTCACAATCACTTCTATTCATGGTAAAAACAAGTTGGTGTTCAATAGCCAATTCCAATATTCACAATGTCAGAACTCCCAACTGTCACATTCTAGCAGTGTTTGAATATATTTTCATGCTGTACTTTTTGTCTTTTTTTTCTGCGTACTTTATCATTAGTGATGACTGAACCAACTGAATTTACATTGCCTTGTGTTTGATGAAATCACAGAAAGGCATTGAAGTCAATAGTGAAGGAGAAACTGAACTGGTTTTGATTGGATTATAATGGTACAATGGTTTTTTTAGTGTTCCTGACAACTAGGGAAACATCCGCCAACTATACTGGACCAATTATTGTGGCCAAAAATGTGACCTGAGGTGTGAGGCAGTAAAATTAACCACTGCACTCCCTGAGATAAAATTAATAAAATGAAATATCAGAACAGTAAAATTTCTTGCAAACATTGGCAACAGTAGAAGGAAACGTAAATTTGTCAAGGCTTACCCCACAAATTCAATAGCAGGTAAATAAATAAATTGATAGTTTTTTATTTTGTTGATATTTAGAATCTTGCGGTGGGCTGGCGCCCTGCCCGGGGTTTGTTTCCTGCCTTGCACCCTGTGTTGGCTGGGATTGGCTTCAGCAGACCCCGTGACTCTGTGTTAGGATATACCGAGTTGGATAATGGATGGATGGACGGATATTTAGAATCGTCTTAGACCCACCACCATTGAGAGGAAGGAGGTGGAAGTGGTGCAGAGCTACAAGTACCTGGGGGTTCACATGAACAACAAACTGGACTGGTCAGACAACACAGTGGCACTGTACAAGAAGGGTCAGAGCAGACTATACTTGCAAAGGAGACTCAGGTCTTTTGAAGTGTGCAGCAAGCCGCTGGAAATGACCTACCTGTCCATAGTAGCCAGTGTGGTGTTCTGCGCTGTGGTCTCCTGGTGAAGCAACCTGAGCATAAAGGAAACATAATGCCTGCCCATCACAGGGCTATCCCTGTACATACTGGAAACTGTTGTGGAAAATAGGATGATGGAAAACTTTGATGCCATCATGAAAAATCCCCTCCATCCCCTCCAGATGATCTTTTATAGTAGTTTTAGCCACAGGCTCATTCCACCACGGTATGCTAAGAAGGACCTATGGGGCTGTATATTTTTTGCCCACTGTTATCGAGTAATTCAATGCTTATACCCTATGTGCTCATTAAGTTTATTTATAAATGTATTATTTATTTGATTGATTGGCAGTTTTATTAGTCTTGTGAGTTTGTATCCTTGTTTTTTATGTTTCTGCCGCTTTATGCATTTGAATTTCCCCATGAGATTATAAAGTTTATCTAATCCAATTTGATCTAATCTAATCTAATATAACCTAATCTAATCTAATCTAATATTTTATTAATTTCCACATGGTATCGATAGGGGGTTCAGCAAAGCTCAAGGGAGATGCAAAACTCAATGGTTAGCAAGCGCTATAGTGTTTGAGTGTCAGTGCCAGATGCTATGGCTTTAAATGTTAGTATTGCCAGAAACAAAAAGACGGGGAGAGGGAAGCAGAGATGGAAATGGTGTCCTTGAGTTTCAAGACAAGGATGATATATGGCATAAGTTTAAAGGTAACGGGTCACCCATAAGATACTCCATTGTCATATGCATCTACGGCAGTGTTTCTCAACCTTTAAGTATTTGCGACCCGAGTTTTCATAACAGTTTTAATCGCGCCCCCCCCTAACATTTTTTTGAAATGTTGATGCATATTTTATTATACCTACTTAACTTTTATTGACATTTATCTGACTCTATATTTATTGTTCTAGTATCAGAATGTAGTTTAAGTTAATTTGTTTTGGTTTCAACAGATGTTTTTTTCATATTTTTGATTCTTGTTTTCTTTTTTTCACATCTTCGCGCCCCCCTTTTTGTTACTTCGCACCCCCCTAGGGGGGCCCGCCCCACAGGTTGAGAACCACTGATCTATGGGCTTTGAATGGAGACCCCATCTTGCTGTCTGAAGTCATTTAATTTTACATGCATGTCTGCTTTAAACAGGGATAACTTAACCTAGACCCCGCTCTCCAAAATACTTTACATATACATTTGCATGTCCAAACTTTAAACGGAGACCCCCAATTGTTTAGGAAGCCTCCAAAACATTGTACCAGCAGTTAATTTCTTCCATTTCAAGCACTAGAGAAAATGATCCAAAATGTCAAAACATTCAATTCATTACATGAGCCATCTAAATTTGCAGCCTGTAAATGTCACTGCTGTTTGTATTAAGTTCAAGTAAAGAACAATGTGTTAGAGCTTTATGGTCTGCCCATGGCAATGGCAAAAATAAAAAATAGAAGGTTGAACAAACGACTGATGACTTTATATAAGAATACTTACAACATGTTCGATACAATTAGTTATATTTCATTTGTTTTTTCAGTTGGAGCACAGACAGGTGAAATGACTTGCTCATGGTCACACAGTGTCAATATCGGGATCTGAGCTGAAAGCCTTAGGGTATGAAGTCCTAAGTCTAAACCCTTAACCCTACTACATCACACTGCCTGCCAATAATATTAGCCTTTGGTTAAAAAAAAACCTTAAAAATAATGCACACAGAAAAGTACTTGGCCCATTGTCCATGAAAATATCCCAGGCAAAGCTGAGTAACATAGCTAGCATGATATATAAAATTGTCTTCTGTGGGGCTTTCTTAACTGAATTTTGATTATTGATATGTAATACTAATTTCTTTACTGGTGGAAATTGATGTGATTATGGTAACAGATCAAAATTTTAACATTAGGTTAAGAAATTTGACATACATGACTGTTTTGATTTAGCAATATTATAAAATGGTCTTCTAAATTGGCCCTAGTGTGTGCTTGGTGTGTGGGTGTGTTTGTGTGTGTCCTGCGATGGGTTGGCACCCTGCCCGGGATTGGTTCCTGCATTGTGCCCTGTGTTGGCTGGGATTGGCTCCAGCAGACCCCCGTGACCCTGTGTTCGGATTCGGCGGGTTGGAAAATGGATGGATGGATAAAATGGTCTCAGCCGCTCAAATAAAAATAATAACAATAATAATAATTAATTACATTTATATAGCTCTTTTTAAAGCTCTTAAAGTAGACAGAGTAGAACCACTTCCACTACCACTAATATGCACCATTCACAAGAATGATTCGAAAGCAGCTATTCTTAGGCCAGTGCACTCACACACATTAGCTATTAGGTGCTGAAGATGTGAGAGACAGCCAATCAGTTAGATACAGGGGATGATGAGGGGGCCAGAATGGATGAGGTCATTGGCAGTTTCATCAGGATATTGGGAAACACCCTACTCGTTTTTTAAATATCCCAAGGGATCATTTATGACCATAGATAGTCAGGACTTTGGTTTTATGTCTCATCTGAAGGACTTCACCAATTTTTACAGCCCAATGTTTCCGTCACTGCACAGCAACATTGGGATCCATGCAAGGACCAGAGGATAAGTGCCCAGTGATGCCACTAACACCTTTTCCAGCAGCAGCTCAAGCTTTTCCTAGATGGTCTCCCATCCAAGTATTGTTTGGACCTAAACATGCTTAACTTCAGGGGGATGTCTAGAATTGTGACATCTAACCATGTTGCTTTTCGAATTTTTAAAATAATAACAACAAAATTTATTTCCATAGCACATTTCATACAAATAATGTAGCTCAAAGTGATTTACAAGATGCCAAAGAGAAAGTTACAAGAAAAGAAAACAGATCAAATTAGGTAAGAAGAAGGATGAATAAATAAGTAACCAGATAAATAAATGAATACATCCATACAAGCTTATATAGCATACAGTAGATAATTAGTAGAAGAGTAGTGCTATTTGTAAGACTCTAAAGATGAGTCCGATAATAAGGTCAGATGGTCTGAAGAAATGGACAGAAAAAACAAAAAGAAAAAACCTCCAGTTAAGATTGAGAAAAAAACAAAACCTAAGGACCACCCAGCCCCCACTGGGCACTCTACCTAACATAAATGTGCTTAAATCATTCCACATTGTTTCCCAACTTTGTCTGAGAGGATTCGATGCAGTGGGTCTCATGGACAGCTGGGGCACCCGTCTTCATTTGGGCACCACAGGTGCCTCTGTCAGGTGGTGGTGGCACAATACTCCACAAAATAAGAACTGGAAAAGAAAGTCAAGAAATGTAGAGATTAATAAAGATATTAGCAACTTCTTTATGCTCAGCTCCAAACAGATTAGGATAAAATTCAAACTGCTTACTTGTATGCCCCATAATGAATATAATGAATATTTTTTAAGGCTTGCAATGTACCTAATAACTTCTAATTGTCCTTTGACATTTCTAAGTATCATTTCTAAGAAATCAGTTTTACACACCAATATTCATATCCTACTTTTACTTACTTTTTCTTTTTTAACACTGTGACAGTTAGAGTGGTTAGAGTCTAATGATTGAAAAATTGTAATACTGCCTTTTTGTACTGTTAACTTAAACAGCTGTGTGATACCTTTACATTTAAAAGACACTGCATTGAATAAGCATTGATTGATTAGACAGTTAAACAGGTTTAATTGGTTAAAGGAGCTGTGCTATGGGCCCATGGGCTAAAACGTGATCCATATCCTGGAAGTATTTCTGGACTCAGAGTATTAGGCCATCAGGCCCATAATCGGTGTTGACAATCTTCATAATGTGAAACAGCTCTGAAACACCCTGGGATGAAGTTTATGTTTTCAACAGCATGTACAGTTGTACCTCTGAAAGCCAGTCACATAAATTTGCATTTTTAAACTGCTATTCCTCAATATAACAGAAAAGAATGGTAAATTATTAATAAAAATGGAAAGCTGTACAATGTAACTAAATTATGCTGTATTATTAGAAGCAGGTGTGAACAAGAGTCATATTGGTTGGGTGTGTAATCACGAACAACATACACAAGGTTATAGTAAAAACCAGTCATTTCTGTTTATTTGTACTTGGTTGAAAAAGACAGAAGGCATACAAGGGCGAGAACATGCAAAATATTAATAAGTCAATAGTACAGGGCTGGAAGGCATGTCTGCTTTCTAAGGGTGGTGTCAGTTGACATAATGCATATGATTAAAATGTTACTTTAGTTCAGGTTGATTTCTGTTAAAAAATACATTTTCTTCTTCTTTCAGCTGCTCCCATTTAGGGTTCACCACAGCGGATCATCTGTCTCCATCTATCCCTGTCTTTTACATCATTTTCTGCCACACCAACTGCCTTCATGCTTGTAAGGTCCAGAACTGAATCCTGTATTTCTTTAAGAGTTTTGTACATAGTTGATTTCATAAAAGACAAGGGGCAGGATGGGAATAAGGGGGTGTGGTGAACTGGGGGTTTGCGGGAAAAAAGAGAGAGAGAATAAAAGGAAGAAAAACGTTTGGGCAAAACCCGTGCGTAACAAGTTTTTTTGCCCTCCCTCACCATATCCATAAGCCTCCTCTTTGGCCTTCCTCTTTTGTATCTATACAAAAGAGCACTAAGAAACAAAGTGGGCTATACATCTGAAATGTGTTGCTAAAGTTCTTGATAATTTCATAATTTAAACTAATTTTCACCAAGTTCTTTATTTTGCATGTACAGTATCTACTGAACATATACAAACATGCATATTTATTATAAAAGACGGTGTGGATTGGCTAGTGATACAGTGGAGTGGTTGGTGGTACCTCTTCTGTATGGGAAATCAGTGTAATGGACGGACACTAGAGGACTACCTGTAATGACAATATGTTTCCTCAGTTTGCTGGATGACAGCATACCTTCAGCATTGCCTCCTTCAGGATTCCCGCAGGACTGCATGTTAGTAATTAGAGCAAGCAGACCTTTCAAGGACCTCCAAAGCCACTGCATTCATCCATCTGACCCAGAAGTGTTTCTGGATTATATCTGTGATGTACTGGAAGGATTGCCATGTCCAACTTTAAAAGATGTCTCTCCTCCTTTGCCAGGTAGCCGGTATATAGAGTAGAGAAGGAGAGGAGAAGAAGGGAGAATACTGTGAATATGAAAACAATTGCATTATGAAGGGAGAAAATAAAACAAACTTTTTAAAGCAGAGACTTGTTTATTGCAGTTATTGCCTGCATTTTGGGAGTGGGATGCCCTCTGTGATCCACAATATTCATTAACAATACTAAAAATGTGAAGACAATACTAATTAATAAACCAGTATTGAAATATTTGATTTTCAAAAATAAATCTAACAAAATGTAATTTTTAAGAAAAAAAAGGTTAATCAGCTTATGTCAGCTGACAGCATTAATAGCAACAACCAAGGGTTACTGTAGGTGTGCATGCAACCAGACAGACACAGACACAGACCTCAGAGAAGGTGCAACCAACCATTGGAGTGACACAGACAAACACCGGTGTCATAGGGAAGTGCCAGGAGAATAGAGAGATCAGCAAGTAAATGAAGCACACCGTGAAACCTTACACTGCCATGTTGGATGTTTTGAAAGTGCTGATTGGATAAGCTTTTAACTAAAAAAGATATTATGTTTATCACATTGTAAAACAAAATCAAATGTCTTACCATTCTAGGCAGTCAGACATGACAGGCTTTGCTAAAAATAAGATTACTA
The DNA here is from genome assembly GCA_026402145.1 of Polypterus bichir lapradei. Lineage (NCBI taxonomy): Eukaryota > Metazoa > Chordata > Cladistia > Polypteriformes > Polypteridae > Polypterus > Polypterus bichir. The sequence continues at coordinate 1,899,564 of JANRMT010062808.1, forward strand.
TGGTATGGATTATTAACTAATGATCTTTGTACACTTGACATTCATTTTTGCCTTGCACCCAGAGCTGATGGCTGTCTATAACTACCTAAATCAGGATGTTTGAAGAGATGGGTATACTTTTTAATTTTATTTAAATTTTTTTAATCTTCTTGCTAAGTGTGGTGGTGTTTTGAAAGTGCTTTTGGGGGAGTTAAGCTCAACTTCAGGCAATTTCTGTACTTGCTATCTGATTCTGCCATTACCAATATGAACATACTCCAATTTGTTTTGGAGAAATAAAAATGAAATACACTTTGCTCACCTTCTAAAATTCCAGCAATTAAAATGGAATTGACTTCTACCATTTGATCCTATGTATAATTACCAGAAAATGATTTGTACAGATAAATACAATTTATTATCAATATACAGACACTTATTGTATATAATCATTAAGTAATTAAGCACTGCAATTTGACCCTATGGTGTCCTTTTAATCCAACATGTCTAGCTGTGTGTTTCATCAATAGGACCAAATTTAACTTTATGTTTAATACTGAGTGCTAAATAATGACTTGTGTGTAATTTCTTAAGTGTCGGATGAGTGAGCATGTAAAGTAATAAAAATATGGAATATAAAGCTAAAAGTTTATTGTCATATTGTGTAGAACAGTAAAATTCATAAACACAATGCAAAATATATATATATATATATACTGTATATATATATATATATATATATTGTGGCAGGCGGCTGGGTGCTGTGCCCAGCCGGCACGCCGAGAAGGACCTAGAGAGGGACTATGCCTCCCCCGGACCACAAGAGGGCAGCTGCCCTGGATTGTGTGGTGGTCACGAGAATTGAGCATGGAAGCACAACCCTATAGGGGCCCGTGGCCACTGCCAGGGGGTGCTCAGACGACTGAGGACTGCTTCCGGGTGCTCATGCAGCACTTCCGCCACACCAGTAAGTGCCACAGGAAGCTCATCAGGAGGCACCTGGGGCACGTCCGGGTGGGCATAAAAGAGGCCGTCTCCCTTCAGTCATTAGCCGGAGTCAGGTGGAAGTGGACGAAGCTCAGAGGAGAGGAGTGGAGATGGTGAAGACAGGACTTTTGAAAGGGTGATTGGTTGAAGGACACTGGGTTGTGTGCGGGACTATATTCATTGTAAATAATTGTAAATAAAATGTATGTGGTGTTTGAACCATCGGTGTCTGCCTGTCTGTGCCAGGGCTGGTCTTCCACAATATATATATGTATATTGTAAGATTGACGCTATATAGCACCTGACCTGACACAGATTGGACACGGGAAGCACTTGAAAAATAAATAAACTTTTATTTTTCTTCAACTGGAGGGCACGTCTTCCCCGTGAACCCCCCAGCCACAACACAGTTCCACAAGCACTTAGTATAGACAACACACTCTCTTCTTCCTTCTCCACCACTCCTCACCAAGCTTTGTCCTCCTCCCACTTGACTCTATCCCCTGAGTGGTGGTCGTTGGCTCCATTTATAGTTAACCCGGAAGTGCTCCAGGTGTTTGATCCCTGATTTCCGGCTGCACTTCTGGGTGTGATGAATTAGTTGCCCATACGGGCTCAGGAGTCACAAACACAGCGCCCCCTGGCGGTGCCTGTGGGACCCAAGAGGGCTGCACCCAACCCCAACTCCCAGGATTCCCTGTGGGAACCCGAGGCACTGGTCCCCCCCAGGGAGGAGGCCATCTAGTGTCCAGGGGGAGGTATTGCAGTGTCCATGGCTGATCCCCCTGAATATAATGTGCTGGGTAAGGACGCCAAGTGCCCGTCACAATATATATATATATATATTTAACGCCCAACAATTCAAACTAAAGAAATGCTCTGAAAAGGAGACAAAAGGTGTAGGCTTGTTAGCCACAAGTTTTAGGTCAGTCTGCTCGGTTGCTACATCCGGCACTCAGCACTTGCCAAGATGATGCCCCCTCCTGGGAAGTCAAGGCTTTTATGGAGGGCGAAACAGAAGGGGTGGAGTCAGTTGCTTGGAACTGTGGAGAAAAAAAGTAGATGACAATGCTAGCAATACTGCCCACTCTCATCCAGGTGGGTAAGATAGATAGATAGATAGATAGATAGATAGATAGATAGATAGATAGA
>JANRMT010062808.1:1901691-1927103 GCA_026402145.1 Polypterus bichir lapradei
AGATAGATAGATAGATAGATAGATAGATAGATAGATAGATAGATAGATAGATAGATAGATAGATGAGAACTACTGCAATCAATAACAGGGCTATAGGTGGCAGTAAGATGATCAGATTAAAGAGTTCACACTGTGATAACTTTCAGGTTCCCAGTTCATCCAAAAAGCAGTTGACGTCTGCGATGACAGCATCATATCTTCAATTTAAAAATTAATTTAAGATTAACAGTAACAAGCCAGAAGCCACATCTTAACATTATCATTAACACTAATTAAACTGGTTATTTAAAACAAAAAAATTTTGAACAAAAAAGGAAGAGAGAATTGCACAGCAATTATTATTATTATTAGATTATTACATACCTCGACAGGGCCTGTAAGGAGTTCCTCTGACACACATGTGTGACACAGTTTTTAGAGGCTAAAAGGTGTTTTAAAAGTGTTTTAAAAGGTAGGTGACAATTAATAATTTAAAAATTGTTTATAAATGTTAGTAATTTTTTCCCCTTGTAAATGTATACTGATTTTAAAGATTGCATTATAACAAGTAAATTGCATACTGTACACACGCATAATCAAATTCAGAATAGATCAGATACTGTCTAGTCATCCAAAGAGCAAAAAAAAAGACTTAAAACAAAGAAATGCCTCAAAGATGTTGGGTCTTTCCAAAGGTTACTTGATGCTCAAGAGGTTTAATTAACTGAGATAAATGCTGGCCAGATTCTAAAAACATTTAGATTTTTTTTGCCCAATTCAATTAAAATAATAATAAATAATTATTTTGTTGATCAGGTGTGCTAAGACTTTTGCGAGATAAAGTGACATTCAAGTATGTTGCATGTAAGTCACCCCAATAGAAGCAAGAATAGCCCATCAGGTATCACCCCAAGCCCTGCTGTTAGAGGTTTAAGGATTATTGGACCTGTGTCTACACTGCTTGCACTGGATACAATTAAGGGAGTTAACACTACAGAAAAGGGGAATTAAAAAAAGAAATTTAATGTTTAAAATTTTAGCAAAAAAAAAAAAAACTCATTGCTGAATGTACTCATATTTTACGCATTAATATCATATTAGCATATTCTTCTGAAGGCAAAACAAGGTATGAAAATGTGTTAGCTATTATTATTAATCTAAAATCATTAGAAATTAGAAAATGAATAAGGAATGGAGAACATGTAAATGTCGAACCTTTTATAAACCTTGTTATATATCTTTTGATTTTAGGTGTCACGTTCATAAATGTTATAGGCTGTGAAAAACTACACTACAACACTGCAATAAGTACAACCTATGCTGGCAATGCCGAGTACCCACTGACAGCCATAGCAGTCAATAGTTAAATAGACTGGGCAGAAAGAAGCAAGACAAACTTGGATTTGTTTATAATTGAAGGCTGCGTTTATTGTCTACTTACTTGTGTGTTTGGACACTGAAGCATCTACTACTATGTGATTTTCTGTTTCTCACAAGTGAAAAAGAACACCTTTAGGCCTGTATGTATGTCTAGAGCTGCAGAGTATTTAGACAGCAGCAGCTGCCTTACATAGTAGTTATTGCCAAAGTGCAATAATATGACATAACAATAATAATAATAATAATATAATAATAATAATAATAATAATAATAATAATAATAATATGACATGTAAAATTTGTGTCTGTGTAAGTTTTAACATTAAGAATTACATGAAAAGACTAGTAAGACTCAGTGTTATATCTATACAAGGCAAAAGGGGACAGTGAAATGGTAAACTGGACTATTCAGAAGAGCCCATTAGTAGACCCTGCACTGAACAGATAAGCACAGGAGAAAGTAAATGGGAGACAACAGTGCTGCAACCTGTTGTCTCCTGTAAATAAAGTCTTAACATGCACGACATGACAAAAAACTTGCACCAGCAAGCAGCTATCTAGTTTTAACTTTAATTGTCATCCAGAACAGGTGAAACAAAGTGAGGAACAAGGGCAGGACTGAGACAAAGGACAAATAAAATAAAATAAGCATATCCAAATGTATTCTTGAAGCAACTATTTGCTACTTGTGTCCTTAAGGTACTTTTAAGCATGATAACGATCTTAAAATGAGAGTCAGATTACAATGCAAACTAGAAATACCTTCAAGGTGATAGCATTCTATTATATTAGAAAGAACATTATTTGTCCCCAGGAGGAAATTTGATTTTTTACAGAAACTCAGTAAGTAACAACTAAATAAATAAACACATGCACGCACTGTATGGTCTGAACACACACAAGAATGACTCAAAAGAAGGAAGTCTTCTGACTTAGTAGTCACAGTCACAGTGAAGCATTGTAGTTGTATTGCTGCTGGTATAAAGGATCCCCCATAGTATTTCTTGAATTGTTTGTTGGCTAAAAGTGCTAAGTTTTAGTGTGTCATGGAGGTGATGTGCATTATTGTTCATAATGGTACTCAGTTTGGTTTTCCATTACCCCAAAAACCATAGGCTCATCCACCTACATTTCTCTGAGCTTACTGCTTAACAGGGATGGCTGGATTGTAATGAAGACAAAGCCCCAGTACCATTTTCTGACACACTTTCACTGAATAATTCACTGGCAAAAAGTACTCCATGTTAGTGTGTCACAGAGAGGTTATGCAGTATTGTTCCTAAAGGCGCTCAGTTTGATTTTTGTTTTCTCCTTTCAGTATGACCTCTGGGTGGTCCAGAATGCATCCCATAACTGAACCTGCCCTTTTAATTAGCTTGTTTATAAACTAATTACAAGATATGAAATACCTGATTGTGAGAATAAAAAAGTGAATTCACATTCGTTCACAGAGATACAATTATTTATATTATAAAGCAATATATCAGACTTGAGGACATGCAAGTTTCTTGAAGTATACACTAGTATTTAAAGCATACAAATGTAAACACACAGCACATTCTTGAAATGAAATTGTGTATATAAGGTGCTAAAAGGGATCCAAGGAGTTAACTTCTTATATATTTCTTAGAAGTTAGAGGGTTTTTTTTGCAAATTATAAAATACTCTTCTCTGTACATGTGACAATAATACTACTACTCCATCCCATCTAGTTGTTTACTTTTTTTGGATTGAGCAGATCACAAAAATGAAATTTAATAATCATCTATGCTTTTGTCAAGGCTGTAAATTTTCAATATTTAAAGGTATGTCTCCTCCACAACCACATAATTGGATTAAGGGGGTCATGAAAGTAATGAAAGTATAGAGAGAGCTTAGTCTACCTTCCTTCTACCATATGGAAAAGATGAGCAGCTGCCCAAAGTCGTCAAGTTCAACTGCCTCTGTATCTTGCTCTTGAAGGAAAGCAGATTTTGACAAATTGGTGCAGTGGTGACAGTTTTTTACATGCACTGGATTGCATTGATAAGGTGGAAAAAGTTTTTGATTTACTGGTAGATCTACATCTTCATCCTCAAATGTTACATGGTGTGGGTGGTGACAGAAAGAAAAATCACACATATTAAAGTGGCCAAGGTGACAATGAAACACAACTGCTGAAGGAATGGCAGGCACTGAGGGAGCAGCAAGAAGATTTGAAAAGACTTGGACAACCTTCAAAACTGGACAAACACCAGGTCAATTCAGTTTAATGCAGATAAGTGCAAAGTGCTACACATGGGCAAGAGGAACTTCAATTATAAATAAAAGATGGGAGATACTGACATACAGAAAGCAATCTCTGAAAAGGACTTAGGGATTTACAACGTATGTTTACACACCATTTTCATTGACTAAGCAATGTACAGAAGCAAAAAGGTAAGTAAAATGTTCGGTATATTGTAAAAAATGTTGAATTGAAGTCAAGAGACTTTATGCTCAGACTATATAATGCACTAGTAAGATCATATCTTATGTACAAAAAAGACATAGCAGCACTTGAAGCTGTGCACTGAGCAACCAAGCAACCAGGTGCATCCCAGGACTTTAGGACATGTCCTACTCTGACAGACCCAAGAGAATTAAACCTGTTTAGTCTTGAGGAGAGGTAACCTAATCCATTGATAAAGTAGATCCGGCAACATTCTTTCAGCTTAAGGGTGTACTTGAGGAAGTGCATTTAAGACTGAAGCCAGAAAGCACTTCTTTATGCAAAAAGGGACTCTAGAACAAACTACCGAGACATATAGTTTGAAGCAGAAACCTTGACAATCTTTAAGAAGAATCTGGATGAGATATTTGTACAGCTTAGTTATTAGCTAAATAAACTGGCTTGATGGACTGACTGGGCTCCTCTCATTTGTCAAATTTCTGAGGTGGTTTAGCCATGTAATTTGAGAGCACACAGCATGGAAGACATAGCATAGACCCAGGACATACATATTAAAACTGTTGTATCATTCAGCTGGTCTAGGGATTTGCCAGGTTTTTAAATACGGTATGTATTTCATTCACAGCATATGTTACCTTTCTTATTGTGTTTATTGTTGCATATTAAACCTTCAGTTGATTTCATCCAATTCGCTGAATGATTCCAAGGGGTAAGAAGAGGCAATTCTTGGTATTTTTGAAACAGACAATATCTTATATCACTTATAGAATGAATATTCATACATTACCTGCATTAAAACCATGTCTTATAGGTTGTCCTTTAATATGCCAGCTTCATTCATACATGCAATTGAAAATTTCATGCTAACACTGCTGTATGTTTTTAGAAAAAAATAAGTTCTCAAGTCACCATATTTTGAACTTTCCTTTTTTAATTGATCCTTAACTGTGCCAACTTGAATATCCATGTAATTCTGCCAGTGAAGTTTAATGACGTCCTACTTCCAACATACTTAAATAACATATTGCCTCGAAAGTACCTCAGATCTCAAGTTTATATACTCAGACTGAAGATTATAACAGTTTGACAGAGAAATGAGCCTCCCAGAGTTGGAGAAATACCCAATTTCTTAGCCTCTTTTTTCAATCTAGGCCACCTTGGTGATCGGATAATGTCAAGGCTTAAAGCTCAAAAATTATTAAGGCATCCATGGCGCTGTGTTAAAATAAGTTCTCCTTTCTGATCTGAATCTACAGCCCAAAACATTGCTTCGCTGTGTGAACAGACTTTTAGAATAAAATGTGTTAAATCAGGTTGTCAATTAAAAATGCTTAGCTCATATGCTTCTTTTAAATAATAAAAATGCATATCAACAGTATCTGAAGTCTATAGCACCTTTTACATTAGTTAGTTACATTAGTTTCATCTCAGGTTATAACTTTAAGACTGCTTAGCTAAATCTGAATAGTTGCTTTACAGTTAGAGACATACTGACATCTGGTTTCAGTTTAGGGGATAAATCAAAAATTTATACATTCTGTATTTATAAAATAAACCAATTAAAAGAGTCAGTTAATTTGAAATTTAGCCATGAGTTATAACTTTTGATAATATTGGAACCTTTAAAACATGTTTTACTTGAAAAATTTAAGATGTCAATTGACTTCTCATCTATGGACAGAGGAAAGAAACTAGAGAGCATAGAAGGAAACAACATTAACATCTAAATTTCATGCAGACGTCAGTTCTATCATATGAGTACACAATTTTCTGAAACATGCTAATTGTAGGAGATTATTACTAATATACTGTATACTAATGCAGCATTTTAAATACTGTAGATGAACTATTTATGAGCATTGGACAGAGGGAAGTAAATAGATGAATTTAGAAAAGATTACTGTTTACCAATAATCTACAAAATCTGTTTAAAAAGCCTAATTAAAAGTTTGATTGCAAGTAAAAATAATAGTATAAATAAATTAATGGTTCAAAAAGATCTGTAATGTGCTAGTTAGACTACAGGTTTATTGGTTTCCTTTTATTGTTCACAAGTGGAAACTCAGTTTGCTCCTGTTGATAATGGTGAACAGCATAATGAAGTCAATTGTTATAATCTAGACAGGTCAATTTTCACGCTTTACTAGTAAAGCAACATTCTAAGTGATTTTTACTCATTATACAAAGCAAGGTCAAAAATATACAGAAATGAAAAATAATACAATATACAACAATGAGCAAAAGAGCAAATAATTAGTATAATCTTCAGGATTTAAGGCCCTAACTCCTAAAAGGTGAACTGTCGTCTGTCTGTATTCAATGTCTTGGCTGAAAATGCTCCATAACCATATCCATCGGAAGAGGATCACTCCATTTTTCTTAGGAGCATTAAAAAAGAGGTGATTTTCCCTGAAAATAATTAATTTTAGAGATTATCAAGCAAATGCACAATACACAGTATTTATGTAATGTATATACTACTTCGTTATCACTCGTAAACTAACAGTCAGTCTTAAGTTATGTTTACCCCTTGTGTAGTGTTCAGGGCTGTGAAAACTGTTTTCATCATTTACTATAAAAAAAGAAAGGTAGAGGTTTTTCAACCTGCAATTCAATGCTGTTGTCTCATTTTCTTTAAAAAACATGTTAAGGGACAACTATGACCCACTCCCCTAAAACATTTACATTACATTGGTGGTGTTCAGGTCTGCTAGATCCAGGAGCAATGCAGGTGTAGAAGCTGTCTATAAAACAATGATAACACCACGTCAGAGACATTGTTTCCAAATATCACAAATTTAATTCCAATGAGATCAATCATTTATAGCACCATCAACCATGAACACCTCAATCAACTCTCCCATACCCATCCAAATTCCAAAAATACCTTTTCCTTTCACACAAAATGTGTAATCCCAGACCAATAATTCTAATTTCTTTTCAACTGGGATTGGGAAAATAAATCAATAAATAAATATCTCTTTGTGCCTCCTTTCCAATAAACCAACCATGCTGTCTAAATCTGTAAAATATGGAATCAAGATCTAGGCTTCCTGTGGTGGTTCTTCATCATTTTTAAGGAATATGCAGGTACATTCTGGTAAGCCTGACGGAGGAGCTCCTGAGAAAAAAAAGTGAAGCAGATTGTCATGGACATGTGACAGTTTTTTTTTTTTTCTTTACTTTGCACATTTTGGGACAGAAACAACTAAAGAGAAAGCTACCAATAGTAGGAACAATAAGAAAAAACAAGCCAGAGCTCTCACCTCAGCTGATGAGTACAAAGAACAGGTCTTTTTCAATTCAAACAAGTTTCAATTCACAACTAAAACATCCCTAGTATCTTGTATCTCAATTAAAAGAAAAAAATGTGGTACTCATTGGCATGGTGTATAGAAACTATTATAATGGTTGGACAGAGGGAGAATGCTTCCTTGGGCCATGTGCTTCACCAGTACACTGAGTGGCAACTTCCCTCTGGTGTGCACGTTGTTGAGCTGATGAATGTACTGCCTGACCCAGAAGTGCTTCCTGACAGCAATGTGATAGCACCAGAAACTGTTCCACTTCACCTGGGGAGTCAGCGTCAGGAGAGTAGTCAGATGAAGCTCACCTGGATGGAGTTGAGAAGGGAAGAATCATACTGTGGGAGCTGTAGATTGTGTTAAAGTATTTTTGGCAATAAATCTATTAATTGAGATCTGGAACTGTGTGTGTGCTTCTGTGTCTGGGGTTTGGGATACTGCTATATATATATATATATATATATATATACTAGGGGGCTCTGCCCCCTGCTTGCTTCGCTCGCCCACCCCCGTGTTTGGTTTACTGGATATACAATACAATATATTTTTTGTATAGCCCAAAATCACACAAGAAGTTCCACAATGGGCTTTAACAGGCCCTGCCTCCTGACAGCCCCCCCAGCCTTGACCCTCTAAGAAGACCAGAAAAATCTCCCACAAAAAAATCCTTGTAGGGACAAAATCGAAGAAACCTCGGGAAAGGAAGTTCAAAGAGAGACCCCTTTCCAGGTAGGTTGGGGCGTGCAGTGGGTGTCAAAAAGAAGAGGGTCAGTACAATACAGTAAAATACACAGAACAGAATAAATCCCCAATACAGTATAAAAATAAAAATTCTAGAAGTACGGAGTAGAATTTCACATATGATGATATCATATAATATGATTTGGATTTGTTTTAAGTCCTGGAGACCTCATTCATCAAGCTGCCTCCCCCATTTTGCCATTCCACATTTGAAATAGTGCTAATCCAATGAAAGGACCCCTCTTTCCCATGATTCCTGCGATCCCCCATCAGGGATGACTTTACCTTAGGCAGGCAATATACAATTTAAAGAAATTGTTATTTTCTTGGGAATTGTTACATATGCATTATTTTCACTTTTACTTTAAGAACTTTTGTAAAAACAATACTTCTCCTTTATTTCCGGCCCCGTGCGTAGTTTCATCTCTTTCTTGCCAGACGTATAATGCTGCTCGTGTTGTGAAGGGTGGGGGGCGGCTGAACACACGCTAAGGATATGCCTTTGGATCATTTGCTCATTTGTTCTGCTTGTCGCATGTCGTTGTTTTAAGAGCTGGGAGCACATGATGCTTCTCTGCCACAAGCAAACCAACAACTGCTAGGTTAGATGTCTGTGGACTTGTTTTAAATGATGGCTCACTGCCTGGTCTCGTGTGATGTTCTAAAAACAATACTTGTCCTTTATTTACGGCCCTGGGTGTGGTTAAATTCTTTCTTGCAGGAAGTATAATGATGCTCGAGGTTCGGGGGGGGGGGGCAGCTGCTATTGCGCTGCCCGTCGATCATTTTAAAGCCTGTACTCAGTTCTCCTTTTTGCTACTTTGTGTCTCTGCTGCTCGCGTTGTGATCGCTTCTCCGTGATAATAAATATACACCTGACCAAATTGTGTTTTCTTTGAAATTATACTTGTCGTTGCTTTAACTTTTGCGATTCCACAGATTCCCATAGCGTAAGTTCCATTATTGTGTAAATCTACGTTTTGTGCATTGAATGTTGCGAATGCAAAAAGACTTTTTCTGCTCTTTTCCTTTTATTTCTGACCTTGCTTTGTCCTGCTATTTTTTCCAATTACACCTGGTCCTGCTAATGCGATCTTTTATTCGTCGACGTTTCATTTATAACGTATTGTCCTTTATATGCTTTATATGCACTGAAACCCCTGTATCTGTGTGTGCTGCTTCCCTTTACACTACTGATCTTTTTTTTGGCTATTCTCTTTCGTCTCGCGGTCCTTTTATTTGTCTTTCGTGATCTTAACGTGAAGATCACGTATTGTCTCCTAGTCATTCATTCCACAAGATTTTTTTTTTTATAATAGAGAGATACACAAGGGGGGACCCAAAAATAACCGGAATTGGAAAAAAAATTGTTTTAATCATTTTTCCTTACTGAAGCATTAGCCTCCTTCAAAGTACTCTCTATGTGAATGAATGCATTTGTCCCAATGGTTTTCCCACTGGTGAAAACATTTTTGGAACTGCTGAAGAGGAACGTTGTCCAATGTCTGCAGCGATTTTACTTTGACTTCCTCCACAGTACAAAAATGCTTTCCTTTGAGTTCTTTTTTCATACGTGGGAACAAGAAAACGTTGCATCGAGCCAAATCAGGCGAGTAGGGAAGGTGGCAAGGACTCCAAGACACGCAAGTCAATTCAGAAATCTCTTCAATAGTCCAATGGCGATTTTCACAAACTTCATTGCAAACCTTTTCAAGATTTTCATCACTCCTAATTGTGGAAGGTCGGCCAGATTTTTGTTGATCTTTAAGTGACATTTCCCCTCGTTTGAAATGTGAAAATCCCTCTTAGACCTATGTTTTACTTAAAGCTTTCTCTTTAAAAGCAGTTTCAAGCATCATTACAGTTTCAGCAGCTAAGAGAAAACAAAATTTAATGCATACTTGCTGTTCTTTATGATCACCCATCACATAAATCGCAGAACATGTTTAATAAACACCAAGAAAAACCGACACAGAATACCATATGAACAATACAGAGCAACGGCAGTTGGCAGACTGCCACAGAATATTGTAAGTATGCTAAACCTAGTGGCGAAATTCGCAACTAAGTCTAGATTGTGTGCCAGGGACAGATTCCAGCTATTTTTGTGTAACCCCTCAGTCTGCGTGAGGAATAGCGATACTTAGAGGTGTGTCAGTAGACTTTTAGAAGTAACCTGCTTGTACATCATTGTAGGTTGCTGTCAGCAGTAGCAAGAAGAAATGTGATGATGTTTATGGACCCAAGAACAGGAAGACATATTTTGCATACATCGAGAGCAAAATTACATTTGCAATGAACAAACAGTAAAACTCTGCCCTACTTGTGGCTTGTACATGCCATTAATTTGTGTTCTTTATATCATTTCAATATAACACTGTACTTAAATGTTGCCCTTTAAATTTGTTCAGTTCAAAACAATAAAAATCAATAACTCTAGAAACCTTGCCTCATTTAAATTTGATCAAGATTAATTAGATATACTCCAATTATGTCTTGATTATAACTGATTTCTACACAGAAATCACATTTTATCACAAGAATCAAAGAGCACTTTTATTGATAAATGTGATCTAGCAGAGGTAAATGGTAAATATTAAACATATTTGCCGTCTACATTGTTTGTAATTTGTCAACATCTGTTAAATTGTTTGACATAGAATGCTATGCTTTTATCATTTTAAAACACAATAATGTTGCAGGTCTACCAGTTCTGTGAATACCAGAGGAGTAACAAAACTACAACTGCCAGACAAAGGTTTAAATGTTCTTTCAGGAAAATAACCACTGAATTAAACAAAAAAGGACAGAGGAAGTAATAAGTCATCTTTTATCTTTAGCATGGAGACATCATTTTCTCTTTGCATGCATTTTGAATAACTCTTCTCAAATAAAGGGCATCGACTGTTTTCTACTGGATAAAATAATAACACATATACTGTACAGTATTGCGTAAACAAATGAGCCAGAGGGAAGGAAAGGCTCCACTTATTTTAAATCTTGAATACACTTTGCTTTTCAGAAATACTTCTGTACAGAATGCTCTTCAGAAAGTAGCCAGGCTTAGTATTTCAAATCTGGATCTAAAAATGCAAGGCAGTAGCAAATCCTAGCTGCTGCACCACAATGTAATATGATAATATAGTTACACTTGTATAAGTCAATGGTGTGAGTTCAGTGTAATGACAGAAGTAATCACTAATCCATAGTAACATGCTGGCCTCTTTGACAGCTCCTCTATCACACCAGTGTCTTTAATGCAGCAGATTACTCTACAAACCAGGTACTGCTGCTTTATTTTTAATAGAAACTAAATTATACTTGCAGTGCCCAGCTGTCATGCCAGGTTATCAGTGCTGCCTTAGGCACAGTGATACCTGGGACAGGCTTAGAATCAATCCAGACTGCATGCATCTTTGCGTCATAACTGTAAAGAATGCAGTCTTCTTTTCTAAGTGTACAATACCAAACACTATAGGTCATCAGTAAAAAGCGCACGCAACAGTATATTATAAACTTCTCAATTATAATTGATCTTTAACATGTGTGGGATAGACATTAGAAGCATAGCAGTAAAACTATAAATTCTTAAGATATAGGGTGTGGCCTAACAACAGTTGTTGAAAAAACATTTTAACATTCTTCAGAAACAGCATAATAATATACTTGCAGCTTTAACATTTATCTAACTTGTCCACCTAATAATTTTTTCTTATAGGTATCTGGTTCTGGATATGTCATTTTTGAAAGGTGTGTTTTTGTTTTTGTGAGAAAGGATTCCTAAAAATTGCCTAGAAATATAAGACATGAAGTTGTACACTAAAGGTTACTTCGTCATTAATAAATTCACCTAATCACTCATACTTGTTTAGAAGAATGCATGGGTGTAAAACTTCAAAGCTCTGATCCATCTGTGCTGATTTGTAGCCAAGTGACGGTTCCCCTGACAGAACCAGCAAACGTCTTTAAAGAGTTATAACTAAGAGTGCCAGGCACCAAAATTTCAGGCTGCAGTAGTTTGATTTCAAGCTCCTTTACACTTCAGGCGCCTTATGTTATTCAGTCACCCATTACTTAATTAACCCCTCCTCGTGGTGGAACTTTGTCAACACACTTAACACTAAATGAACAGTGAAATGAAATCATATGATTTTTACAGATGGAGTGCAGCCAGTTTAAGTGACTTACTCAGGGTCACCTGGTAGGATTTAATACTAGCACCTCGTGGTTTCCAGACTGCTGTTTTAAATATCAAATTACACCACCGCCTGCTCACAGCCTAGTAAAAAAAAACATTAACGCACAAATCCAGTTCACAAAAACAGCTGAATTTATTTACATGATCATTCCATGCTAAAATGGATAGGTGGGATTGATATAATTGTTCTCTTAGAATTAACTTGGCAAGTTTCTTCCAGTTGTTCATTTTTTCCTGAAGAAGCTTTGAGGATCACTGGAAAATACCCGCCATCCCTGCAGCTTCAGGTACAAGGCAGTAAGTATTCGGAAACAGGGCACCAGTTTCTCACAGTAAAAACTCATAAAAACATCTGAACTCACTCAACTTGTGGTGCCAATGTCTATCCTGAAAGTACAAAACAAGAACTAAGCTTGATTTCCTGCCAGTTTACTGCAGAGCTTCACACAGCCACATTTACTCATACAGAGTCAGTTTAAATCTGCCAATTAACCCAAAAAAGGGAAGCCAGAGAGCCAGTTGGTGAAAAGGCTGTGATTCAAAGCCAGCTGTGAGGCAGGAGCAATAACAATTGTTCCACTCAACAGTTGTATTGCGTCTTTAAAATTTAGTTAAGTAAATACTGTCATTTCACTAATATTTTGATATCTGTAATCATATATCATTTTGAAATGTTAGTTTAAAATTAAACTGACTATATAGCTTATCTATCATTGTTTTCTTAAAAATGATGCCTTTTGTGAAGGGATTGGACACCTTGAGTTTAACTGAACCGTATTTTGGCCAACCAGAGTGTCCCCAGTAATTACAGTGACTGGTGGATTGGCGGTTGAGAGAAGGAAACATAAGTGTGGTCACTTTAGCGGTTAAACGTGTTCTCTGTATTCTGTTGTATTTGTTCCTATCATAATTTATTTTAAATGAATGAACTAGAATGACTGCAGTATACAGTAGTCTTTGGAAAAGATGTGACATAGCACAACAAAATTCTGAAAAGTGTTCAAGAAAGAACTGGACTGGGTTGGATTAATGTTGAGCGAGGAGATTGTGTAAAGATAAAACTATACCATACACCATGCATTAAACCCTGTGCTAGGAACTTAGGTGTACCCTCATGCTGGATTAACATTTATATTGTGTTGATAAGGCCTGTTTTCCCAAGTACAAAAGTTAGGTGGAATCAAGCCCTTTCTCTGTTTCTGATCTCAAAAAGGTGACTCAAGCCTTTGTTTCTGTACAATTGGACTGCTGCAACCCATTAACACCCTGGTGTAACCCAGCAATCCGATTCTTGTCTCTAACTGATCCAAAATGCTGTGCCTGGACTTTTGACAGGCACACCTAACCATGCTTGTATTTCTCCTGGTTTATCCTCCCTTGATTGGTTTTTGGTTTTTATAGGGTTCATTTTAAGTTGCTATTGTTTGTTTTTAAGGGCCTAAATGAAATAGCATCTTCCTATCTTTCCAACCTTTTCAACCTTTACATTCCCTTGCCAGCTTTGGTCCTCTGACCAGATGCTCTTAGTGGTATCAAGGGCTCAACTGAAGCTTACAGGTGAGTGTGCTTCTGCAATAGCCACTTCCAGGCTTTAGAAAAATATTCCTGCTCATGTCAAGTCTGCAACAACTGTGGCCATTTTTAAATCCAGGCTGAAAGCACATATTTTCTCTTTGGCTTTGAAATAGAATTGGTTCCATTAATGTTTTTGCTGTCTTTTGTTTAACTTTATCCTATCTTAGAATATATTTCTTTTATCTTATTTATTTTAATGTACATGCTGATGACATTGTGATCTGTAGCAATAGTAGGAAGCTGGTCAAGGAGACCCTTGGAGAGGTGGAGATATGCTCTAGAGAGGAGAGGAATGAAGGTCAGTAGGAACAAGACAGAATACATGTGTGTAAATGAGAGGGAGGTCAGTGGAATGGTGAGGATGCAGGGAGTAGAGTTAGCGAAAGTGGATGAGTTTAAATACTTGGGATCAACAGTACAGAGTAACACGGAGTGTGGAAGAGAGATGAAAAAATGAGTGGAGAAGAGTGTGGAAGCCTATTGCAAACTGCTCTAGATGACTTACATAGACACACAAACAAGGTATGTCCAAACTGAAAACAAATGTTTATAGTAGGTATATGAGAATGTGAGAGATTTGAGAAATAATAAGTAAGCCTAGGTAAAATCAGATTGACCATTGATCACAAACCAGTGATATCTTTGATCAATCAGAAAGATCGCAACATTGTACCAATGAGATGCTTAGGATGAAGCACTTCAATGTAACAGCTGAATGTGCATCCGGAAAGATTTTAATGGTTGCAGATGCCTTATCTAGGAACCTGATTCAAACAGAGCTTGGCTCCACTAAAGGAGAAGTAGCAAGTTGTGTTAATGATGTGATTGAAAGTTGGCCTACATCAACACAAAAACAGGATAAAGTTAGAGAGACAACAAGAACTCATGACAAGCTGCAAGTAGTTTGAAACTTCATAAAAGGAGAATAGCCTGAAAAGAATGTTAACACTTTTACAATTTCCAAAATAGGTTGTCAGTAGTAGACAGTTTAAAAACAGCTGGAAGCTGTACTGTAATTCATGAATTAATTGACGTTTTAGTGAGAATCCAACATGGTCACCTCTGAATATCAAAATGTAGAGAAAGAGGGAAAATAACAGTATAGTAACTATGGATGTCTTTAGATATTAGGAACAGCATGAAGAATTACATGTATTGTATAGAACATAATAAAAGACAAAGAGAGAAGCCACCAGAACTGACACCACTCCCAGAAAGGCCATTGCAATGGCATAGACCTTTGTGATTGTAAGTGGCAGATCTATTCAATCGTGTCTGATTATTAATCCAGATAGCTGTAAATTCTTTACTTACATAACATTGAGACATGTCATCAGAAGTTTCAAAGCCACCTTTGCAGGGTTTAGTAAACCTAGATATGTAGTGCGTATCTGCAGTTCATGAGTGAGGAGTGGGAGATGTCTGTGACACCACAATACATGGAAGATTATATATCAGTCCCCATTACGTTTAAGTGAATGGACATGCTGTGAGAATCCAGCATGTCCAAATAGCAAATAAAAGGATCCACTATTAGCTATAATCAGTTATCCCACAAGTCTAAATGTTTCTACAGATGTTAGTCCTTCAGAACTGTTAATCAAAAGAAAAATAAGAAAGATCTTGCCAACTTTAGAAAAGAATCTTGGACCATTGTAAACCATAAACACAAACCTTGCCTTAACGTAAAAAATCATGAAGTAAATAAAGTTGTACATGTAAAATCCCCTTAATCACTACATCTACTACCTTATAATCTGGAGGAGATGCATCAGCTTTTTTATTGGTCTTCCAGTGACATTATTTTCACTGGTGTCTTTGTAATAATTCCAGGGCAGTCAAAGTATCTACCACCTTATCCTTTTCTGGTAAAACAAAATGCACTCCGACAACCATCATAGGTCCTTTGTTTCTCTAGATGTATCCTGTTCCATTTGGTGCCCCTGGCAGTCCCTTGTCAGTCATTATTTGTTTATATTAATTACATTTGAAAAACCATACTTAATTAAACAAATATTACCCCCATTAACATGAAAATCACAAGTACAATCTGTCACACCATCCCAGCAATGTCAAGCTCATCTTGTGGTGAGCTGCAGTGGTTACAGGTGTTAGCATTTCAAGTGCTGTGTTAGCCAGAGGCAAATCCTGCTTTTGACTGATCTGTCTGTTTTATTACATTTCTTGCTTTCCTGTTTCTCTACTCAGTCAATAGTTTCAAAACAAACTTTTAACGTGTTAATACAGTAAAGAGTGAACTGTTGTTTGGCTTTTGTGGACATGAATTAGAATGGTTTGAGTTAGAATGGTATATGTAAGTTACTCTTGCTATTATATTTTTTCTGTAGTATACTTACAATGGTCAATTTTCAAATTCAGTCATCAATATAAACAATAATAAGTTAGCTGAGTCCCTTCAGAACATGTCTGTTGAGTCTGAATTTGTTATACTTTATATGCAAACTCTTCTGAGAGCTAAAATTTCAAATACATTGTATCTGTATTATTTTAATTAAAAAAGTGAAAAATCAACCTCAAGTTCTCTTTAAAACCTCAGAAAGTTGGGGAATTATGAATGTAAGTAGTTCAAAGATAGCTATTAAAATGTTTATCCTAACTTAAAACCTACTACGAAATCCTGTAGACAAGTCATCATTGGAGGTCCAGGTTTGAAAATATGTACCACTATCAAAATGAACTGAATACTGCACATGAAGAGAGAAATTACAGTGAGATGACTGTATTACATTGTGATGGAATTGGCTGGTATTCCTGGCTGGGGTATATAGGTGGTTACCCAGCCAAGAAGGCCTCATAATGGATGGGGAACATCGGTGGATGTGTGTCCTGGCTGGGATGGTTAGTGCTTCCTTTCCCCGTCAGGATGATATAATAGGATGACAGAGGGAAACTGCCCTCCAGGGTAGTTTTCTCCCCCAATATGCCAAGTGGAAACATCCTTATGCTGGAACTACCGTGTGCACCCACAGGGCTGCAAAGGAGTTGTAGTAACCCTGCTGGGTTTCTTGGTGTCATCAGGAGAGCTGCAGGGAGAGGACTTCTCCAATTTAAAGAGGGTTCCACTTTACCTGAAATTGCTTCCTAGGTGCAATATTCTTACATGAAAGAAGCCTCTCTTTTCTAATGTGCCTAAATTCTGTTATTAACTCACAAAAGCAGGAAAAATAATATAGGACAATGTAAGACTACTGTGTAACACAAGGGTTAGCACAGCCAAATAGATAAAGATATTAACACTTGAGAGACTTCCTCTTGACACTGCAACTATAATTAATAATATTGGAAAGGAAAGCAACAGTGTTTACATACTTTCTAACCAGCTTTTCTGGTTTTCCCATTACTTAAAAAAACTTCATTTTAGAATTATGTTTCCAAATGAATCAAGGTGGGTTACACAAACGGCTTTTCATTAAGTTTTCTATCTGGTTCTCTGGTTTGTTGCTAAGAAGCTGTTCATAAAGTAGTTAAGGCTGTTTCAGGAAAAGATAAGCAAGGTCTTGTACTTTGTTTTGTACAATCCTTGGAAAATATTGTGCCATGTCCAACTCACTCCATAGAATCTCTGAATAAAACAAGACATTGTGCATCTGTTTGCTACTGTATATGCAACCATGCTAGAAATAACCACATATCATAATGTCCTTAAACCTGCTTAATCCATTAAACATGTGGGGTCTCGAGCAAAGGGAACTGCGTGGGGAGCTAATCTAGGTCTTCAAAATTCTCAAAGACATTGGTAAAGTAGATCTAGCAGAATTCTTCAGCAGTGAAAATTAAAAGAGAAATTATATACTGTACAGTGTTTGTGTATCTGCTTATATTCCTTCAACGATATTTTTTACAGGTTGCAAAACTTTACACCGGCTATTACAAACTGAAATCAAAGGCTTCTTCTTTTTGGGCACATACACCATCAGCATGGCACTTTCAGATCATAACACTAGCGTGGCAAATTGCTTGTATACTAAAGTGACTTTAGCTGCAGGAGGAAGACCCATTTTACTTATGGTGCCAAGCAGAGTTGTGTTGCAGTGCAGCACCCTATTAGCCAGCGAAAGCGCTGTGAAGAAGCTGTCTGTTGTTACAGGCCTGCCTTTGTCCAGTCTGATAGCAGTCACGGGACATCGTATTTTTGATGGCCGGTACAAAAAATGATTCTGAACAGGTATCAACCATAGTACCAACTGTGGTCATCAGTGCTCTTGTGAAAAGAATAGACATAAATGGCATCAACTCAGAGAGGGAGAGGCAAGCTTGTTGTACCATGTGAACGTCACTTAAAGAATAAAACTGAATAATAAAAAAAGCAGAAAAAAACAACAGTGTCAAAACAAAAAAGTAAACGTCACATTAGCGCAAAGAAACAGAAATTATTACTCGGAGAATTAACGAAAAGGCGAATAGAGATCGAGTATATGGACATAGGTGATGTCAGAAGTATGTAAATATTGTGAGGCTTTGAAGTTTAAGTCAGAGAATTTCAAAAACGGAGTTTACCTCACATGCATTTATTGGTTACTTTGCAAAAAAAGTGCTGATGATGTTGATCGTTTTGTCTGTGCTGAAATTCCAAACAGAGAAACCTATCCTGAATTATGGTAGAAAGTCATTAAACACATGTCTCACTGACCTCAGTAAAAAGATTCAGCATATTGGGACTCAAAAGGTTCCAAATATTGTTTTTACAGAAGTTCTGAAATAAATGTGAAACTAAGGAAATAACAACAATTCAAAGAAAAAAAAATCTTAAAAATGTGTATCCGGAAAACCAAACACAGGGGTTGGTGAGCGAAGCGAGCAGGGGGCCAAGTCCCCTATGATTATATAAAAGTAGACATATAAGTTAAAAACATAAAGCAAGGATTTTAATGGGTTATGAGGAAAACAAAAGTAAAATCATTTGAAAATTATTTATTTAATACAGACAACAGAGAAATATTATTATTATTTAATAGAGGCAGTTAGAAAAAAAGTGGGCCATGGCAAGTAGTAACAACACACTTTGTTGACACTGTATGTTGCAATGCTGATATAGAACTGCACAGTAGCGCAGCTGGAGAGCAAACGATAACAGTGTTGCTGTCCTCGGCCAACCATAGCAACTGAACAAGTTGCAAACAGGCAGCAAACACAAGTTTCCTCATTACATTTGGGTTATTTCCATCAAGAGAATCTGAGAAAGTATAATTACTTATAAAGTTACAACTATGTACCATAAGAAGGTAGTAAAAATATATTTTTATTACAAAGTTTAAAAATGAACTAAATACGGGACATTTGGGTGTCCCTGAAAGGTCAGTATGGGACAGGGGACAAAATGATCAAATATGGGACATGTCCCATATATAAGGAACGTCTGGCAACCCTAGAGCATCTGTGGTCATCACTGCTCTTGTGAAAAGAATGGAGATAAATGGAATCAACACACAGAGGAAGAGGCAAGTTTGTTGTACCATGTGAATGTCACTAAGAGAATAAAAGTGAATAATAAAAAAAAGCGCTAACTTTTACAAGTAGTCAAAATTTACACTGGGTGTTACAGACTCAGAATTAAATGTATGTTTTTATTATATTATTGTAATAATAATAATAATAGCAGATCACTACTCAAAACACGGTTTTTGGTTATAAGGCAGCAGTTCTTACCTCTGCACCATTCAGGAATACATATTAGCTTTCTGTCGATTGACATTTGAGCTTGGGTTTGTAACTCATTGACAGCAACATGTAAATTGAATGTTTTTTTTTTTTTACTTTGGTTATTTTCTTAGATAAAAGTGCACATGTTTATTTGATATCTGGACTAAAGTCTTCACACATTATACATTTCACGTCATTATTAGTATAACATGGAAAAAGTTTTTGCTTTAGGTATGTGTTCAGCATTTCTTGTTTCACATTTCCTTTTATCCTACACTTACCCAGATCTTTGTAGACATGGAACACACATGAAATGCATATATTCAAATAACGATATACTGTTTTACTTAACCTATACAACTCCAGGCACCTCACACACAGATAAAGAGCCTTGGCTTGAGCTGGGAGAACTTTTTACTTAAATTGCGCTCCATCAAGATGGGGATGGGATAGCAGGCTGCTTGTGCTGATCAACACATTTACAAAACAAAACACGCTGAGAGGTGCAAAGGAATTTAAGGTGGGCTGGGACTGTGCTTTTTTTTTCGTAGGCTTCAGGGATTCTAGTGTTAATTTGTTATCCAATTCAGGTTCATGGGGGTCAGAATCTATCCTGGCAGTAACAGACAGAAGGCAAGAAACAGCTTGGACATGGCACTGTTAATTCTTGTTTCTTTTTACCTTTTGTAGACTAGTTTTATTGTTTCTCAGTGTTTTTCTTCCCTTCAGAGACTTTTGATCAAAGCTGTTTTGTCTTGGTAGAGTTCCATATTACTCTACTTTCCTCCTGTGTATCCTTTAAGGTGTAGACTTTGTCAGAATGCCTCAAATCTCATAGACTTACCACTGTTTATAAGGTATTGTGTTTTATAACTTCTCCCCACCATCCCTTCTACATCTATAACCTCAGGCAATTACATAAAGTAAACGACAAGAAGGAGTTAAGTTACAAGTTTAAATAATGTATTATTGATAATATTCACAAAATAATAACAATAGGCAAAGTACAAGTAAATATTGGCAAACACACAACCTGATAAATGCTGATGTGTAGTTTTCAAGTGGCACACAGACTTGTTAGTTACGTAAATATCATCAGTTAAGTCATCATTTCTACCTTTCTTCAGGAAAAGCCGCATGCCTGTGTCAGTATGGCTGCTGACCTGTGCTCTTCATTGCATTGTCCTTTTCATGGTAATGGTGTGAAAAAGAGAGGGAAGGGTAAAGTAACTGAATTTTTACATTCATTGTTCAAATCCTATGGCCAATAGCACATTATGGTACAGAATGGCTTCTGATACAAAACCAAACAGCGAACTTTAGACCAATAGATTTCTGGTGCAACACATCCTTCGGTTATTGGCTTTTTTTCACACCTGCCCCCTAAACCCATTTGTTGAGTTAAGCTTGTCAGTCTGGCAGTTTGGTTTTCTTGTGGGGTTGATTGAGAGAGTATGTCCTACAGAGAATCACTTGGCAAACTGGTTTAGGCATTTGCTCGAACCCTGAAATAAATTCCTAAAGACTGGTTGGCGTTTGTTCTTTAACAATCAAACTATTCCAAGATTCTGAATAAATAAAAAGGTTTATTATCTGCAAAAATGCTCTATGATAAAATAAGCTCCAAAGAGCATTAAAGGCAAAGAAGCTAATGTCTTCAATATAAGCAATCCAAATGACAAATGTAGTCTCCATACAAAATTCAAGAGGCAAGGTCAAAAACAGAGCAAAAGATCACAAAAAACTCATCATGCCACACTAAAACTGCAGTCAATGAACCACAAAGGACTGTGAGTTTTTCCTTAGTCTTTAAAGGGTTGAGGGCAGACCCCTGTGGTAATGGGTGGCAGGTCCTGACTCTTGGGAATCTGCTCACAAAACACAGGGAAAATAGCAGAATACACATTGACATAAAGAAACTAAATAATCAACACAGTTACAATAAAATATTAACAAAATAATCAAAACAACATCATTTTAACCCTAGCCATCAGCCTGGATGAAACACAACATCTGTTTTGCAAGAAGATTTCTTGCAGTGATTTTGTCATGATTTAGTGTCTCAAGGCTTTAGATTGAACATTTCTTTGACTTTGATCTGGAATTTCATTTTAGTTTTTTTTCTGAGTTTTTTTACTTTTACTTTTGATCTTTGGTCTGTTGTTTTGCCAAAAAATGTTCATTTCGTCCTTATCCTGGTACTTTTAATGTCTTCTTTTAGTTTGCTTTTTCCAACCATGTAGAAAAGTAGGTGAAGAAGGTAAACCAGTATACCCATCCCAAACACTACAAAGACATCTGAAAAATGTGTAACCTCAACATGGACATGACTGTGGATGAGAAGCAGATCTATGGTGCTGGATTATTAAGAAAGATGTGTCACCCACTGCCCCACCACCCTCCCCATTATTATACCTTTAAAATATTATATATTATGCTTAATTAATAGGGGATCAATATTTGTCATGAAATCAAGGTATGCAATACTGGATATATCAATCAAAGCTTTGAATTATATCAGGCTGGTCTGCTTGGAAAGTCTAAAATATAATGTGCCCAATTCTGCTTGGTCAGGCTCTGCCTCCCTGTGTCCCTGAATTGAGTAAGCAGGTAAAAAAAATGGATGGATAGATGGATATTTGACAAATTCCAAATTTTACTTTCCACATCCAGGAGAGATAATGGAGGTTAAGTTCTTCAGTCCAATAAGATCAGGCGCAAATCATTGATAATTTAGGAACATGAGTGAAGCCACATGTTGCAACTCTATGTACAAAAGGGTTTTATTTATGCAGTTTAGGAGCACACCTATTTGTTTAAAGTATTTAGACTACAACAGAAGTGAAACTCATTTGTTTTCATTTAAATAACAGAAATGCTGTTCTTCAGAAAATTGTTCTAATGTTCTAAAGCAGATCAAGAGGTTTATCAACAGTGAGAATTTAATAAAAGAGAAGAAGATTCTAAAGGTTTTAGTTTACAGTAAACCAAGCATAAACATATCTGAATGGTGTTAGGTGGTGTGTATTCATAATTTGGTGAAGAGCAGGGAAAATTTATAATTTAATGAATATATAAATATTTAACAATGCAAAATAAATTTACCTACCGAAACTATACATTCCCATATAATGTAAAAGCAGTATTTGATAGATAGCTATTTTTAACAAACTGGTGAAAACTAAAGAAAGCCTATAGTCTGTGACATTGGGATGTTGTTTTTATAAACAAATAGCTATCGTATCTTAGATATGAAATCTCAGCAAAATAAAGCATTGTTCATTATGCAAAATATAAGTAGAACTGTATTTCATATGAACAAGCTTCCACCCATCCATTTATGGATGTAGCAGTGTTTGTCAAGAGTTTCCAAATAGTTCAAGTGCAGCTACCAGACAATATTCCAACACCAGTATGCCACACATAAAAAAACTCCACAGACCAAGTGTCTTCTGTTTAAGGATTGTAGTGAAATTCAAAGCAAACAGTTCACAAAAAATAAGTCAAAAAAGATGATAATACATGCAGAAATGAGGGAAAAGGGGAATCATATGGTATTCTGCTTAAGAACAAAGTATCTAGGCTATATTTCTTAAGGTTTCCATGTATTATCTCATTGACTACATTAATGTACATAGGAAACATAACATAACGTAACATAACAGTCAGAAAACCCTCTAGCTGTCTATCTTCAATTTAATGGCTGTTCTACTGTCCCACAGAGTTAAAATTATGAAAATTCCATTCTCTATAACATATAGGGAGGTTAAACTGAATGTTTCATTATCTATGTTACAGTAAACTGTATATTTACATTAACTTAAAGGTTTTGCCTCTTACAATGGAATACTGTACATTTAATCCAAGAACCCTGGATTATATCAAATGTGAGCACATGGACACCAGAAGAATGTCCAAATAGGTGCACAGGGAGAGTGTGCAAATAATCAGACAATTGCCAGGCTTGGGCTGAAATCTACTCCCCTGATACTGTGAATTAGCAGTGCAAAACAAGACAACACCATCCAGAAACCCTCTCTCCTCAGATTATTATAATCACTCATAATTTTCACATTTAATCTTGAAATCAGCGTAGTTACTTGAAACCATTAGTAAATCTATATATTATAAAGAAATAATGTCACAGGATGTTAGCCATGACATGCAAGTTTACTTTACATTTCTGTAAATATCATTAGATGCAAAGTTTTGATGTTTTTTTTCTGAGAAACACACAATTAAATGTTTTTGAAATAGTTCTACGTTATAGTCAAGTTAAAATGGAAATGTAAAAATATTTTAGACAGAGCAAGTATTAGATTTTCTACACTAACTGTATTCGATTTTTTATTAATGCATTATATTAAAGAACTGAAATTAAAAAAAAAACTATTTTTTACCTTTCATATAACACATATGCATATGTGGAGGGCTTGTGCCTCCTCCAGACCGTGAGGGGGCGTCCGTCCTGGTTCTGTTGGGGACCGCGGGTTGAGGGCATGGAAGCCCTACCCTGTAGGGGCCCGTGGTCACCGCCAGGCGGCGCCCCGATGCCGGTTTATTCCATCTGGTCCTCGGCTGGGGCTGGAGCCCGGTCGGGACACCTTGGAGGACCGGAGGAGGGCGTGTGCCTCCTCCAGACCGAGTGGGGGTGTCCGTCCTGGTTATGCAGGGGGCCTCGGGTACAGGGCTTGGAAGCCCAGCCCTGTAGGGACCCGTGGCCACCGCCAGGCGGCGCCCCAGTGCCTAATTATCCCGGGAGCCCGGCACTTCCGCCACACCAGGAAGTGCCGGGGGGAAGACGACAGGGGATACACGGATACACAGGGGTGTGGCCAGCGTTAAGTGCCAGGAAGCAGCTGGAGCCCATCCGGGTTCCCATAAAAGGGGCCGCCTCCCTCCAGTCAGCAGTGGAAGTCGGGTGGAAGTGGACGGAGCTGGAGTGAGGACTGGAGGCGGCCAGGAGAAAGAGAGGCACAGGACTGTGTGGCCTGGACATTGGGGGAATCGGTGCTGGAGGCACTGGGGTTTGTGAGTGCACGTTATTGTAAATACTATTGAAAATAAACAGTGTGTGGTGAAACCATGATGTCCATCTGCCTGTGTCCGGGGCCAAGTTCACAATATATATATAGTCCAGATAATATTTATATTCAAAACTCCTTTATTTTTAGGTCTTATTAGATACTTAAGATAATAATGTATTATAAGTACAGATGGATGATCTCTTCACTTTCTTATCAATAAGATTGCAGCTCTAGAAGAAGTACAAGTTCGAATCTCACTTGCAGAGCTACCCAAAACTATGCAACTACACTTTCTCTAAAATTCAGACTCCTCACAATATGAGGGTTTACACTTTTCATACCTTTGTAAACCTTTGTTTTTGCACATTACTGTGTTCAGAACATTACAACTGTCTTAGAGTGCTTGAACATCTTAACAATAATTCTTTACATTTATATAGCACTTTTCTCACTATTCAGAGCGCATTAAATAAGCAGTGGGGAGCCACTTCAACCACCACCAACATGCTACATCCATTTGAAAGACATGTCAGTTGCCATTTTGTCCCAGTACACTCACCACAAATGAGCTATTAGGTAGTTAAGGGATAAGAGAGACAGACAATTACAGACAGGGAATGATTAGGGTGCCAGAATGACTAGGCCATGGAGAGCAATTTAGCTTGGACATCGGGATGCACACTACTCTTTTCAAAAGATGCCCTGGAATAATAACCACAGAGATTCAGGACCTCAGTTTTACATCTTACCCGAAGGATGGTACCATTTTTACAGAACAGTGTTCCTATTACTGAACTGGGGCATTGGGCTTCACATGCAGACAACAGGGTAAGTGCATACTGATGGCCTTTCCAACTCCAGCAGCATTCCATGCTTTTCTTAGATGGTCTCCCATCCAAGTCAGGCAGATTACCTGATGCTCAATGGAGTTGAAGATTACTTCAATTAGGCCATTCAAGTAAGTTTACCATGGACATTAAACCATGATACTACATTTAATTCACCTGAGTTTGTATAAACCTATGAGTGCAAAGTTTGGTAACACTTTATAATAACTGCAAACTATGAGGCATTATTAAGCATGACTAAATACTTTGTTCATCATTTAGAAAGCAT
>JANRMT010062808.1:1927113-1946340 GCA_026402145.1 Polypterus bichir lapradei
ATGCTTTCTAAATGATGAACAAAGTATTTAGTCATGCTTAATAATGCCTCATAGTTTGCAGTTATTATAAAGTGTTACCCAAAGTTTAACCTAATTTTATCTCACAGAATGTCCAGGAGGTTACTGAAGAGTAGGCTTCTGAATAAGAAGTTAATACAGACTAGAACCCAGACCCTTACTCTTACTTAGATTATGAAGAGATCCTTGGAGACAGTGTAAAGAGGATATTGTTGTGCAAAATCCACCACGCAACCTGGTCTCTATCACCATATGACAATCACCATCATGCCAGGATAGCAACACATAATATTGTAAGGAACACCCCAGCGCCAATACATGTCATTGCCTCAGCCTTTTAACTCTCCTTCACATCAGCAGTAAAAAAAATCATCCTGGAAGTAATATTGAGGAGATCCAGAATGGATACAACTTCCAGACTATGGGATGCTGAAACTGGAGGGCCATATTTTGGTACCACAATTCCAAGTAGATAGTCTCACTTTGTCATCAGACTTGATAACTAAGATCTGTTCAACACATCACAAACAAACTGGCAGCAATCAGTAACATTGAGTGGAGTGGCTCATATATAACAATACATTTTTCACTAAATATTAATACATGATTGTCACACATGTGTGAGTATGAGACAGCTAAAGTGTTTGAGTAACTGTAATTCTACACAAGACCAGGGGGTGGTGAGGTGCGCTGACTGTTCCTCTCAGTTCCCTACAGACCTTTCTCGGGAAATCCCACGGGTTCTGACACCTCTGAAGACGTCACTTCCACTTCCGGCACCTCTGAAGATGTCACTTCTAGTCCAAGTGCCTGTGATGATGTCACTTCCGGTCTTGAAGACATCATTTCCTACACCAGCCTTTAAAGCCAGAATCTTTTCTCACAATGGCCAGTTCTGTTTTAGACTCAGTATCTAAAACAATTCTGAAAACTTGGTGAATGTAATGGATAGTAGAAGATTATTTTTCATCTACATTTTTGAAAATGCCCAGTTGTTAGGATATATTTTTGAAACAAAAATTCAAAATTCATTCTATCGATTGAGAGTCCATTGATAGCAAAATAATTAAACATATTTCTCCTCTTCTTATGTTCCAAATTGATTGTATTTTAAAAATGATTTTTTTGTTACTGAGAGTTCTACAATTCACAGTATTTTCTTTGATGAAGAAACACAAAGTGTCAATAATGTTACAGAGGAAACTGAGTGATAATGTCTGTTTTATTTTTACAAATGCTTCCAAACAATTAATAAGCTAGTGGATCATTGTTGTGTAACTGAAACACTTAATGAAGTATATTCTGAATTTGAAGATATTTAAGTGACCCATATAAATTATGAGTACACCATTGACCTCTTACCAAGTTTCCTATGTCAAAGTATTTTTTTTTTGGAGAAGTATGACAAGTTATTGAGTATATGTATTAATAACAGCAAGCTTAATAATTAAAATCTCTGTCTTTGCATATTTCTGAAACTAGAGTTTCAGAAGTGCCTATAACTTAATAAGAAGTTATTAAGTTGGGCTTAAAGGGGTTAATACAACTACATGGCATTATGGATGTTCAGTGATGCCCTTATGGATTAACTAATGCACAAGTAGTGTTTCAATTGCACAACATATATGAAAGACATTTTTTCATGATGTGCTGGTAAATATTCTGCAGCTTTATATAGTAAACATACTAAGCCAAACATATTAGTCATGTAAAAGATGTTCTCTCACATTTACAGGACAAACACTGTTTGTGAAAATCAAATTTTAAAAACAAAGCTAGATCAGGACTAGAATCAAGTCAAGTCAAATCAAGTTAATTGTGAATCTGAACATAAATTTGTTGATTGACCTCAAGTCTTTTGCAGAGTTTTTCCTCTGTTTAATGCACACGGTAATAATTTATAGCACAACCATGATGCCACATATCGTGTAGCATACATTAAATGCCAAGCATTCCTAACAGCCCGAAGCCTCACAGTGGCGATGTCATTAAAAATGAGCGATCAAAATGGCAAGGAGGTGATTATACCCAAATAAGAATAAAGATATGAACATCCATGAATAAAAGTTATTACCGTGTTCCAGACATTCAACAAAACTGAATATTATCAACATTCTTATTGTGTTCTTGATACTTTGTCATTTCTTCTCTCTCTCTTTCATATACATGGTTCGTGTGTATATATTATCACCAATTCTTTCTATTTTTCAAGCTAAACGTTTTCTATACTGTGCTTACTCTTATTGTTTATTGTTTTCCATATGCGCCTTTGGAATGATGACGTCTTCTTTTTAAGGTGCACTCACATGTAATCTGTGGAAAATGGCAAAATGGATCCCCAGCATAAATTAGTCAAAGATCACACCTCTGGTATACCAACTCACTTTTCCCGCAACTTGAGGTAAGTTAACCGTAAAAGTTATTTGAAAAAATTACATATCTGGAAATAAATGTAAGAAGAAAGGAGTTATGTAAGTGTTACCCTGTAAGCATTAAGTAAACAAATATGCACTCACTATTTACATTATGCTAAAAACAGCTGCATTATCTGCACATTATAATCCTTCAACATTTCTCAGAAACTATAATTTATCAGCAAAGCTCCAGACCTGCTCTGAATTCTATCTTGAGACTTGAACAGATTTTAAGTATTCAGGTATATCTTTCAAACATGTTATGTTTAAGAAATTTCAGCTAAATTAGTCCCAGACTCTCCACAGTCAAAAACTAACAATAGGACCTCAAGCAAAGCCATTTTTACATCCCTTGACTTCTGAAATTTGCTGTCTGTGAAATCTATTGACCTACCACAGGCGTTTTTGTGTTATGTTTTTAATTATATGATATTCTAAAGCACTGTTAAAAAGCATGTATTGAATGTACTCTACTAACACATCTAATTTCATTCTATTATCATTGGTGTTTTTGAATATGATTCATTGTTGCAAAAGTATTTACAAACAAAAAAGTGATAACAGATTCTGAAATTACCAACAAAAATTAAAATGCTCAACTTTCACTTACAAATCACAACAGAATGTTTTTCAAATTTGATTTTATTTAATCTTTGTCCATATAGGCATCTTACTATTGGGCTAACTGTCAATTAAGTTAGCATCACTAAGAGAACTGTTCTGGCAATCAGCAGAGCATGTGGACTCTGAGAAAAAATACTATCTGTATACAAATATATTATTACGTTAGCAAAACTTTTAAAACTTTCCAAGGGCCTCAGTACTTTTGCAAAGTGTTGTGCTGATATTGCATAATCTCTTAAAGGGTTAGTTTATGAATATGTGAGTATGGTAATTGGCCTGACTTTTAACTCTCTAATTACTGAAAATATAAAAGACAGCTTGTATAGAGCACTGTGTTTTTAAATTTAAAGCTCAGTTTTAACATCTCTTCCAGATTTGTTCTCATGCATGATACTTTTTGCTATTGTTTTTAAAATTTTTCTAAACTTTGAACAAGTGTTTTCTGAATTTGTTTTAAGGAAGCCCAGTGGTTTAAACCTTTCACCTCTTAGTGTGTGGGGGGCAATTTTATCTACAACATCTAAACTCTTATTTATTCCTACAGGAAGCAGGCCCGTGTGCTTATGAGGTGTTGAATGAAGCTTGTTTTAAAAGTCACACAAATTCATGTTTGATTTACATCAACACACATTCTGGTATTTTAACAGGTACAGAAAGAAAACTTCAAGTCAGAGTTAAGTTACTAGAATGTGAGAAGTCCCTACACATCCTAATATAATCAAGAATTTGTATTTCATTTTATGATACTATGTAAATTGGTACATTATTTAGCATTGTATATTTTCAAGAGAAAGTTGGATAGCTGTACAACACAGAGGGAATGTAGAGTCAATATACAACCATTGCAAAGAAGTGACCACATTTCACATACAGATTCTAGAAAAATGGCCAAGTTTGCTTAAAGTGCCACTGCTGTGGGTTTTGTCACAAATTACGACGGGTCTGTATACAGGAATGAAAACGCCCAACTTGTCATTTGGTGTAGCCTTAATCAGTTGGAATTAAATGTCAAAAAAGCAAGACGATTTGATGATGAAGTTTAAGTGAGACAAAGTTCACTCAAACTTTGAATATCAATGTCTATATCATGAGGATAGTGGACAATTTCACATTCCTGGCACCTCTTCAACACTCTGACATGGTAATACAGAGTGTCATAGAAAGCAGTAAATCTTTTCTACTGGTCTGTTTTTGAAAGTGTTTTAATTCTGCCGTCTGTCTACTGAGAGGATATCCTTAGTTATCATCTCCCAATTCTGATTTTGCATCAAATCATTAAGGTCTTTTCTAACTTATCAACCTCTGTTCACACTCCTTCCATCTGGTAAACTGCTCAGATCAATCAAGACCACGGTTACATGATTTTACAAAAGTATGTATCAACAGGTTCAATAAACATTTCACCACAAAAAAGTATGTAAGCGCTTAACATTTTGAACTTACTCTAAGTGTCATCTTTAATTATTTCACGAATGTGTCAATACTTGTTGGCAGACTGGGAATGATAGTTACTGTTGTTTTATTGTAGTATGTTTGTGCTAATTTTTTTCTTTTTTTGTATCATTGCCTCCCAAATCCAACCCAATGCAAATTATATAAAATTAAAGACTTGTTTCATATGACTATATACACACATACTAAACTTTATACTAGGAAGTAAGTGAATTCAATTAAATTATACTGTATATGTAGAACTTACAGTATGTGTGGTATTATTTATGACATACTGTAGGTCCTCCAGCATTCCCTCAATATACTGTATATACACTCAGCGTTCCCTCAATGAACTGTATATACACTCAGTTGCTGTTTTGATTAAACTCCACATAGTTAACGTGTGCTTCTTTTTACTTCCCTACTGAGCAAACATTCAACTTTTCACAGACAGAAATTTGAGCTAATCTTGCACAGCAACTTTTATGAAATATCTGAAGAGGAAGCGGCCGAGATTCTCCTTGTTTAGTTGGAAGATCTAGAGCGATATAACAACACAGATGTTGTGTCTGTGTTTTAAAGAAAGAATCAGCCTTGGGGGGGAAAAAGCTCAAGTCTCATATTCAAAAAAATATTAAAACAGACATGTTTGATGACATATTATGGTGGCAACTTGTTTGGCCCTGCTGCCTCACAGCTACTGAATTCAAATACCAGCACAGATAGACTGTGAGTATAGGCGTGAGTGTGCCCTTTCAATGGAGTGCTGCTGTCCTGTTTTTGATTATTTATTGCTTTATCACTATTGCTGCTGGAATAGTCTCTTATGAAATTGGCAGTAAAACTATGCATCAGTACCAATATGATTTTCTGAATTCTCTTTTTAAACATTTTGACATTTCACATGTTAATTATTCATCTTCAGTGTTAGTTTATCACAGTAGAACTGGGCAAGCAGGAAATGCCTCTTAGGATAGTGAAGTTGTGTTTCTATGTTTTCTCAAATGTTATAGTTATAGTGACAAATATACTTTTGAATGTTTACGAGTCTGTAATTTGAGTTTGACCCTTAGGGCTTTGTTTATTTGCTGGAGCCAATCCCAGCCAACACAGGGCACAAGGCAGGAGCAAACCCCGGGCAGGGCACCAGCCCACCACAGGACACACGCACTCACACACACCAAGCACACACTAGGGACAATTTTGGATTGCCAATGCACCTAACCTGCATCTCTTTGGACTGTGGGAGGAAACCAGAGCACCCAGAGGAAGCCCACGTAGACACCAGTTAGTCCAGAATAGGGTTATGGAAATTGGATCATATTTTAGCAGCATTTGAGACAAAGCAGGTTCCAGTCCATCACAGCATCAAATTTCCCCTTGGGATTAATAAAGTATCTATCTATCTATCTATCTATCTATCTATTCACACATGCGCCCATTTACATTCACACAACTACTAATTTTAGAATTGCTGAACAATCTAACCTGCACATCTCTGAATTGGGGACGTGGGAGAAAAAGCATAGTGCCTGGAGAAAAAACACCAGACATGGGAAAAATGCATAGACTCCGATGGATGACATCTATGCACATAATTCAAAACGTAGGACTTATTTCGATTAATGAAAAATTATTCAATGTTGTATTTGCATTATGAAAGTTATCATTAAAACATCTTTCACCTCGTCTTGAAGTACTGGCTTTATACAAGAAGCTATAGCTCTCAAACGTAGCCTCTATAATTTACTATACTATACTTTGAAATAAACTCAAAAGTAATTTGAATAATATTTTATCACATGGAGCGGAGAACTAAATGGTAAAGGTGGAAAATGTTATAGTAATTTTTGAAAAAAGTACCTATTGCACAGCTTCTGTTGATGCAAGCTACACTACTTCTTAACGGTTCTGCTTCTCTTCTATCTGGACAAATATTTAAGGGTTGAAAAACAAACAAAGACCAACTATGATCATACGTATTCTCTTTCTCTTTAGCTATTTCAGTCTCTCTTTTCTTTTGTCTCCTTTTGACTAATACACTGCTGTCACTTCAGCTGCT
Source organism: Polypterus bichir lapradei (assembly GCA_026402145.1). Classification (NCBI taxonomy): domain Eukaryota; kingdom Metazoa; phylum Chordata; class Cladistia; order Polypteriformes; family Polypteridae; genus Polypterus; species Polypterus bichir. The sequence continues at coordinate 1,933,666 of JANRMT010062808.1, forward strand.
TCTCTTTTTGTTTCATGGTCAATATCTGCTCTGTTATCCAACTTACCCCACTTCTTCTTCATCCACAATGTCTATTTCCCCATTCTGCTGGATCTTTGGGGATTTAGGCAGCACCCCAGTATATTCAGCCAGCAATTTGAACTGTTGAGTTGGATTCAAGGCCAGCATTTTTAATAAATTATAATACTGGGTCAAGACTCAGAATCTTTTCTTTCATGAAAGTCAGGTAGTCTACAAAAACCATTCCATCCTTTATGCTATGAGCCATAGCCTGCTTTTAAACAACCACCCTATCATATTGCATAACTGATACAAAGCACAACTAAATGGCTATTACAACCCTAGTAACAAGACATATATAAATAAATGTGTTGAATCCTAGATATAAAGTTCTTGAAAAAAACTCAATTACAGATCACCCTGGTCTTTGACAGTCTTTGAAGCTATAAATCAACAATTTATTTCAGTCTTCCAGAATTTATGAAAGTGACCTTTTATAAATCCTATGTGCTATGAAAGTTTTCTCATAAGCCTAATTCAGTCCTATTAGACAAGGAAGAACATTTTACAAAACTTGCACATTAGAAAAGACAGCAGGGTCTGGGGTTTACAATTTTGAGAAAGTGTCACTATAAACAGCAGCATTTTTCTAAGTTCTTGATAGCTGCAGATACCTCTATTCCTTGCACAAAATAATTTATTTGTACTGTTCCATCCCACTTTATGTCTATCTGCTTCCATTTAACTAAAAGACCACAGACCCCAGTCCCCCCAAATTGCCATGTATACAAAAGTAGTTTCAAAAGCATGACTATGTGACATTAGTCTCAATCTAAAATGTAGTGACTTCATTACTGATGAGAGCATTGTAAAATAAAACAAGACAAAGATAAAGCATTGGGGACCTCAATGGCAAACCACATATAATTGATGGAAAAAAAAACAACCAAAGTCTTTTCAGACAGGAGTCAAATTACAGACTGAAAAAAAAGGCATGACAGCCCATTAAAAAGAAGCCAGACCGGAAGTTAAATGTCTGATCTGTAGGGGAGAAAAGAAGAAGAAATATTAGGCAACAGCACCAACTGTTGACTCGGGGTGGAATTACCATGAGATAAGCCTTAAAGTTGTCTCCCAAGTGCATGTGTGTAACAGCATACACTTTACATTCAAAGTCAGTAACCATTGCTTCAAGGAGGTATATTTCTATAAGAAATACAGCAGAAAAAGAGAATGATTTTAGCATTCCTAAATACATTGTCAGTTTAGGTGGCTATAATAATAAATAATAAGAATACCTTTTGCTTGTACTTACTTGGATAATTCCCAGTCTTCTGCAGTGTGCTATAGTAGGTACAGAAAATTAATTAATAAATGATTATTAGCACATTGAGTATTTTTTTCTTTGCTTCACTGAACTCTAATTCAATCTTTACGTTGACAACTAGTAAAAATAAATATTTTGACTAAACATTACATTTTTAAAAAATTCTGTTACAAATCTAACTTGTTCACTTTGTTTACTCCCTCATTTCTTAACATACTAAGTCATGCTTATTTATTTATTTATTTATTTATTTATTTATTTATTTATTTATTCAATTTGTGTAATAAATGTAAAAAATAATAGGGAAACTAGAATATCACATTATGTATGATTTAGGTTCACCTATTACTTTATTCATAGATGCTGACTCACTTATTTCATTAAATCTTTCTATGCCACTTCATTTTTTTCATAATCAAAATAATCAGTAAAACAAGAGATCTTTTTTACTTATTTAATAAATGGAACTGAAGAATCATTTTAATAGGAAGAATATAAGTACCATGCACTAATGCCTGGAAGATGTAGCTTAACATATTCTAAGGGCTGATATTAATGGAAAACAACAATCACTAATCATTCCAATTTATATCTGCCACATACTTTAGGTTTGTTTGCATTATTCATGGATTCAAAATAAATTTCATCAAAACAAACAAAAATACTATAGCTATTTTCTGAATATTCCCTGTATTTGACCAGTAGTTCTCCATAATAATTGTCATATTGATCTTTGATCTTGCCATATGCAGACTTTATTTGGGAAAACATTAGATACTAAACAAAAGGAAAATGAAACTCTCACTTTTGAAAATGTGCACTATCATTTAGATTGTGTCATATTCTTAATCTTAAAAATATTCAACCCAGTATTACTATATATCCAAATAATTAGTTCATTATAAATTAATTTATCAATTCATTTTGAATAAGCCAGTGTTCTATCTTGTAACTTCTGCATTTTTAAATTCTAAGGGCACTATGGTGTTCCTGAATAACAGAATAGCATGAAACAGTGAAAATAATTATTATAAACTTAATCTGTATTTTTTTAAATATGCTTTGATATTGTTCATTTTACTTACTTTTTAAAGTGTAAATAGGCTGCGAAAATAAAACACAAAGAATTAAGGACGTTCAGGCAGTCATTACGTCCTGCTCATCAGACCACCATCTAATGATAGACGGGTGGATGGAATCAGGCTGTGTATCCAAGTTCCTCTTCTGGGATAGTGAAGACATCCATAAACTGAATACAGATGAAGTGGTTCAATTCCTGGCTCGAGGTTCTGCTCCTTTCTGTGCCCATTTGTTTTCCCTTTGAAACCTGTTATATGGGTATACTCCTGAAAGTTGTAATCTCTACTTATTTTTTTAAAAAATACCTCATTCAGGTAAAAGTTTTGCTCAACTATTTGGGGATTTATAAAAACTTACAATGTGAAGCATGTTCTTTTATATGAAGTCATAAATTGATTGATCAGGGACAAACTGTAAATGTTATTTACAAACACTTTAATGTGACAGAACATTAAAATATATCAAGTGGAAACAGTATTAGTATTTGAAGAAACATTATTGTTATTACTAAATCAGAAAGTAATATTTAAATCATTTAATTATTTTCATAGTTTTCTGGAAAATATAAAGTTACTGAAAAAGGAATTCTGTTCTCTCCTACAGTTATCCACAGACATGAAGCTATTTAAAGTCAAAAACTCATATCTGGTTACTAAACAAGCCAGAGCTTTATAGATTCAGTAGAGGACTCCTGGCATTGTCCTGAAATTGCAGTTACACATACTGTATATACTGCATGTACAGTGTCTTTTTTGTTATTAGGTAAAAAGGCATAGTATTTTTTGCCATATTCATTTGCATATTTAATAGTAATCGTAAATGCTTTTCATTTTATGAAGGGCAGCACACTGACCCAGTGATTAGTGCTGCTGTCTCACAGCTCCTAGCATGCGTAGAGTTTGTATATAGTGTGCACTTTCTGTGTGTATGTATAGTTTGCATGTGTGTTTGTGTTAGATGTCAATTTTATTTTCTGTACCACTAATGGTAAATTGTCACTTTTATGGATTATTTATGAAGAAAAGCAACTTTTTGCTTTGTGCCCTCCTCCACCATAATCTACCATAAGCTTTAGGTTCGTCAAAAATTTTGATCTCCAGTTTTCGATGGATCTCGAAGTTTTAGGGTCTCCTGATACCAAAAACATTGATATCTCGATGATGGGTGTGTGTCTGTGTGTGTGTGTGCATGCGTGTGTGTATTATAGTTTCTTGAGGACGGTCTAGAGCTAAAATGGCTGGAAGGAAAAATACCAAACTCGAAAATTTTGCCTGTAATGAAATGACAATGTGCTGATTAGTTTTTCAGCTAAATCATGCAAGAGAAAGAGGAACTCTAGAGGAACCCTCAAATACTGTAATTCTGCAATTAATTATGAATTCTTCTCTTTACTTGCTATCGTAATGACCTATATTATGATCAGAAAGATCAGCATCAGAGCAGTAAGTAATTACTGAAATGTTCTGGAATAGTTTAGGTAACTTGGTTTCTAGGCTGTAAAGCTTACTGACACTCACATCTAAATTTTCTGGTTATGAAATGCATTAGATGATGAAAAACTATCAGCACATTATTAATCATTAAATTATCAGTATAATTTACCATAAAATATAAGGTTTATTTACAGTAATCACAACAGAATATTTTCAAAATGTAACTTTCCTAACATTGATTGCAGCAAACTCTCCTATTAATTCATTATAATCTAAACTTTCTGCTAGTTTCATTTTCAATCACCAATCCAGTCAGTCTCTCTTGTTACCTGTTCAAAAAATTAAATAAACAGAGAAGTCTTTTTATTTCAAAGACTCGTGAAAATTAAAGTGGTCCAATGTGATTTAACCATATTCTGTCCAGTGTAAAACATGTGCCAATGATGTTAAGAAAGTAGTAGGGAGTAAGATTCAGTGCCTCGTGAGGCCAAGGGCAACTACTCCATTAGCAGCCTCCTCCCAAATATTAACTTTAGTAAGTATGAACTTTCTCAATATTAGTGATTTTAGTGTGTGAGCTTATTTGATGATGGAGTTGAATCCCCAACAAGGCTGGTTCCCATTTTAAGCCTGATACCTCCAAGACTGATTCTGTATCCCGAAGAGATTGTAGTGGAAAAATTAGGTTGAGAAAGTGGATGGCGTATATATGGCAGCAACAGGACTATGGGTAACACTCTTTCCTTCATTTTTAGAAATTTTAGATTGTGTGGAGCATATTCTGGTCACATTGTAGTCAATGCAGGAACCAAGCACAGATTTATATATATGTTGAATTTGAATATATTAATCATATTCTGTTTGTCTATCCAGAATTTGCTGGGCTTGTGCATTTCAACAGTTCTCACCACAGAATTAATGTGGATGTGAATTCAGATATTGCAGTTCTCTTACAGAAAAAAAAATCTGAGGTTTGTCTACATTTCCAAGGTAATAAATGTTGATTAAAACAGGCATCGAAACACCAGCGTAAATTAGAAGTAACTTCTAACTAAAAACATTTTCCTAGAGTGTTAGGTACAAACGAAATTATAATTTCTCTGGGTTTATCTATAGCTAGAGGTTTTAGGTTCATGCTGTAATTATGAGGGTGCTGTGTATCTTTAAAGAAAATGATGGCCTGTAGTAAATCAATGTGCCTTTGTCTACAAAAATGTTGGCTACTCTACATTATCAACAATTTTGTAAGTGTCTGTTAATCTATTTCAAACTTTGTTTACAAAAAGTGTGAAAGATATTAACACCAAAGGTGCAATATTCTTTAGTCTTTACAGGTACAGACAATCTGGAGCAAATAATAAGAGAGTTGTTAACAATTTTATGATCACAGCTGTTTCCTTGGATCTAAATTAATGTTTTTTTCTGTAATCTTGCAGAAATAATAACAGAATGAAAAAGCTGACTTTATGAAAACTCTACCTACAGAATAGAACAAGGCAGCAACAGGACTATGGGTAACACTCTTTTTGGGTAACACTTTTTGAAATTTTATATTGTGTGGACTCTGTAGTCAATGCAGGAACCAAGTTTGGATGAGGTGTCATCACACTTCAAGGAACTGTCAATTAGCTACCCAGCTTCACTTCACTCTGACAATTTAAAGCCAACAGTCAATTTAGTTTGTAAGAAGAAACCAGAGTACCCTGATAAAATCCACACAGACTCCAAATGGTAATAACCCATTCAAGGATTAGAATCCTGGGGTTTTGAGCTTTGAGGGAGTAGCACTAACTACTGGCCCACACATCATGTGTATAACTTTAAAATGAAATCCATTTCAAAATGTGGATGATAAAATTGACCTTGATGTGTGATTAGTTGTCTGCTTCACTTCACTTCAAGCACAGTTTGGATATTTTGCCTTCAGTCACGTTTCCTTGTATGTTGGTAGGTTTTGTAAATATTTTACTTTCTTTAAACAAATAAGCCACATATCAAAGAATATAGTGTCTGGTAACAAAGCAGCTTTCAGAAATTATGACATTTTCTGTATTTTTCATACAGTGGGATATTTTATCATAGCACTTATCAATGCAAAGGTTATCATTATCATCTATCCTCACATCACCCAAATTAGTGTTGTCCAACGTTTCAATGCAAAACACGCTTTTGTATAATATTTCCAAATGCAAAATGAAATAAAATTTACATTCCCCACTAAAACACCAAGATACTATTAAAAAAAATGAATATGAGCTTGTGAGTCCAGTATTTCCTTATTTGCCCAAAAACTAACTTTGTGGTCTTACTTGATAACAGAGGGTAGGAATTATAAGAAACAGTGTCCTGATTATGCACTGCAGGTGTAATTTGCTATTACTCATTAACTGAACTGTTCAATGACAACATAAAATAACATGTTTTCTAGAAAAATTTTAGTTAATATTAACAAGGAAAGTAAGTCACTAATTGGAAGGAAAAAAGAGAGATATTATGTTTTTGCTGTTACTGTGCCGATTATCTATTACATATACTCTGCAAAACACTTTATAAGAGTAAAGTAGTTAGTTCTTTAGTTGTGCATATATTTTCATGTAGCAAAAATTTAGCAGACACACCTGAAATCCCAAAAAGTATGTCTAGAATTGTCTGAATCCTTTAGAAGACCTATGTAACTAGGACAAATTTCTGTCAAAAATTTGACATGCCTTATTATATTCCAAAATAAAATGATCAGAGCTAAGGCTAAGTTTGGCTTAGACCCTCTATATTTTTGTGCACAGATAAGAATACAATATATACCTAAAGGTTGGTGCTATAACTTAGTTGTAACTCTAGTTATAGACATAATATATCGTATATGCTCACCTATAAGTCGGGTCTTGAAACCCAAAAAGTCGACAATAAAATCAGACCCTGATTTATATACGTGTTCAAAAGTGCGACACCTCCTCCAATCTTGCATCAGTTTCTAAGATGTTTCGAATTTTGTTGCAGTAGCGCAGTTACTAATTTCTTTCGCTACTTCAACAATGTTTAATTTTAAACCACCTTCATATTTTCTTCTGATCGAACGCTCCATTGTAGATAAGGGATGCTCTTATGATAAAGGTGTGTGAGGTTGTGAGATACAAAAAACACAAATAAATGCAAACGTTGCTTCGGAATAGTTCGGGTATTACCGTATTATTATATGGTCATGTTCGTATAATACATAGAAAAAAAAGGCAGTCTGCTTCATAGTTACTCTCTCAGGTAGGCATTGGCATATTATAATTTCTTAGACCAATAGAGTTTTCCGCATTTGACTTATACGACCGACATTATAAAATACCAGAAATTATACGGTAAAATCAACTCCAAACTTATCCACTGGAGAACTTATCCGCGAGTATATACAGTGTCGCAGATAGGGGGCGCTATCGCTCCCTTGAACCCTTGTCCTAGTCGCCAGACACCAGATAAAAGTCCACAAGTTGACTTTATTTATATGCCACAGTGCACAAAGCACCCTCCTCTCCACAATACTCATTAATTAAACAATACACTACAATAAATCAATCCTCCACTCCCAGACGCGTTGCCACCCTTCCACCCAGCTCAGCTCGCCATCTGGGAGCTCCCACAGTCCTTTTATACACCCTGACCCGGAAGTGTTCCCAATCCCCAGTCCATGTGATTCTTTATCACTTCTGGGTCAGGTGCAAGTCCTTTTCTTCACCCTGGAAGCGCCGGGTTATAGGGCACAAATGATTCTTCGGTCCTCCCTGCAGCTCCCTCTTGCGGCCCCTGTGGTATCCAGCAGGGTCGTGTATAAAAACTACATAGTCTATGATTTCCTGCTGGTCTTCGGGGCACCTCCATACTGCAGGGAGGGCTCCATCTGGCGGCCTGGGGGTATTGGCCAGGATGCCAAGCCGGCCATAGACCACAACAGTATGTTTCTGGTTTGAGAATAACATACTGTTTTCTCTATCTTTGGTTCCTACAGTGTGGTCATCTGAGGTAATCAAAAACAACAATAAATTTTGGGTTGCCTCTTTTACTTATATTCATCAGTGCTCAAGGGTGCTCTTTAGTCAACGAGTGATGCCTCCTTCTGGGCAGCTGAGCTTTTATGGTCCTGCAACAGGAGGCGGAGTCTTGGCACTGTGAAGGAAAAGGTAGTGGCAGCTCCCCACTCCTTCCTTGGCCCATGGTGGTTTTGCATACTTAGGAGTAACCCAGATGGATACCATTTGATGCACATACATGACAACAAATATAAGAATTGTAAAACATTTAACCTTAAAGTGTAAATGAAATGTCAATCATATGGGAAATACAATAAGAGCAGATGTCCAATGTAACAGTTGACCCCAATAAAATGTCAATGAACAGTGGAAAAAAAAAATAAAAATAAAACTGACTTGACCTACAGTATATTTATAAAAGAATAGCAAAATACCCGCGCTTCGCAGTGGAGAAGTAGTGTGTTAAAGAAGTTATGAAAAAGAAAAGGGAACATTTTAAAAATAACGTAACATGATTTTCAATGTACTGTAATTGTTTTGTGACTGTTATGAGTGTTGCTGTCATCAGGGATTTGATTATCATTTTTTCTTTCAATCAGGTTCGTATTTGGAGGATGTGTTGTGTTCAAGTTATATTCCGTGTTTGTCAACCGTTGTAAAGATAACAGGTTTCATTCATCGATTCCTTTCTTACTGCATGAATAAACAGCTCGTCTTCCTCTTTATTTGAGACATCACACACTGCATGCACGGGTTTTTTTTACACTGTCTTCCTTTAGCTGGACATTGACTTTTTCCACCGTGTGCTTTGTTTCCGCAGTAGTTGCAGTTATGAATATAGCTGCAGGCTATGGCCGGTATATATGTATGTAAGTAGGTTCCAGTTATGACTGTTACGCGTAGAATTTCGAAATGAAACCTGCTTAACTTTTGTAAGTGAGCTGTAAGGAATGAGCCTGCCAAATTTCAGCCTTCTACCTACATGGGAAGTTGGAGAATTAGTGATGAGTGAGTGAGTGAGTGAGTGAGTCAGTCAGTCAGTAAGGGCTTTGCCTTTTATTAGTATAGATTACCACTTGACTTTAAACCTAAAATCAGCTGAACTTTATACAGTGGTATTGCTAAGGGTAACTTTTGTTGGTTTTTAAGAGTCAACGAGCAATAACATAACAACATTTATTTCTATAGCACATTTCATAAAGTCCTTTACAAGATGTCAAAAAGATAGTTACAAAAAAGAAAAACAAATTATAGAATAAGTTAAGAAATAAAGAATAAGTAACAAAAATAAATCCATAGACCTTATGTAACACAAATATATAATTTTACAAAACTAATGCCCTTATAAACAATATCATATTGTAAGTCTTTACTTTATAACTGAAGTTTCTTCTCCTCATTTGTTTCCTGGTCAATATTTTTTACATTCCTTCTGTTAACTTTATACTGTACACATTTAGATTTACTGTACTAAGACATGGGGAACACAGAATGCTGCCTCATGTTCACATTCTGTGAGTAATTTACAAGTTGTCCTTGGGCCCCGATGCGTTTTATTCTGGGTACTCATTTGTTTGATGTTTTAACCATCACCAACACATGCTTGCCACTTTAATCATGAACACTAAATTGGCCCAGTACAAGTGCAAATAAGAATGCCAAGTGATGGACTAGTGTCTTGTAGTTAATTTATAACACTTACAGAGGCACACTAATACTGTTGAACACAAAAATTTGCCTTTTTCTACAATGTTAAGGCACCAAAAATAATTCCATGTGTGATATACCTGAAAGTAGTCTATTTAAAAAGTTTGTTTTCATGACTAGAATTGTTTCACATTCACTGATGAACCTAAAGTTAATGTAAGTTTGAAATTTGGAACTGTATTAGCAGTGAATACAACCCAACCTTGACAATGGTCGATATTTAAGGGTTCTCGAGGTTTTAATACTCTATTCTTAGGTGGGTTTTTTTTTTACAAAACAAGACTGAGAATTTTTTTTTTCAGATTCATTTGCATTTAAACTTTAACAGAAGTATTCTAGTATTATATTTTTTACTGTGTTATTTTTTTCTCTTTGTCATTGATGAATGACCTCAAAGCTGTATCTAAACTGGCCATTGTCTAAGACAGCATTAAAGAGGACTTGTGATTTAATTCTATTTGACATCATTATTTTTAAATCAAGGGGATTTTTCTTCCTCATAACCTAAAACCCATTAGATAAAGAGGGGAGGGCAGAGCTGGACAGCTTGCATGCCCAGATGTCACTTTTTTCTCTTCTAACTGTTCATGCTCTTCAAGTGTTTTTAGTAAATCAATAACATTTCTGGCCAAATACATTTAAGCCTTTTCAAATAGGCCTGGGTGTGTCTTCTCCCTGGCCTTTACTAAAAACCGAATTACATTCAAAGCCACAACCCCCAATAACTGCATGCAAAACGATAGCTAGTGGATGGGTGTGAGACACTCCAGAGAATTATACTGACACGCAGGGGGCAGTAAATTAACACTGACACAGACCACCGAGCACATAACAGTTCCATTGTTGAAGTGCTTCTAGGATGGTAAGCTAAACTTCACACAGTTTACAAAACCAGTGCAATGAAAGCATGAATGCCTGTTCATCTAGCCAGTTTGAGATGTTAGGCTGGTCAACATTTTTACTAGCTCTTCAGTAACTTTCCTGACCTTTTTTAATTAAACAAGCTAATGTGACTCAGAATTATTCAGTATTATTTTAATGTGACTAATGTTTCTATTACTTATGTAAATAAAAAGTGAAAACTAATGGCATAAGATGAACAGTATTAGTTGATTTACAATTAAACAAGCAGCAGTGTGGTTTTAAATAGTGTATTAGACTGTATTCTATAAAGTTTACTGTTTTCTTTGGAATACAAATTTGTCATCAGTCATAGTCAGGTTTAGATACCATGATGTAGTCCCTTGCCATCTCAAAGAATTCAGAATGTAGGATAATTAAATAAAATATGTTAAAAACAACAGCCTTTAGTTTACTTGTCTGGTAAATGCATCTTTGAGGTCCTAAAGGCCACACAGGTTTAAGTTCCATCTGCATGATGTAACTGGTTGTGGTCTTTCCAGGGGTAAAAATAATCAAGTCAGCAGAATCTGCTTCACGAGCTAAGCTCTCATTATCTGTGGTGTTTAGAAAACGTTTTTCGAAGTTTGGGAAAGGAAAATATAACCATTAGAATAAAAAATGCAAACATGGACTCCTGGTTCTAATTTACAATATAACAGAAAATACATTTTATGGTTTCCTTCCCACTGATGGGAGCACCGTTGAGCAATCTGTGCATTAATTTTTTCAGTGTCATTAAAACAAGCAACCTTGTGAATGGCTTTATGAAGAGTAGCTAGTAATGAAAGGTGATAGGAAACATCAACAACACTCTTAGAGAATGTTTATGTGCCATGGTGGTTTATTACTAAAATGCCAGAGATAGCACACAAACAATAATGTATGGTTTAAGGGCAGGCAGTATGGAAAATTCCTGTTTTTATTGTTTGCAAGCCACACTTCAAAAACAATGGCAGATTGGTCAAGCTGTGCTAATTATTTTATTTATTTTTCACTGATGTCCAGCCAAAAAGTACTAGGAACCTTACACAAACAGGATATAAATGGTGCATTCTGAAAATCCATTTTTGAACACTACATAACTGTGACATATTATCAAGGAATTTAGGGAATATGTCTATTGTATTTTCAGAAGTGCAGATGCTTTGAATATTAAGAACATGCCTCCATCCTTTGGATTATAGAGCAAAAAGTTTCTGGAACAAACCCTACCTCCCTGATTAAAATTACTAAATTTACCTGTGCTCTAAATGTACACAAATAAGTACAGTAATGTATTTGAATGGTACCTTGGCAATATATTCACCATAGAAAGGTATAACATCAATTAAAGAAAAGCAAAGGCAAATTGTTAAGGCAAAATTCATGAATGTTATATATATATATATATATATATATATATACAGGGCTATTCAAAATGAAAGAGCAGATTTAAAAAATCTGTGTTCGAACGGAGCCCTAGGATTTATTGATGAGTATGTGAGTGGACCAACTTTACATTATATGCTGTATGTATAAATATATAGAAGGGGGACCAAAAATTTCCACAATCTGTCAGTAACACAGGAGTAGGTTGTAGTTATCAACTATGCTGCTACTAATCACGTTATGGTCTTGCTAATCTTTTTAATTGCTAAGAGGTACTGTACTGAGTTGATAATTGCATTTTTTTAGACATTAGACTTTTTATAAAGCTTCCAATCATTGGACTGTTAATCAGCAACATTACATTGAACTGCTGAAGCGTCTGCAGGAAAGCATTAGGAAAAAACATCCCAAGCAGTGGGACACGCAAATCTGCACTTTGCACCATTACAGAGCACCTGCACACACTGCTTAATCAGTCAAAGAGTTTTTCACCAAAAACAATGTGGTTGCTGCTTCCCACCTCCCGTATTTGTCAGATCCTGCTGCCTGTGACTTTTTCTTTTTGTTCCCAAAATTAAAATTGAGACTGAAGGGAAGATAATTTGCTACATTAGCAATTGCAAGAGGGTATACACATGGTAAAAAAATAAAGAGTGCAAGAAATGCTCCCAGGAATGTAAGAAGCACCGGGAAAAGTGTATTGCATCTCAAGAACAGTATTTGACAGAGATTAAAAGAAAATTGCTGTAAGTTGTAAAATATTCTTTTTTTAACAATTCTGGGAATTTTTGGGTTTCCCCTCATATATATATATATATATATATATATATATATATATATATAC
>JANRMT010062808.1:1947558-1959690 GCA_026402145.1 Polypterus bichir lapradei
CCCCAACACATATGACCTTAAACCTGAAGGGAGTATTGCATATTACAGATTTTGTAAGTGGACAAAGATTACTCAGATATGTGGATTACAACTTTCTAGCATTATGATCTGTAGCGTATGTTTCTTGTTTCAGAACCAAGACAACATGGACATTCAAATCAACAAAATCAAGCATTGTGCTATTATTGATTTTCTAACACTGGTAAACAACATGGCTTTGGTATTCAATGCTCTTTTTAATTAAATTGTATTTATATCCAAAAATGTTCATTATAAAAAAGGTACAATAATAAAAAATAAACACAGACTGCAATAATAAAACATTTTGAAATGTCCTTCCAATATCAAATTCAAGACCACAATCAAGCGATTGGATGCACAATTCTTTTGTGGCAGAAGAGTAATTGAAGATAGCCTAAGGTTTGTCCAGGCTCTGACATCAACAACGCAGGGGAATGTTGCCACCATGGAGTGAATCATAATGGAGAATCAAAGAGTGATGGCAAGTGAGAGAGAGCAGACAGTGTACGGATTAGTTATGGGTCAGTTGAATTAATGCTTCAAATAGAATGGTCTGAGCACACTGGGTTCCCAGAATGTTGACCCCTGAAGCAGCATAGCATTTTCTGCTAATGAATTCTTACTGGGTGAAATTCTTGCATTTCATAACTGGAGATGAAACTTGGATACATTACTTGGATTTAGAGTCCAAAAAAAAAAAAAGAATTGGAGAAATGGTGATTCTGCCACACCAAATAAATTCAAGATCCAAACTAAACTACTGCAGGCAAGGTATTATGCATAATTTGTACAATGTTGACAATGTAGTCCATATTGATTAAATACAATACCTCAAAAGACCATCATAACCATTCAATATCCCACCGATTTGCTTTGGTGTTTGCAACAATCAGAAAATCAGCAAGGAAATACTGACTTAAAGAGGATACATACTTATGCAAACAGCTATTCTCTATTTTATATTTGTAATTCATTTTAGAACATTTAACAGAGATCTGTTCAAAGAGTCTCCTTCAGTTGATCAATGTTAAAAAAAAACAATTTAAGTCCATAGCGTTTCTTTTTTTTATAACATTTTATTATTTTGTTTAAATCAGATAACATTCCATACATGCAAGTCAAGTTTAACACAACTAGGTTGAAACAAATCGACCCCCACTCATGAGAAAGAGAGCTAGAGTACTCCACAGTGTTTCATAATTGCATAGCAATAAAATTCTTAAACATCCAAGACAAGGTGAACACTTTTTATAACTGGTGTGCATATATAAATATTACATTTAGACAGTATAAATAAATTAACATGTATATGCATATACATATGTACATATACAGGATATATGTAAACATACAGATATATCTGAGAGGGATTTAAACTAAAATTAAAGTCTTCAACAAACACAAATGCTTTATTGGATGCTACGATGATTTAAAATGGCTTCTAAAAACTGGAAAAACACTGTCTCTTTCACTTTCTGTCTAAATACAAATATATAATATACATTATGCGGTAATTAACTGGGGAATGAGGCTAACACACACCCATAAAATCCCTGAAATACGCAGATTCAAAACAAGCCCCTGCTGACTGCAGTATAGAGTATCCACACATGAGTATACACATGCCATAAAAAAAGTATTTTAGTTCCAGTTATACTGATTTAGATCAAAAAGTCATATATTGCTAAGCAAAGCCAGCTGCCAGAGACATTAAATAAGCTCACTGAAGCATGTTGTTAGTAGAAGCCTGTAATATGCAAGTCCTTGAAATGTGTTCTGGTTTACTTTAATAATAAATTGAAACACAAGTACCTGTAAGAATGTTTATATACTGTAAGGGCAATGGCCTTCTTAACATACAATTTTAAGGATATGTTAAATGATAAATAAACAGAATATAAGAACTTTTTAACTCTGTTGCATGTATCTTCATTGTTCCTGCATGCACATCTTGAGTATTAGTGACTAATGTCTTTTCAAAAAAGTGTTGGCTTCACACTTAATGTTTTTTCAGTTCAATTTCAAAGGTATGGAACAAAAAAAAGAACTTTGAAAAGCATTGGCCACCCTCCTGAAAGTTATTCCCTTGACAAAATGACTCCAGGATTCACACGTCAGATCTTTTTATTGTTTCTCTTTGTTACTTTGTGTTACAAATTCTTTATCACAGCTTGCACTATCATGACTTATCTTTCTGTGTCTCAGACAGTGGTCCAATTTCTGAATGGAATGTGTTTGTGCTTTAACTGTACTTGGCTGCTATTTCCTTGAGTCTCTGACAAGTAGGAAAATGTGTTAGTTAACACATTAGATCATGGCTTAACTATTTATTTTAGGAACTTATAATGTGATTAGATCTGTATAGGCATGCATTATGTCCAAACAAATCTACACACATCCTATTGTATGAAAAATGTTTACCTTCAAAAGAAATTAAGAAAAAAAAATCAGTGAGGGAGATACAAAAATGGAAAAGCATTACAGTGAAAGACAAAATTACCCAGTTGTTTGACTGGGTTGGAATTCTTATTTTTCTTCGAGAGAGCAGCTGTCTTCCTATTCATTCAACTCAATATAGTGAACAAAGCCAAGCTGCTTCAAGACACACTGCCCCTGCACGGCATTTCAAAGTTCAAGTAAAAAGCTCTGCCCCTGACCTGGCTGTTATCTTTTAAACAATGAAGATCCTCCGTACAACATTCTTGGGCACGCTTGATGACATAGGCAGGTGTTTTTGACCTTTTCAATTTCTAAGCATCTTAGAATGCTTCTTTGTCACATGCAAAAATTTGACTGTACTGCTGTAAAGCCCTATTCTTTATTTTACTATCATTCTGTAGAGAACTCTTATAAATGTGTGGTTAATGTTTTTGAGATTGATTTGTCTATATGGTGACATTTATTCATAGAGTTGGTTCCAGAGTGCTTCCCCTGACTAGAGCCATGATTTCATCTATTCTTTTCTGATTCTAGAGTCCTAAACGCTTGCCTTAGATCAAGCAAGTGAGAAGTCTGCAGTTGCTTGGACTTTGTAGCAACCTTGGTGACCCATTGAATGATTTTAAGGTGCACTCTCAAAGAAATTTTCACAAACTCTCTACTTTTGAGGAGATCCACTGCTGTTCCAAGTAACTTAAATTTGAAGATTATGGCTGTTAACCTGGTTTAGTAGAGTCCTAGAGATTTAGAAAAGACTATGAAGGCCTTTCCAGATATATAGATATCAACCATATTTTTTCTGATGTCTTTCATACTTCTTTTGATTGTGGGATTATATATTTTGTCCTGGCAACTTCAATCTGAAAGTAATGGTCAAAATAAGTGAGATTTATGGGATCAATCCTGACTGTGTTCGATGTGATGGCTTGCATTATGGCTTTAACTGGATTGATATAACTAGGGACAATTACTTTTTCACCGAGTGCCACTTAAATAACTGTTCATTAGATAAATAAAACAAGTAAACAAAGAACTTCTATTTGTTCAGTCAGGTGCCCTTCATCTAACTGTATTTTATTTAAGGACCCGAGAAACACCAACATTTGCAATAACAAATGAAACCTAAAGGGTGTAGAAGTTTTCTCAGGGCACTTTAGAGAGCTACATTTTATGTAGGAAAATTAATAGAAAGATAGAGAAATTGAGTAGATGCATGCAGGGTGGTATTACACACCCAGTATGCTCATATACTTTTAATGCTTTTTAGAAAAAAAAATATATTTACACTTTTGCAACACGGGTCATAAAATTAAATCAAAAGACAGGAATGTAAGCGATTAATAAAAGTATTTACTATAAAGAATTCATATTTTTAATACAGTATAAACTGATATTTTAAATTGTGAAGAAAATCCCATTACTGTAATACATAGCAGTTGTAGTGACCCATGAACGTGGCTCACACATATATTAAGGAGTTACAGCAAGTTATCATAAAATAAAACAATACACGAATGAAACCAAAACTGCACCCTTTATGAAAATGAAATACATTGCAAAAAACTCAAAAAATATGTAGGCATATTTTTCTACCTAATGTAACATTTATGTAGGTTAAATATATATTTTTAAGAATATATCTGAAATATAATGAAACATATTTTTCACTTAATATATTGCAAAAAACATATTTCCAAGTATATTGTGTATGAGACGTTCAATATATGTAGTGTACAGGCCCAAGGTTCACACAGATTGTTAATTTATTAATTTTATTGATTTACCAGAAAAAAAATTAACAATTCTTCTTATTTCGGCAGCTCCCATTAGGATCATCTTGTTCCATCCTAATTCCAATTTACTTAATAAATAATAAGTAAATAAATGCTGCATTAGCATTTAGGTTCCAATACACTGAAGCAATTGTGTGTATTTTCTTTGATTTCTAGGAAACATGTTACTTGTTGTTTTGCTCAATATAAGTACTGAAATTAGGCAGTGAATTGAACAAATAATGTTGTAAAGGGATGCAGGATGAGCTGAAATGAATTTTACTATATCCATGTATTCCAGATGATGCACTTCTAGGCAGCAATATTATAACGTAAGATTGAATATAGTATGTTAATATTCCTTTCAATCATACCAGATACTTGGCAGCAGAGCAGGAGACTGCTAATGATGCTAGTTGGGCTTCTTCATTAATGGCTGTACCTTTAAGTTAAAATGAATACACTAATAACTCAAACTGCAAGGGACTGCAATGGATAGTTGATGTGGAGAGTGGAATTTGACCAGAATGTGCTTCTTTGGAGAAACTTGGTCATACTAGAAGTACTTCCATTTCAGACTATTAAGATTCTCCACCCTGGAGTTAGGAAGAAACCTAGACATAAGCACTTCTTGAAGTACTGGAGGAGAAAGAGGCCATCTGTTTGGAAGAAGGTATTGGGTGAGTGGAAGGACTGCAACTGGACTAGTTGCATTGATGTTAGAAAGAGACAGATGCATGCATAGATAGGCCCAGAGTAAAAAAAAAGTGTTAAGTTTTTGTGTATATACATGCCTTATTCCTTCTATTGGATACTATCCTATGTATTTATTTCTTTTAATTAAAAACAGCATGTTCCTATATTTTGTGGTCTGCTGTATCTTTAAAAGGTCACTCTTTCAATTGAGTATATTGTTTTCATATACAGTACATGTTTTTGCAGATTTATTCAGTATTAGTTTCTGGAGATGAAAAAAATCTGCTTTCAGGATAATAAACAGGTCTGAAATCTAAGAGAATCTGATTTTAGGCAAATTATATATTACTGAAAAGTTGTATATTTTCATGTAGCTTGTCAAAATGCAAAACAACAAGTTACAATTAAAATCATTATTCAGTTTATCAAAAGTAAGAAAGTTGAACAATTCAAAAAGCTTTTCACAATGTTAATTTATTCTTAGGCTGTTATCTCAACATAAAAACCACCTCTGAGGTACCTATTGAATGATATTTTCAACTACAGGTCAATATATCTTAAAATATTCTGCAGTGTACAACAATATTTTCTATATATTAGTCATGAACTTGATTTATATTTTTTCAACTTTTTCCTTGGTCTATAAAAATAACGGACATATCATTGTAAGGATTCTGGGGGTCAAGGAATTAAATGGTCTTATCAGTTATTTGATTTAGATTGTTTTTATAGACTTTTTTTTAAAACTACCTCTTTCTGCAAAGGCAATTTGCTTTTATCATGGACGCCACCATTATTTGCTGTTTGTGATTCCAGGTTGATGCTAGGTAGGACGACTGGGAGTGTGATGTCTTTACTACAGCTGTATAAAGGTCAGCGACAGACACTTCTTAACTGTCCAAGTTTATGGATAAATCCTAACAAAGAACAAAAAACAAACAAAAAAACTTGCATTATTATTGTTAGAAAATCACTTGCTATGAAACCCTTTTTGCTCTTTGACTTTGATTCACATGTTGTTGTTTTTTGACTTTAGCAACATAAAATATTCTGGTTACCGACTTGTACGCTTCTCATTCGATGATTTTGTCTCATATCCTGGCCTTTTTTAATTCCTCTTCTCCCTGTTATGACCTTGGCTAGTTCTTACTATTACAATAATCTTCTGGTTCCATCTTACTTTAAACTTCTGCCACCCTGTTCAGTCAGTACAATATTTAAACATATAGAAATATATACTGTAAAATATGTTGTACAGTATAACTACAATTTATATTCTTAAAATATTTTCTAAGAAATGTCTAACAGTATATTATTTAAAATACATTTTTATATTTTGAGAAACTATTGAGAAATATTGAATATACAACATCTATAATTTACATATATTACAATATGTTTTATTGTAAGATGTTATAATATATGTATCCTTAATATATATCTATCATATTTTAAATATATTAAGTACTATCCATCCATTATCCAACCCGCTATATCCTAATATAGGGTCACTGGGGTCTGCTGGAGCCAATCCCAGCCAACACAAGGCAGGAAGAAACCCTGGGCAGGGCGCCAGCCCACCACAGCGCACACACACCAAGCACAATTTATGGACACCAATGCACCTAACCTGCATGTCTTTGGACTGTGGGAGGAAACCGGAGCACCCGGAGGAAACCCACACAAACACGGGGAGAACATGCAAACTCCACGCAGGGAGGACCCAGGAGGTGAACCCGGGTCTCCTTACTGCGAGGCAGCAGCTCTACCACTGCACTACCGTGCCGCCTTGATAGTACTATGTTTATTAAAATATGTTTTACACATATTTAATTTTTGTGTGGGCACTCTGAAAACTAAATAATTTGTCCATTTAAAAATGGGCTTTTCTTCCCAAATTAGATGACTGACATTAGCACATTGTTGCACCCAGGCAATGTTTCTTTTCTTTCTGTGATGGTGAGGTGACCCCACCTGTAGCCCTTCTGATGCACCAAATGCCATCAAAAGCCCTGCTGCACCCTTGCATTATCCATACTTTTCTATCTGGATAATGTGTTGTGCTGCTAATGTCAGTGTATATAGAGTAGTGGTTTTGTATGACCATGTTCATTAGAATCAGGAAAGAGGCTTTAGAGAACCCCTGATCTATTGTACTTTATTATTTACACCAAAACACCAAAGCCACCAATCCACCAATCCATTCCCCAATCTTTGCCATTATATGCATATTTTAACTAGTTCAAAACCCCAAGGGGGATGCCCCAGCCTTCTCTTTATTCATACCTGGGCACCCATAAACGGGGCTAAAAATGCTGAGACAATAAAAACAAATGCACACGACCCTGTCCCTGTCACAGTCCTGTACCCTTTTACCACATCTGCAGTGCAGACAGTAAAAAAAAAATGTTGCACAAAACTTTCATATATTTAAAACACATAACTTTGGAAAAAATAATATGCCTATCATATACAGTATCTATATAAAATTGACAAAATAATAATCTTACATAAACCTACACAAGGAATGGCCAAAATCATGTCATCATTTTATAAAGCTATTAGGCTTAAAGCAGTAAATGAACTGCCTCTTCATTAAGCGACAAAGCACTTGAACAGTTTAAAAAATGACAAGAGCAGCCATGTATGGACTTTGCTTGATCAGCAACTGGACAGCTGAGAGCATAAAATTCAGACACAGGGATAATTGCTAACTGCCATTAACATGAATTAGTTGTCACCAGACAAATGTCACCCAGTAGGTGAGTTCTGATGAGTTAAACTAGCTGGAACTGTTAGTTCCATGCACAAATTATCCTGACGATGAAATTATCCTAACTTCAGGATTACTTGCAGTGTGATTTTAAATATACACTGTTGTTATTACATTTGATAAACAACACAAGTGTTTTAAAACATCTTTTTTCCTTTCTCCAAATATTTAGATGTTATTTTTTAAACGAGTTTTCAAAATTATAACAGTAAACATACTGTAGCAAAATTAACATAAGTGCAGTGAACTATGAGAGCTGTGAGTTTAAAAGTGTGAATGAATTGCTGAAGATTCTGTTGCGTGACCCAGAAAGAATAGGGGTGGCAGCCCCGGAGATAAGAACAAAAGACATACTCCAGAGGCTGTGAGCCTAGCCAGCAGTGTGCCTTATCTCATAAAATGTGTTTGTTGTATGCATAATTCTTCCTAATCTCTCTAGAAAACTTCATAGCAGACAATCTCAAATCAGCTCTTATTATTCTTGCAGTGTTGGGGTCAACAGAAATCAGTGATAAACACTTTTATTTTTTTCCTGTGTTGGCAAGTTGTCTAATGGTCATTTATTTCTACAGCAAAAGTAGGTAACTTATGTAGTAGCTCCTTGCTAGACTTGGATTAATGTTATCAATATGGGAAAGGCGGACACTTCTGATTCCTTTCTTAGGAAGTAGTGACTAAACATGCTGTACATGGTAGAAGCTACTGTACAATCAAAAAAGTACAAAACAGAACATTCCTGTTCTGTTGGTTTTGGACACATAGACATGTGATTCAGAATGTCTGGCCAGATATATTATTCTAATGGGGATTTGTTCTGAAAGCTGCAAAGATAGCCTCTTACCCTCTCAAGATCCTAGAAAGGATTAAGTGGGTTCAACAATGAATGTATGGAAGTCCAGAATATGAATGAGTGGATGTCATATGTTATGCATTCTTTCGGCAGCTGTTGTTTTTCTAAAGTCTGAACACTAATATGTGTCAACCACAGATAATTATTCTAAAATATTAACCCTAATTTGTGTTAAGGACAGATACCTTTTGACCATTGATACCTTTGCCATTTTTATTAAAACACTGTAAAGATGAACCAGTGACTAACATTCCCATAGCCTGCATTCTGGGACTTCAAGGCTCCTTTTACTCTGACTACTTATATCCTTCACTCTCTAACTCTGAATTCTAACCCCCATTTCCTGTCTCTCACTCTACTCACTAACCCTAACCCTAATTCTTCTTTTCACTGATTCATTTTCCCCTCTCTGCTTCCTTCTCTCTGTCACTTTCCTGCTGTATGTGCACCTCCTACCACTCAATACAGTGATGGCTCTTTATCATTTCTGCATTTTTTTCCTATATGAGATGCGGTTAAAAGGTAAATGTTTTTTCATTTATCCAAAACAATGTGCTATTCCTCTGTGTTTAAATTCTAAATAAAAATCATTCTTACCATAGCAGAGAAGCAAGTTAAAAAATGTATTGTGGTCTTTGGCTGGCTTGTTATCCCGACCAATACCCCCAGGCCACCAGATGGAGCCCTCCTTACAGTATGGAGGTGCCCTGAAGACCAGCAGGTAGTCATGGACTATGTAGTTTTTATACACGACCCTGCTGGATACCACAGGGGCCGCAAGAGGGAGCTGCAGGGAGGACCGGAGACTCATTTGTGCCCTATAACCCGGAAGTGCGTCAAAGGAAGAGCGACGTGCTTCTGGGGTGAGAAGAAGGACTTGTACCTGACCCGGAAGTGATAAAGAATCATGTGGACTGGGGATTGGAAACACTTCCAGGTCAGGGAGGATAAAAGGACTGTGGGAGCTCCCAGACTGCGAGCTGAGCTGGGTGGAAGGGTAGTAACACATCTGGGAGTCGGAGGATTGATTTATTGTGTTTATTATTGTTTGGTTTATGAGTATAGTGGAGGAGAGGGTGCTTTGTGCAGTGTGGCGAATAAATAAAGTCAATATTTGAACTTTTGTCCGGTGTCTGTAGTCTTGGACAGGGGTTCAAAGGAGCGATACAGCCCTAATCTGTCAAAGTATATGTGGCATAACCTTCAAGTTTGTGTGAGATCTCTACAGGCAACTGTAACTCTCAACGGACAAAGTTCAATAGGTAGGATCAAGAACCTTCTCCATCTATTTCAGGGTTTCGGGGACAAAAGGCTATCTCACAGGGATAGAGCAAAAGGCTAATAATTAGCCTAGACAGTCTGGTCCATCACTAGGATCACTCTCACTCATATACACTTACAAACACACGCACCATAATATGCAATTGCTAATTAACATAGCCTAAATAACAATTAAAAACTTTTGTAACTAATTTCTTCTTTGTTTAAAGAAGCCACTTATCCCATTCCCATTTCACTTAGAATTTCAGGGCTTCCAGTCTGCTCCCTCCTGGTGTGTGTGTATCAATGTGTCAGAGATTATTTAGGTTAGGTTAAGTTAGTAAGACTTTATTTTGCCAGAGAGAAATTTGTTGTAGTTACTGGACAGTACAAACTAAAGAGGAAGCTATTTCAAGATATCTTAAACTGTATTTTTAAATATCAATAACCATGCTGCATGTAAATTCAATACCTCTTGAAATGATCATTAGATATGCTGAAAAAGACTTAAATTATTTTCATCCAGCCAGGGCAATACAGTGTCACAGTGGTTAGTTTTGTTGCCTCATATGCATAACATTGTGGTCTTGAATCCAGTGCCTAGTTCTTGTCCATATGGAGTTTGTATGTTCTACCTGTACCTATATGGGTTTTCCGACAGGAACTCCAATTAGAACATTAGAACAGTCTAGATGAGAACAGCCCATTCAGTTCAACAAAGCTTCCCAGTCCTATACACTTAATTCTAAAAAACATCAAGTCTAGTTTTGAAAGTCCCTAAAGTCTTTCTTATCCACCACACTACTTGGTAGTTTATTCTAAGTGTTTATGGTTCGTGAAGACAAATTTCCTAATGTTTACGTGAAATTTATCCTTAACAAGTTTTCAACTGTGTTCCCATGTTCTTGATGATGATTTAAAACAATAGTTCTGATCCACAGTACTAATTCCTTACATAATTTTAAACACTTCAGTCAGGTCTCCTCTTAATCTACTTTTGCGTAAACTGAAAAGGCTCAGCTCTTTTAATCTTTCCTCATAATTCATCCCATGTAGCCCTGAAATCAACCTAGTTGGTTTTTTTTCTGGACTTTCTCCAGCACTGCTATGTCCTATTTGTAGCCTGGAGACCAAAACTGCACACAGTACTCCAGATGAAGCCTCACCAGTGCATTATAAAGGTTAAGTATAACCTCCTTGGACTTGTACTCCACACGTTGTGCTATATAACCTAACATTCTGTTAGCCTTCTTAATGGCATCTGAACAGTGTTTGGAAGTTGATAGTGTAGAGTCCATATGACTCCTAAATTCTTCTCATAAGGTGTACTTTTGATTTTCAGACCTCCCATTGTATATTCAAACATAAAATTTTTACTTCCTACATCATGTAATCATTTACATTTACTGACATTAAATTTCATCTGCCACCAATCTGTCCAAGTCCTTCTGTAATAATTCAATGGATTCCAGATTATCTGCCACTCCACCTATCTTGGTATCATTTTCAAACTTTACCACCTTGTTACTTATATTCCCAACCAAATAATTTATATAATAATAATTTTTATTTATGTAGCACCTTTCATACACTCATGTATACTTTACAATTCAATAAACACATTAACAAATCAATAGAAATCATATACAAGAAAATTAATAATACTCATTGAAAAGATGTGTTTTTAACAGGAGTTTGAAATGAATAATACATTTTTCCTTGCGAAGGCTGAGAGGAATTTAATATATATATCAAAAAGAGCTGCAGCCCTAGCACTGACACTTGTGGAATACCATTTGTAACAATGGCCAATTCTAATGAGGTTCCTTGCACAGTAACCCTCAGCATCCTGTGTCTGAGCCAATTCTGCACACATCTTCAAACATCACCCTGAACTTCCATTTCTTTTAGTTTGATATCCAACCTCTCATATAGCACCTTATCAAATGCTTTCTGAAAGGCCATAGAAGTAATATTATATGAACCACTTTGATCATACCCTTTAATTGCTTCCTCATAGAATTCCAGCATGTTAGTAAAACACAACCTCACTCTTCTAAACCCATGGTGACTCTTGAGTAAAACTCCTGTTCTTGCCATATGTTGCTCAATCTTATCCTTATCTTCTATTAATTTACCTGTGAAGCACATTAAGCTTACTGGCCAATAGCTGCTTGGATCTGCCCATTCAGTCTTCTTATCTAGTAGGATAATATTTTCCTATATTCCAGTTCTTCAGGATTTCCTTAGTGCTTAGTGACTTCCTAAAATTTACATATAAATACTATATTTGCTTATCTATATATATATATATATATATA
>JANRMT010062808.1:1979343-1994465 GCA_026402145.1 Polypterus bichir lapradei
ATATATTCTCCTTTTGAATTTCAAAAGTTCAACATTTCTACAAGAAACCTTCAATATTAGCCAAATTGGACAACACTTCAAAATAACAGAATCCTGATCTGCAATGCTAATGTATCAAATATTTTATTAAATGGTGGCAAA
This sequence comes from Polypterus bichir lapradei, assembly GCA_026402145.1. NCBI lineage: Eukaryota > Metazoa > Chordata > Cladistia > Polypteriformes > Polypteridae > Polypterus > Polypterus bichir. Next base: position 1,979,485 of record JANRMT010062808.1, read on the forward strand.
ATAGTCAGCAAATCTGTCTCACACCTTCAGGCATCCTGACACACTCACTGTCTGAGTGGGGTTTGTAGCCCAGCCCCTGTCTGCATAATTTGTCACTGGGTATTCAGATTTCTTCTCACAGCACCAAGATGTGTAGGATACACTCTAAACTGACCCTGGGTGTGAGTGTGCCCAGCAATGGATTGGCACCTCATTCATGCTTAGTCCTACTCCTGAAACATTTTCAGCTTCACTTTAACCCTTTATTTGAATGAGCTGATTTGTTGAATCTAGCAAATCCCATATCTAAACATTATAATGCTTCATTTTATATTCATTGCCTTTATATCAGGCTGCAATCATTATGGAGACAGTAGCTAGACATGCAGGAAACACTTTCTTTAGTTTTATAATTTTTCATATCTTGTAGCCTAGAACAGATCAGTTCAGACTTCTTAAAAGTGATAATTTTGTAGCACTATATTTTTTTAAATGTTTTCTCAGAAATCAGTGGGTGGGGAGTGGATATTCCAAACACCCAGTTAATGGGCAGAGTGGTGGCTCTGAGGCTAGAGATTTGCACTGGCAATCAGAAGGTTCAGAAGGTTGCCGGTTCGAATCCCGTAAATGCCAAAAGTGACTCTACTTCGTTGGGCCCTTGAGCAAGGCCCTTAACCTGCAATTGTTCTATCCAGGGCATGACGTTAATCTGCATCCAACCCTGCATGTAGGCCCTCCAACCTGCAGGGAAACACCTGGGGGTTGTTGGCAGAATTGGCACTCCAGCCACCATAAAAAACCTCACAATGGTTCCATTCCATTTGAACTAGTGTGGTGCTGAGGTGTCACCCGTTCCATGGCTGCACTTGGGTCCTAATCTGGAATCTTGAGGTGGTTTGTCATGTGGTGGGTCGCGTGCTCCTAACCTCTGATATTAAGACTATCATGTAGACTTATTTCATTGGGTGCTTCTCACAGAGGAACAGTAGGATTTCAATAAACACATAGAAAATAATTTTTCCTTTATTTTCCCCAGTCATGATTTAAATGCATATTATAGACTTTAACTTGAGGGTATTTAAGGGGCAAATCAAGGGAAAATGAGTCTTTGACCCAAACATTATGGAACTTTATGTATGAATAGCTTTTAAGGAATATGACATTTTTCAAAAAATAGTTGGTTGGATAAAGAAAGTTCAGCAGAGGTATCCATAAATTCGGCAGTGCAGCTAAAGTACCCTGTTAAGGCATAAAACCTAAACACTTGCCTGTGAAAATTAGATGCCTATTGGAAGTAAATAGCTTTTGCCCACTCTACTTCCAAGCAAAAGCACTGGCATCTTCTGTAGTTGGCAAAGAAGCTGGAAAAGGACACTAGAAATAATGCGTGTGATTCATAGTATTGCGTTTAGTCAGGGACTGTAATGGATTTTTCACTGTGGGTTCAGGGTGAAAAATGGAAAAACTATTTCAAAACAGAAAGAGGTCATTACTTTAAAATGCATGTCTAATGCGGCGTGTTTTATTAACTGAGCAATTATTCAGAGATCCATATGAAGTTGTGACTCTGACTCACAAAGACGCAGAGTGAGACCAGGATCTTTTTTGCAGGAAGTTAATAGTTCATTAAAGTCAATCCAGCTTCACTGTGGAAACTGTAATTATGTCAATGTGTTATTTTTTTCTTCAGCTTCATAACTCCAAAATTAATTTTCACTATTATAGTATTAGCTCTATGTTATACATTATAGTTAAACACTAACTTACTCTTTTGGCAGATGTAACATGCAAATTAGATAGATAGATAGATAGATAGATAGATAGATAGATAATGTATTTGTATGATGATGTTTAAGTTCACATCCATGTAAGGGCTTTCTAAACCTTACAAGCCTGCTGCAATAGTCTCTGCTCCATTTAAAGGTAAAGTACAGTAGGTTATGAAGTCATTTTGCAGGCAGAGATGTTCCACTGTTAATCATACCTATCACAGACATTTTAGACATGGAAAGAGTCTGTGCTGCTTATTTATAATGAAAATTGTACATCATCTGGACATCTTCTGCCTATAACAAGTCATCACAGAGATATAAAAAAGCCCCAGTGGAACACTTCAACTTTGGGTACTGTGAAAAAGTAAGTGCTATAAAAGTTAAATGACCTTTCCTAACTTTGGAAGCTAAAGAAGCAAAAGCTTAAAATGTTTCACTTCCAAAAAAGAAGTGAAAGATAAGCAGAAATCCCTCTGAAGATCACTGACATGGTGGACGTGTCTCAAAGATGCTGGGTACTCTTAGCAAGGTTACTCTTAGCAAACTGGTCTAGGAGAAGGGATGAAAAGACAGATCCTTGCCCACAACCAGAATACATGGATGCAGTCCTGGAGCCAAAGAAGGGGGACATGTTCTCTGACAAAAGCCAAATTCATTCAGATAACCCATTTACTCTTTGCCTAAAAATGGCTACATGGATTCCCATCTAGAAGTAATCCCTAAGAGGCCAACGGTGTAGATTAGGTACAATGCCAGCTGGTTAGCAAACAAATCGGGATAAATTTTAAATTGAATAAAAGCAAGAATCTATTTCTTAGATATCTTATGCTGACTGATAAAATTGATAACAGCAACATTAACATCAGGGCATCTCATTTGCATTGATAAACTTTCATTATTTTCTAACGCTAGGCTTTTAATTTTCTACACTTTTCAATCACATAAAAGTTACAAATTAAAGGAAGATAGTTAATTGCAAATATCCCTCAGAAGCGAGTAACAAACCATAGTTCTCATGTCTTTAATGATGCTCTCTAAATGGTTATACATTTGCAGTCCATTAAGATATAATGTTTTCATAGTGATAATATGTTAAAAAATATGTTGATCAAGTACGATTCATATTTTATTTTTGTAAATTAAAATAAATAAATAAACAAGAAACTGTGGTATATTTCTTCAGAAAAAAAACACTCAACTGATTCCCCCAATATTCTAGTAGGTGGGAGAACAAATGTGCATGCATAACAACACCATAGGTCATCATTTGCAAGCCAAAAGTTATTTTGTATTATAGCATAATTAAACTAGTTGGTAAAAAAAGTTAGATGGTGACAGAAACAAATTTTAAAAAATCTTCACTTGGTCTGAAAAATAAAGAAGGAAGCTGAAAACTGAGGATGCAAATGTGGCACATAAAGGGTCTTTGTAAAGATTTGCTCTAAACACTAGAGGGAAAAAAAGCAAAGGACATGGGCGGGGTTCTTAATTACAAAGACACTAAAATAAGACAAAGGAAAGCACCACTAGAACTAGAAAGAAGGTGCAGGCCAGTCAGGTATCTATTTTATTACTTCAGTGCTACTCCCTGCTGCCATCACTATACACAAAACAACCCACCCAGGACCACCCAGCCCCACACTGCAACACTAGGCCTGCTGTAGTTCCCGCTAACCCCTTGAGTTGTTCCTTCCAGGCACTGCCTGTATTAAGTTTGCACTTTTTCTTTTTGTCTGGCTTTGTTAGGTGAATGAAAGACTCAGTATTGGGTCATTATATGTGAGTAAGGGTGTGTAGGCCCTGAGATGGACTGGCACTCTCTGAAGCGCTGCTGTGCTCAATGGTGCCAACAAAGCTCTACCCTACGCGGCCCTCAGCTGGACTATGTAAGTGAGATAGAATGGAGAGGAGTGCTGCTCTCTACAAACAACAGACTTTGAATCAGTCAAGACACATCTAACACAGGTTTCTTCTCCTCAGATATTAATTACATTAACCTTGCTAACTTAGGAAAGCAATTTCAAAAAGTGATTAATGTTTAGTTATGCACCTACACAGTTTGTAATTTGATAACCCTACGATAAATCGATGCTACAATACAGGTGAAGACAGCAGCTATGTATGTGATGTTTAGGGTATGTTCAGGGACAATATGGATCATATTGCAGTTTAAACAGAGTCACATTTCATCTGGATCCACATAGAGGCAATATAATAGGGCTTTTGTAGCAAAAAAAAATCCTTGTAATTGTTAATGTCTCTGAGTATTATTTTAAACATTGTCTATTTCATTAACCTTGTCAATCAAATTAAATTCTAATTCAGTCTGTGATTCACTTTTATACACTGAATCACAGTGCAATTGAAAAGACCCACACATATTACTAGACTAGTGCATTGTGTAACATTCTTAAAAAAAGGCCTTTGTGAAATATTCTGCCATGTGGTTTGGTATTGGATGCACTTCTGTTACCTAATATTATGAAAACTTCTGAATATACAATGCTTTCAAAAACGAACATATGTACAGTATGCTAGCTCACATTTATCTTGTCTTTAAATAATGAGCCACCATTTGACTCACGATGTAATGAAATAATTCTAAGAAATAGCCAGAAGGCTCACTCTTTGATTCAAAAGCCCAGTGCAGTATTCATTCATAGAAACTGAAAACCAGTGGTCATAATCCAGGGCTATAAATTTACAGCCAGCTGTTACTTTCATAAAAAAGGAAAATTTGAGAAGGAAGCCAGTGAAGAAAGAGTGATACTGTGTGATGTGAACATCTGGTGCGGTGATGTGCTACTTGTGTGTGAGCTCCGCTTCTCTTAATAATATGCTGACAGTTGCAGAGCTTGTGCAGAACAGTGGAGGCTTTTGCTCAGCCATATAGTTATTCGTGTACTCATGAAATAGCACAGTCAATAGGGGGCATAATGTAGAAGGATGACATGTCCTGAAAGTCATAACATTTAAAAAGAGATTCATAATCTTACAATATCTATGTTCAATAACAGCATTATTGTGCATCATAGAACAGAGCTACCAAGATAAACAATGGACAAAAATGTAATGCATTACTTACAGAATATACAATACCATACCCTACTATTATTAAAGCCCACTTAATCCTGACAGGGTCACAGTAGGCCATGGCCTATCCCAGCAAATAAAAGGCTCAAGGCAGGAACACTCCCTGGACAGAAAGAGCACCAGTCCATCACATGGTTAACACACATGCTTACAACACACACACAAATACACACACACATGCTGATTTTAGTGATGCCAATCCCCCTAACCTAACCTATAATCTGTATCTTATTAGTTTTATATTTTGATATTACTTTATTGGTGTTAGTCACACAGGCATCGCATCTATTTCACACGTCACCTCACTAAAACAAACATATATGAATAATAGCATCCACACAGCACACATTTATCAAACATATATAAAAGAAAAACTACAATGTAAATGACTCAGTGCTTCAATTAGTGAAATGCATATAATTCTGTTTTACTGTCAGGCATATATCACAAGTTTTTTTATGGGCACATTAGTTTTCTCTCATAGTCCAAAAACTGGCAACAGTACAAACCCAGTGATATTAGTTTGTCCTACTGTCCGCCTCACTTTCAGAAATGGCTGTCACCATGTGCTTGGCCACATCTACCACGATCCTCAGTTCCTGTCACATGAAAACATTTAGGCTTGCTTACCATAGTTAATAATTTGACTCTTATATCTTAGATCTTAGTTACAGAGTGTTTCATGCTGTGTGCCTAATGTTCTTAAAAACTTTAATATAGCATTGTTTTTTCTGCATTTTTTCATTCTTGTCCTCTCTTTTGTCTTTTTTGTTACTCTGTTTCCTGTTGAGTTTCTACTTTCACTTACTTTAACTTCAATTTTCTTGTAGTTATTGAAAACCGGGACACTCCCATAATCATGCTTTACTTGTAGCTTGATGCAACCCTTGGCTGCTGAGAGACAGCAGAAACAATGCACAGGAAGAAGAATGAGCTGGAAGGCAGTCCTCCTCTCTAGTTCATATTGGCTAGGTTCTGCTATATGCCACATCAACCTGACCAGCTCCTTGACTTAAGAAGGCAGAAAATAAGAGATACTGGTGCAGTCTGTGCCATCTAGATCACTTGGGTACTTAGATCATCATTGGTAAAAGATGTTGGTGTAGAAGGTGAATCCTGTGGAGTGGGGAACAGAACAAAAGCAATCAACTGGGAGAAGTTAACGGATGTTCTTACACAAACATCTTTGGAACCACTGCCTCTTTTTTGGCATGATGCAAACTGAAGGGTACTAGTCAGGGCTCATCTCCTGAATGAAGCACCAGCTCTTCCATAAGGGGGAATTTCTAAACTATTAGAAAATGAACATTTAAATTATAATCATTAAAGATAAAAAATGACTATATATCTGGGACCTTTTCAGTTTATGCTGCATTTCAAGTACAGTTACACTGTGTTAGCTGTCAATAAGATCAACATAAGCATTTTTTTAAATACATTATGTATATATTCTGAGCTGCGGTGGGCTGGCGCCCTGCCTGGGTTTTGTTTCCTGCCTTGTGCCCTGTAATGGCTGGGATTGGCTCCAGCAGACCCCCGTGACCCTGTGTTCGGATTCAGCGGGTTGGAAAATGGATGTATGGATATTAGTACTTTCTTCTATGGATATATTCTGAGATGCTTAACTATTTCACCTGCTTATTTTGAACTTTCGTCTGAAGCAACTGACTTACTGTTTGTAATATTGTTAATATAACTTTCATTATTTGCTTTATGAGTTTTTTTATAATTATTACAAAGTACATCTACTCCATCCATCCATCCATTATCCAACCCGCTGAATCCGAACACAGGGTCACGGGGGTCTGCTGGAGCCAATCCCAGCCAACACAGGGCACAAGGCAGGAACCAATCCTGGGCAGGGTGCCAACCCACCGCAGGACACACACAAACACACCCACACACCAAGCACACACTACGGCCAATTTAGAATCGCCAATCCACCTAACCTGCATGTCTTTGGACTGTGGGAGGAAACCGGAGCGCCCGGAGGAAACCCACGCAGACACGGGGAGAACATGCAAACTCCACGCAGGGAGGACCCGGGAAGCGAACCCGGGTCTCCTAACTGCGAGGCAGCACATCTACTCTATTCTCTTAATATAATAATATGCATCTGGGTGGATAGGTAGTTTTTGTGCTTGATGTGGGACAAATGGCTCAGCCCAAAAATGGAGAAAGTGATATTTTTACTGGCTAATTCACCTTGTGGTTCAAGAAGGGTGTGCTGATTCACATATGTCTTTTGGGCCTATGAAAAATAATTCACAGAAGAGGGTTGCAGATGGCATCAGAGAACTCGTGCATTTATCTACTTCTCTGATAGTTCCGAAGTCATTAACCTAGAAGGAGTTCCAGTTCCATATATGGATAACTCGCCTATGTATGCACTGTGCTTCTGGCAACACCTGTGACGTTGTAGTCCGCCTTCAGCATTTACCATTTTTCCTTACACAAGATGTTTGCTTTTTCTTTTAGCACTGTATAGATTTTTACTATTGTGTAATGTGTTTTTGTTTTGCAGTGAAGAAATTAGATTTTAATAGCATGCATGATCATCCCCACCAAATCTGCTTTCTACTGATACCAAATTGTCTGGTTTCTGTCTTAACAGGCATGTATTCCTTATTACTTTATTCCCCTCATAATGGGGCTTTTAATGACTGCCATTTTATTGTCTGCTGCACAGGAGCAAAATTTCACTTGAGGCCAGTCCTGCACCTACTAAAAGATCAATCCTTCTGTGCTAGAACAGCAATAGTAGCAATAAATAATGGCCATTTCAAATTCACTGGCAAATGAAAACCACTAACTGATTTTAAACACAGCAAACAAATCAATTACTCTGTAGTGCTGCACCACAGCTTATAAATTATACTTAATGAGTCAATTAAACCAACAAGCATTATGAGAGAAGGTAAAATGTTTAGCTTTTTTTTGGAAAGTTCAAGGCAGGAGAACACAGTGCAAATGTCAGGGGTGGGAGCTTTCAATAACCCCTCGGCTAATTAAAGGAAAACAAATGTCTGGCCTGCTAATGTCATCCTGGCATCAGCACGGTTAAACAAAAAGTTGCCAGTCCCAGCAGAGTGGACAGATGAGCAGAACTGACCAGGAAATCTGTGAATCCTGCTTGAATGCATATCTGAGCTGTGATGTTTTTCTTACCCACAGGGCATTTCTTTTCTTTTCTTTTTTGCTTTATTTCTTCTGTTCTTGAGCCACTGCTTATAAAGTTAAACAATCATCTGCTTTGTTGTTTTTTATATACATTAGAAAAGACAACCGTCAATATTGCAAGCCTATTAAAAATACCATGACGTATTACTTGAAGATCTCTTTTAATTTGATGTGCCGTTTTTACTTGGTGCTATGTTGTGTGCATGGCATTTATTTAAAAATGCTATTGTACTTTATTCATGTGCAATTATTGTAAAATGCCACTAGCTGTCTTTGTATGTGCGTTTTGTGACATTTCCCAGCATCCACAATTCAATTGTTGAGGTCGTAAACAGGACAGTTTTTGGCTGTGACCCACCTTAGCAAGTGGGTTGACCCAGGGTGCAGCCAAAAAGAACCTCATGATGAATGTTTGTAAGCAGTGAGCATGTGGACAGGCATGCTTTTCCAGAGGTTTTACATCTGATTAAAATGTTCTCAGCAGCACAGACTTATTGTGCTGCCTTAGGGCAGAATGTCACCTCCTCACAAAACAACAGACAGGACATTTCTCACCAGAAAAATAGTAACTTGGAAACCAATTTCATTTAGAGGCATCTCTGTAAAAATGACTCTGCTTTGTTGAATAGCTTATCTACCTAATGCTCCAAAGTTTTTACAAAGAAGAATTCTGATAAAAAAAATAAATCAGAGGTAAAATACAACATTAAGGAAACAAAGCAGCCCTGTTTGCCACTCTTTTAATAGCTACTAGTTAAAGTACAATTAGCCAGTAGAACGTTAAAGATTAAGACAGAGGTGCGCACTCTAGGCGGTTCAGTACCCACTATTTAATCCTTCAAATTCCCCGAAAAGCCTCAAAAATCTAAATTGTGGGGCTTCCATGAAAATACATTTTTAAAACCATGTTATGGCATTATGCATCCTTTTCTTGGTTTGTGAGAAAATATGATAAAAAACTAATTTAGAAGAAGATTATTGTTGATATGTTTCTTTATAATTTTGTCTCCTTTGCACTCAAAACAAAACATTTCTGTTGTTAGTGCCTTTAACTAATCTGAGCTGTTGGGCTAATCTGTGGTCGATTGGCATTAATGATATTTCATTTGGCTTAACTGTGCACTGAAATCAAGGAAACAAAAAGTAACTTTGCTGCTCATGAACTGCTTAATTTTAAAAAATTCAAACAGAACAATACAAATGTCCAAAACAATGGCATTTGCTGTTTTAGCAAATATAAGCTCTACTGTATTTCATGCACGTAGGCCATGAAAAGTGCTTGTTCTGTGTGATGCTTCAGATTGCATATCAATGTGCAATGTGATTCCTTTTTTAAGACAGGCGTCAACGATCCTGTCCTGGAGCATTGTGATTAGCAGCACACAAAATAACAAAAAGGGTGAATAGGCCTCAAAATACCAACAGTCTCACCAGGACTTCAGTGAGACCTCCTCCAAATAGGCCTCACTCCAGGCAGCCAGACTTCCGCTTCAACAGGCTAAAAACCTAAGGGCCTGAAAATGGGTAAAAATTGTTTTTGAACTTCATCATTACAACTGATTTCACGGAAGCAAAGGAAAAACAATAGCTGCTAGGGAGAACTCTGACCTGCTTTCACTATAACAAAAGTGGAGCCATCTCCTACTATTAAGGAAAGCAAATTAGGTCAGCTGAAATTCAGATAGATATATTTGAAGGTCATAGCTCAGAACAATTGAAGGACGTGGCAAATAAGAAGGAAGTTGGCAATTTCTAAGATATTTGGATGAACCTTTAATTAAAAGTCATCTATGCCATGTGTTCATTAAAATAAAGCTTCCAAATATAACCAACTCATTTCATTTTTGTACAAAAAGGTTGTATACACATATATATATATATATATATATATATATAGTAATGAAATTAACAATTCAAAAAGCCACCAAAAGAGGTGGGGAATGTCCAAGTATAATATCCGTTGGACAAAGTGCAATAAATGAGCAAAAAATGATCAAAAACCAGTGCAATTGACAACGGAAGCCATTTTTGTTGACTGGAAGTATTGTGGGTAAGTTATTGTTCGTCTTCTTTGATTCTGTTGAAGGAGAGAGAGAGGCATTTGTAGATATAATCAGCCCTTCATCTCTTATAAAATCACTCACCTTAGGGCTTGATGGCTACTTCCCAAGCGGATGTGTGTGACAATATATATATATATATATATATTAGTGCTGGGAATCAATTAAGAAAAATGAACTAATTAATTAGATAATTGTATGGAATTATTCATGATTAATCGCATCTAACATTAAAACAGGCAATCATAATATAAATACATAAATCATGAAGTAAATACACAATGAATCACAAAAATTAACGTAGAGTCAACAGAAAGGAATTTTTAAAAATTGAATGGCATTGTTTAAACTTAAACAATGACCTGAAACATAACGTTTTAACAAAATACTATTTAAGCAAGTACAACTTGAATTTGAAAGCCTTCCTAAAAGGCAAGTTGAAAAGGTGGAAATAAAACAAACGAGGACAATGTATTAATTCTCAGATTGGTTTGGCATTTGAGACAGAGATGTGTCAAAGTAAAATTAAATGAATCGAAAAACTGTAGACTTTGCAGTGCTAAAGACTGACCTAATTAAAATAAGTATCTCTTAAAAGGGCATACATTAAAACTTCTGTTAAAACTGCCCAAATACCATCCTCAATTGTTTATAACCATCAATGACTTTATAATTATACTCTAAACAAGTGTTTTTCAACTGGTTGCAATGAGAACAACCCAGGTGTACCGTATAGGACCACCTGTATGTGTGGGCAAAGGGATGCGTCCAAAGTGTTGTGTCTGAAAATGCCAACGTCCAAGCTGCTTTTTTTTCAGCCGATGTCTCTGTCTAGTCCTGCCCTTTCGGACAGTTTAGGAAGTGCATAGATTTAATGCTTTTGTGTTTAGTATAATTGTGGTGTGCTTTGGGATTTTTTAGGTTACACAAAGTGTGCCACCATAGAAAAACATTTAGAAAACACTGCTCTACCTATACCTTTGGTCCTGGCACGCTAAGACAATCCTCTGTAGCAGCTATACCACTTAAAAACTGTCACTGTGCATTACTTTGGTGGTTATGTTGCGTTCTTTGCATATATTAGCAAAGATACTGCAAACTGGAAAAGTGGATAGGGATAATCATTACAGTTCTTTTTCATACAATTGCTTCAATATATTAGGTAGTAAGCACTGTAAGCTACCTGGAAGACTGGCAATTAAATACAGAGGTACTGGATGGCTTATTCTGGTTTTAGTGCCACTAAAAGAAAACATTTTGTACGTCTGTGTGATTTGACATGGATTTGATATTCTTCCAAAAGCATGACATGAAAAAAAGCTCAATTTTACCTTTGCTACTTTTCTTTAGTATTGCTCCAGGACTACCATAAATCCCCCTTTCTTCCACTCCCCTGCACATCTGTTGGTATGTATATATCAAGGAAATGAATACCAGTACCACATACTCACACGTGGCAAGGCGTTATAAAACATGTCATTTGAAACTTTTAAATAAACATTTTATAGCTCAAAATTTTAAAAGTAGTATATAAATACAGTTCACACTTAACTTTTTGTATTATTGTTTCATAATGTTAAAAAAATTAATTACATGAAAATTCCACCCTGACCAAAATATTGCCTGATGTGATCTCCTCATTGGAGGCCTGGGAAGTGACAATATATTTTAATGCATTAAACAGTCCACATTAATCACAAAAATTAACACATTAACATTCCCAGGCCAAATATATATATATATATATATATATATATATATATATATATATATAATATGAAATATACAAAGCACATTTATATTTGTTACCTCCTTGCATGTACCAGACGTTCCATTTTCTTGCTGAAACTTGCCAAGTACACTCTAAGAAGTTTTGTTGAGTGTAATTTGTTTTATGATTTAAAGGAAATTTATATATATTATGCTACATGTGGTGGAGAAAGATGCACTTTCTAAGGATGATTTATTTGCAACAAAAACACACTTGGTTACAAACACAAATCAGAGAGGTGTGGAATCAGGTGATTGTCAACTGCCTCAACATTCAAGTCTCATAATGTAAATCACAGTAATAAAACTCTTTATATGTGCATGTTTCTCTAATGCTGGTGTATTTCTGTCTTTCACATCCATGTGGATGGTAGAATCCTCCTTCATCTTTAGGAAGCCAGCTCTGAATACTTTTTAATGTTATTAAATCTGAGAAAACAGAAACCAAGTTGAGTTTTATTGAAGATTAAGGACATTTTCTCTTTTGTTTTACCGATTGTGCGGCATGGTGGTGCAGTGGGTAGCGCTGCTGCCTCGCAGTTAGGAGACTTGGGTTCGCTTCCCGGGTCCTCCCTGTGTGGAGTTTGCATGTTCTCCCTGTGTCTGCATGGGTTTCCTCTGGGTGCTCTGGTTTCCTTCCACAGTCCAAAGACATGCAGGTTAGGTGCATTGGTGATCCTCAATTGTCCCTAGTGTGTGTGTGTGTGTGCGCGCGCCCTGCCCGGGGTTTGTTTCCTGCCTTGAGCCCTGTGTTGGCTGGGATTGGCTCCAGCAGACACCCATGACCCTGTAGTTAGGGTATAGCGGGTTGGATAATGGATGGGTGTTTTACCGATTGTTAAAAGTCTCCAAAACTATTTCTGCAACTACAAGAATAAGGTCCATTTGGCAGAGCCTATATATCTATATGAGCTTAGCATTTTTGGAAGAGTTTTCCAAATCTAATTACCAGATTATTCAGGGATTCTTTACAAAAACATTTAAATTATTTGTTTTCTGATTTTAAATGAAGCTAGGATGATATGACTCTGTATGATTGTTGTATAGTTACAGTATATTGACTTAAATGTTCTTTGTAGTTACTAGCATGTTTCTGATTTTTTCTTCACCAGTGAAAAGCTCAAAAATACAAAATAAGTATTATTTGCACTATCGTTATTTTGTATACTACCTTTTTTCCTCCTTAACTTTCTTAGCACACTTCAACTCCTCCTTGAATGTTTTGTTAACTGTTAAAATAAGCAAAAGTGCTGTTCATGGCTGTCTTTTGCCTAAATACATATTTTGCAGCATTTCCACTTTATTTGAATTGATGCTCTAATGTGCTTATAAAATGTATGGTTAACACTATTACTATAGATATTATATGAGTACCCTTTTTCAGTCATGTTTTTTCTTTTGTGCTTACTAAGAAGTTATGTAATTGCTTCTTTCTTTTCATATAAAATTACCCAAAAATGTATTAACTTTCTTATAAAGCATTCTCATTGCTTCCCAATATTCCGTACATCAAGAAGATTATCTCAGTTTATAGCTTTAAAGCTTTCCTACTTTCCATTCAAAATCTAACTTTATTCAGTTAAATGCAATATGTTTTGTACCGTTTCGGTCTTGCAGAACATTACAAACATTTTATGTCACCAGAGTTAATCCCCCAATAAATTCTAACTTTTATCCTGAATATTAGAAAATATTAAGTCCAGAGCTTTTTTCCTTTTCTGGCACCCTGATATACTGGCTTTAAATATTATTACATTTTTGAGAAACTACTTTAAAAGTCATTAATATTAGAAGATTCAACATCCTCTGCTATTGCCTGTGGGAGCCATTGGTTCACAGATAATGTGTGGCGGCTGGACCTTATCCCTTCAGCATGAGATGCAATGAAGAAGTCCAGTCTGAGCTGGGTACAAGTCTATACTTACACACATCCACATGTGGCTACTTTAGAACTGCCAGAATGTATCCTCCACATGTCTGGAATGCAAGTAGAAGTGAAGACTAGGCATGGCATTTTAACATAGGACTCTCTCTATCCTTGAAGCGACAGTGCTAACCTTTTCAACAATGCCTCACACTAAAAAGTATGATGTGTTTAAATAATAATAATTTGATAGGGCACATTACTTTTTTTTGTCCAAAAGTGGAATAAATGTCTATGCACTTACCAGCATTGTATGCGTAACTTTAGTTTTTACTATGCTGTAACAGCTTATTAGTGTTTGAATGAAATTATGCTTAGAAATGAAACACTAAGTGAAAGTAGTGCTATATTTATCATTACATTTTGTTAAAACTCACATTCCTATTCTGCCTTTTCCTGCTACTCCAATGTTTTCAGAACACTTATGTCCCATTTCTGACTTGTTAAATCTCTTTCCTGTTAATGAGTATTACTACACAACAGAATTTTGAATGGATTAAAGATTATTCTTTGAGTCATAAGGACATTTAATATCAGCTACACAACTTTTTCTGAACAGATCCCTTGAAATATAAACATGCATTGGTTCAAGGATTAAAAGAAGTGATTTGGGTTCAACTTCTGAAAATATCATATGGTATTGCTTCTTTTTAGCTGTACTTTCTCCCAGTTAAAGCCGCAGCTTTGTGTAATTCACACTGGACGACTGAAGAGTTAATGCCTTTTTTTGTTTTGGCATTTATCTCTTAGATTTGTCAGTTAAATTCCCCAATGGCTGCCTCAATTCATTTCTTTGATGTTAAGTCACTAGGGAGATGTGGGAACAGCAACTGGCCGTCATTTCACTGTTCCTTTCATGTCACTTGCAAATCAGGATGTGTGCATGTGTGTGGCACTTGGGGATTACAATGCATGTCACATAAAGAAAATTGTTTTACTGCTGGAATGTTTAGCATATCTTCCCTGGCTACTGCTAAGGCCTGGTGTGGGCGATGTCAAAGGGCCTGGTCAGTTATGGCCCTGCTTAAACCCTGAGAACCAATTCATGCAATTCAGCCACAGGTTAAAAAGTCATCCTTTCTAGTATATATGGCAAGCCTCTGTGAGTTAGCAGAGTTATAGTAGACAATGAAGAGTGATATCTATCTATCTATCTATCTATCTATCTATCTATCTATCTATCTATCTATCTATCTATCTATC
>JANRMT010062808.1:1994475-2033801 GCA_026402145.1 Polypterus bichir lapradei
ATCTATCTATCTATCTATCTATCTATCTATCTATCTATCTATCTATCACACTAAACCACAGACATCATTCTTTTCCTCCCACATTCACTTTTTATTGTAGCCACTATATCTCTATGGCCATCAGACTTGCAAGATCAATTATCACCTTCGTAAACCACAGGTACAATGACACAGATCCAATTATTTAAATTTTCTGACTGGTATATTTGTCATCTCTGGAACAAGATTATTTTTATTTACAAGTCCATGTGTCATAAATGTGGTTCAACAGAGGGAAATTACTTCAGTGTCATTTCATGGTCACTGCTTCATCTTTACACCCTGCACAGAACAAAGGCAAATCAAAATCTACCTGCCTTAAAGGATGTGGTGGAATTTAACTTTACTAGTAGCAGTTCATACATAGAAGCAGTTTATTATATTTCAAATATATAAATATGTTCAAAATATGAAACACATGTACATACTCCATTTCTCCTGCAGTTATATATACAGTATGTGTCCAGGATATTTCATAATGCAGCAATAGTAATAGATACTTCAAATTCTTATTCTTCTTCCTTTTTACCTTTTTCAGCTTCTTTGTGCAGTCGATGTGCTTGATCATCCTTCTCCAAACAGCTCAGTCCTGCACCTCCTCACCAGTCAAGCCCTTTTCCTCCAGGTCTTCCTTTATGTTATCCATCCACCTCTGCTTTGGTCTCCCTTGCTTTGTCTTACTCTTTGGAACATATTCATTGTCTGTCCTCATCACATGTCCATACCACTTCAACCTACATTCCTGTACTTTTTTAGATATCTCTCCCACTTTTGTTGTACCTCTGATTGTCTCATTTGTTATAGTGTCCTTTCTTGTAACTCCACACATTCATCTCAACATTCTCAATTTTGCCACATCTAACTTCTTCTCCTGCACTCCCTTTACTGCCCATGTCTCAGCTCCATACATCATTTCTGGTCTTACAACTGTCTTAAAAACTATACCTTTAACCTTCATCTTAATCCTTTGATCACACAATACTCCTGATATCTTCTTCCAATTGTTCCATCCACACCGCACTCTATGAGGTATCTCTGCATCCAGTTTTCCATCTCGGGCTACCATTGATCCTAGATGTTTAAATTCCATCCATCCATCCATTATCCAACCCACTATATCCTAGCTACAGGGTCACGGTGGTCTGCTGGAGCCAATCCCAGCCAACACAGGGTGCAAGGCAGGAAACAAACCCCGGGCAGGGCGCCAGCCCACCACAGATGTTTAAATTTATTCACTGTTTTCAATAACTCTCCCTGCAGGCTAACTTCTGAATCCTGATCATCACCAAACCTCATATATTCTGTCTTCTTCCTATTTTCTTCTTGCTTATATATTCCTGAAAAGATATCTTTACATGTGTAAAGATAAAAAAATAAAAGCACACTATTCATTGCTTACTTTCAGCATTATAAAGTTGTGACTGCTTGAAACAATAGGAGCTGTTTCACTAATTAACTTCAACCAGGGCAATTGACAGTTACCAGCAACTTAACATGTACACTTGTAGGTATAGGGTGAAGCTCACACACACACATAGAAGAAACATGATAAATTTACTTAGTTATTATTGGAATTAGGAATTAAATTCTTTATTCCTAATTTATTTATTCATTTTATTTATTCCTGCTGTAAGGCAGAAGTGCCAGCTACAGCTCCACTCGTGAAGAACACAGCTACAACTGCGCAGATAATTCCAGATAGCCCCTAAATGAGTTGCTTACTTTAACTGTGTTATTTTGTTTCTGCCCGTCTGTGTGCTGTCATTGACTTTTCAGCTACGCCAATAAGACGCACAAATGCAGCACAGGCATCCTCAATTGTATGGAAAATGTTTATCCTGGAACAAACAGCAGCTTCCCTTGTGCGCTCACCACCAACCCCTTCTTGTCTCTAAGGATCTCTGCTTTTTTTGTTTCTTTGTTAAAAACATCATAGCCTTGAAGATTTGCTAAACAGCTGTCTAGCCATTTGCACCACTAATGTAAACAGTGAACGAAAATCCAAACATTTTTCTTACAGAAAACTACCAGTTTTGAAAAAAAGAAATACAGTCCCTCATTTCCATTTTCCGTTTTTAATTTACTATGATCTGAAATTACACACCCCCAGTCCACTTTAAAATATTGGACTTATTGGTTGGAATTATAATGAGAAACAAAGCAGATTATCCACTTCACCTTATATAATAACTGTGCCAGAAGTGGTATAATGTATACCTTTCCACAGTCTACTGATGGGTACCAGTGGCCAGTCCAGGCATCTTGCCTGATGAAAGGGTCTTAGCTGCCTTGAAAGCTTGCATTTGTAATCTATTTAGTTAGTCAATAAAAGGTGTCATTTCACCCTACTTTCTCCTGTATCAATCTATGGCTATCACAGTACAACACTCTACTGTTATGGTGTACCCCTGAAATTCATTATCATTCTCCTTTGCATTTTAGCCTTTTTTTTGCAATGTAATTCATGCTACCTTTCATTTGGTGTACCCAAACTTCAACCAAGCAGGCTACCTGAATTAAACATAATTTAACACAAAATGCAATTGGGGTTTGCATGTGAGGATTAGCTTAAGAGACTTGTTAAGCATCATGGGTACTCATGCAAGCAAGTAGTTATGAGTATGTGAGATATAGATGCAAAAAGACTTGCAGCTGTGGCTTAATCCCACTTTAGTTTACTTTTCATTCAGGTTTGTCTTTGGACTTTTCATGTTCTTCCTACACTACTTCCAGAAAAGTGCTTGTTAGGTAAATACCTCAGTGTGAGTGAATGTGGTAGAATGTATGCTTATGCCATGATGCACTGACATCCCATACAGGTCTCTATTCTTCTAACAATGATCAGGTTGGCTCCAGAACCCCACAACACAGCCCTGGAAAAAGAAGGTTTACAAAATTGATGAATGGTAGGACGTCTTTTAACAACCCCTTTCAAAACACAGCAGTTTCAAGTCGGTACTGTTATTAATGTTTTAATATTTCAAGCAATTTCTGACCTTTTTTAACCTGCATATGTATGTAGACTGCCAAGGCTCCATTGGTGCAATAGCTGTGCTATATGAAAAATTGACACACAATTTCTTATTGCTTGAGGATATGTTTATTATACTTATGAATATAAGAAAGAAACAAATGATCTGACACAGAAATTGTTACATTTTTTTCACTTTGATATTTTCATTTGCATTATAAATTGTGGAACAAAGGGATGAAATGAGTAGGAGAGTGTTGAAACTACCATGAGTTAAGATTCCTTTTTCAATCCTCCATGCCATAAGGTAGTATTTAAGTGCTAATGGAAGCATATGGTTGTGCCATAAAGTCAAATAACCAGAACTGAGGACATTTATTAGACCCTAATAAAAAACTACAATAGATAGATTCTTTATTATAGCCCAAGTAGAATGAAGTGAGAGTAGTTTCAAATTGACTTTAATGTGTTGTTATGTCTTTGACTTAACAAAAAAACAGGAAGAAATTTCTAATTCTGTTCCATTGGAAATGTTTGACTTCAGGTCAATATGAAAGTGAATAAGAAAATCAGTGTTTGTTTGACTCTTTACTTAAACAAATAGCTGTGGAGAGAGGCTAAATTTTGATAGTAGTTTTTTTCTCTTTTGTCAGATATTCAATAATATAATAATTATTATGTTTATTCTAATTTCATTTACAAAATATTTTCTCCTATGTTACATTTAGCATACTGTATCAGGGCCATCACTTTTATCAACTGTTTTCCCATAAGTAGTTTGCAATCCTCATGTCACACTCTGTGCCTTGGAAGATTCAGTAAGCTTTCATGTTTCACTTCTTAAATTTGTTTTACTCTCATTATTCGTTGAATAAGCAATATAACCCCTAATTTAATGAATGAACTCATCAATCAAAATATTGAAATAATAACTTTTGCAGTGGTGATCCCAACTTCACATCTTAAACAGTACACAACAGCACAATATAAAGTAATAAGATAACAAAATATGATGCAAAATAATTAAACATGTGAAGATTCAGAAAGATGTAATTAGCACTGAGATAAACCTGAAAATATCCAGACCTAAAATCATTCTATTTATTATTTTGTTAACCTGTTTACTTTAACGCAGTCAGGGCAATAAAGGCGCAACAACATTATGTACAATGCAGGAGCCGATTCTGAACATGCCACCATCACAGGGCAAGAAGAAACGTACTCCTTCATGATGAGGAAAAAAGTGAAATACCCAAAGTAAATCCACCCAGATAAGGAGAAGATCTGAAACTTCTACACCTTAATGTGGTCATGGCTTGAAGATGAAGTTGTGTGGCAGTAGCACTTAACACTGCCCCATGGGCCACCCTCCAGATATAAAGCAAGAAAAACAAAAGAAGTGAAAGTACATAAGAGTGGACTGACCTAACAACAGATAAACAGCTCATCAGTCAGCATCAGCACAGTTGGCACAGGGGGACAAACTAAAATATGAAAGGCACTAATTCTGGGGGAGATTTCTTTGTTAATACACCTCTTCAATATTGCATGGATTGTGGAAACATTGTATTAGTGATTTCAACTAACCAAAAGGGTGTGCTGCTTTGGAAAGCCTCTACTGGAGTAATTAAACAAGAGGCCAGTTGATATTTCAAAATACCTGAAAACAACCACTCAAAAGTGAGCTAATTCTTAGCTTGCAGTAGATACTGCGACCAGTAGGGGGTGTAGCAGTGCCCCAAATCCCCAAACACAACTACACAACACAGTCCTGATTCAAACAGAAGATCATTTTTTATTTTACAATACCTCAAAATCTTTTCCACAATAATACAATACACAACCTTTGTATCTCTTTCCACTAATACAGATATTCTTGCCTTCTTCCACACCTCCCACGTGGTCTCATCTATTCCCCTCCTGACTCTGAATACCCATACAGGAAACTCTACTTCTTTTATGTCGGACCCGCAGGTACTTTCAGTGCTGCCAAATTGCATCCAGGAAGCTCTTCTGGGTCAGACAGAAGTTCTTTAAGGAGGGGATGGTCTGTTCCTGCAGCTCTTGCTGGTGGCACTCATGGATCACAACAGGGCTGTCTCATGGGACTGTAATTCCCAGCCTGCCCTGCGTGTATCCATGCAGACACCGTAGTCCAGGAAGACTACTACCTATTGTATCATCCATACGATTAGTCTCCACCGTCCTTCCATTAAACTGGCCTCTCGGCTGGGTAAGAAACCTTGAGCCATCCTGGACGGAATATCAGCCCCTGACTGGTGTCCACGACAATATATAAAGGGACATGGGACAGTCCATTAACATGTTTTTTGTGGATCAGGCATTTGTAAAACTACATACTGCAGTATTACCTTGTGGAATGCTTTATAATAGTAAGCTTTATGTCCTCTGCTGTGTGCCATACAGTGTCTGTACTGCATCAGCAAACATTGTACTTGCATAATTTGCATTCAGTCTAGTCCATCTGAAGCAAGTACAGGTTTTCAGTATCGGTCTGTATGTTATTTCTTGAGCCTTTCATGGCATGGAAGCATATCAAAACTGTGTGACCATCATGCCTGATTTCCAAGAAGATAATGCAGATTTTTTTTTTTTTATTATTATCTTGATCCAGAAATCAGAATGTGTTGCAATCTTAGGACAATTAAAAGAAGTTATGCAACCCGGAAGACAAGAGAAAACAAGCAGACTTTTTAGTAATGCAAATAAAAGTAGTAGAGAGAATAAACAGAGTATTGGAACTTAAAGTCTTTGTAGAAGCATGTTTTTTTTAGCTTCCTCAAATGTAAATGAAATGTTTAAAGTGAAAATGAAACAGAGATGATGTCTGGAAGAGCCAAAAGGTCTGAACAGCAGAAAAGCATCAAAAAGTACCAATCATCTAAAGCCCAATACCCAGAAATGAGAATCAAAGTCAAAATAGAGCAAGAAAAAAAGTTGTTACACTATGTAGAATTATTTATTTCTAATTAAACTACTAAAAAAAGTTTGTTTTGATTTTTTTTAAAATGAATCCAATACATGTGCCAGAAAGTCAATAAGGTTTCTGTGTAGAATCACACGTGATGGCAACATCTGACATTAAGACTTAGCACAAAGAACATGGCTGCAACCATCTACAGTTAGCATAAAACAACAGCATGCAAAAGATGCAGACAGCAAGATAGCACCATAGTGACAACAGCATCATAACAATAAAATACATTGATTGCTGAAAACCCAGTCTATCAATATGCAGAGAGGGCAAAAAGTGGAAAATAAAAATCCCAAACTCAACAGACAGGTCAGACAATCAGGTACACTTTCATAAACAGAGCAAAAACAAAGGTCTAAGTCAATAACAAGCAGAAGTCAGAAACATTCAATTATTGATTCTTAAATTATTCCAATAGATTTGTTTTTAAGAGAACACTTTCCTTTGGTTTTGCTTAAGGTTTAGACAAGGAACTGGCAAAACTCCTCATTGTTAAATAAATTGCCTTACACCATGTCATCAAATGACACAAGCCCACTGGGCCAATGTAGCATAAAAGCCTTCCTTGATGATATACGACACTCAAGGAGAAAGATGTCTGTTTGATATTAGGAACAAAACTAAGATGTTAGAGTAACAATATGGAACTATGTTGAGAAATATGAAGAAAAGAAAAAAATCCCAAATTAAACAAAAATAACCTTAAAATAGTACAACACAAGTCTAGATATTTTCAGTTTAGGGACCTGATGGATGTATCTCTTTAGTTTTCAGATCATGTCGTCATTTTGGTCTTATCAACCTGTTATTTCTAGCACATAAAAGAGCAGTTGAGATGAACTTCAGTGTCTACAGTTACGGGGTTGTACGTTAGGGAAGAGCAGCTGCTTGAAGAGAGGACTTCACTTACTTTGGGTCATAAGTTCACAAGTGAGTGTGAATGAATCATTGAATCAGGGGGGAAGTTGTTAATTAGTAAGTTTAACATAAGGCTAGGTAGTAAAGCAATAGATAATACCACAGAAGAAGTTTTCAGTTTACTGGTCAGTGTAGAGCACCATTGTGTCTATGGACTTGAACCCTGATTAATAACTGAAAGAATGAAATCATGGTGACCAGAAGCCAAAATTAGGTTCCTCAGGAGGGTAACTGCTCACTATCTTAGTGACAGCACACAGGCCTCAAAGTACAGGAGGATCTGGGATGGTTTGGGTGTGTTGTGTTGTTACCAGGATGTTGATGAGCAGTCGTCCAGATGTGAGCCACTGAGAAAACATCTAGAACATGCAAGAACAAGGCATTATGAATGACTAAGTGTTCATCCAAAATTGTATAACACAGCTTTTGAAAGTCATCATAGAAGATCTCAGGTTTATGAAAGGGTAATAGAAGAAAGTACTAATATTCATCCATCCATTATCTAACGCACTATATCCTAACCACAGGGTCATGGGGGTCTGCTGGAGTCAATCTCAGACAACACAGGGTGAAAGGCAGGAAACAATCCTCAGACAGGGCACCAGCCCACAGCAGGGCACACCCACACTAGGGCCAATTTAGGATCGCCAATCCACCTAACCTGCATGTCTTTGGACTGTGCGAGGAAACCAGAGCACCCAGAGGAAACCCACGCAGACACGAGGAGAACATGCAAATTCCACGCAGAGAGGACCCGGGAAGTGAACCCAGGTCTCCTAACTGCGAGGCAGCTGTACTACCCACTGCACCACTGTGCCGCCCCAGTACTAATATCCTTACGTACAAATGTTTAAAGCTCTAAACATGCACAGTTGAGTACTGTAATACACAATGACTCCGCAAGTACGCCCATGATGAAGACCCGCGCATATTAACAAGAACAATCGGTAATTGGTTAATTGGTATGGTGATCTGCTTTGGAAACAATTGATGTTGGTCTGATAATATTGCAGCTATCTGTATGTATTTAAAGAATAATACCCCACCCAAAAGTGATATTTTTAAAAAATGTTACTTATGCCATGTAGTTTCTTATGGTGACTGAGAACAAATTCTAATCTCATGTTTTTGTGGAAATATTAAATATTGAATATTCAAACTCAATCCAGTCATTAGGTGACCAATGCTGGTCAGTGGCAAACGATATAAAAATATCCATGAAAAAAGAAAAATAATTTTTATGCAACTCATGTTGCATAATCCACATGTCCAATACACTTTTGTGTGGTCAAAATGTGCACAATTTTTGCATTTTTGCTAAATTTTTATTAACAGTTACTTCCCAAAAACCACAAACTGAATGTCAACAAGAAGATGATATTCCCAAAAAGCTGTGAATTAAAATTAAAAATCTGCCTCTATTGCTCGTCCACTGGTTAAAAATCCTGTCTTTAAAAGGTGATTGTCATGTAAAGAAGCAACCAATTAGAGCTTCTCTACCTTTAAATGTGTCCTGCATTCATTCCACATTTTTAAGTAATTGGTGGATAACTGGATTGTTCATAAACTCACAATAGTTCGTTCTGAATGGACAACAAAGCAGAGCAAAGAAGATTTAGAGCAGGCTTTGCTTTCCATTGCAAATCAGGCCAGTGTAAATTCATGAATTTCTGAGGATTTCCTTTTTTTTGAACGTTAGGTACTGCCATGTCAACTTCTGCTTTAGATCTTTGTAGAGTCAACTTTTTAGTTTCAACTTTTTATGATTACAATGTGTCTAAGTTTATTTATTAAACTAACAATCACTTATCATTGCATCCTAAGAAAGGTCTTGGTTACTGTTAACTTTTCGTCATCAAAATGAGAATAATTTCCTCAAGTGTTTGTGTGATCCCATTAAAGATACCTACCCACAGCACACCTATGAATTGCCAGTGTCCAAGGCCAATTTCATGTTTATGCACTCTTGCCATGGAGACATGCCCCACTTCATCTACATATCACATATGCCATTGTCTAGGCCAGTACTTGGGCTTATTTTGGAATGGCACAACAAAGGGCAATATTTAAGAAAATTTAACTTAAAACTTATACTTTATTACTAAAAAACATAGCTGATAGGACTTTCTGTTGGTGATTCAGCCATAGACATCACAAAAGCAAACACAGTGCAATTATATACAGAAGCAGTAAATAATAATATAGTGAATAAAACACAAATACATAAAAGAATCTGACAATGCAGACTTGCACTCATGGCCTGTAATATCTGAATCATGTCTTTATAAAATGAACATAATGCAGATAACTGCAGTAGGAAAGAACTGTTTATTGGTTTTCGTGGATGGTAATGTTTCTGTGATGACAATAACTGAAAGACATGGTTACCCAGGTGAGTCTGGTCTTTGATTATGTTTCCTGCATATTTCCTGACCCTCAACAGTGTACAATTTGAGATCTACTCTGAATGTTTGAATGACACGTTGTAGTATAAGTGAGGATAACTTTAGCGACTTAACCGACACTGATTGGTACAAGTCAAATATTTTAAGCTGACTGATAAAAAAGCATAACCTGTAGAACTTTTTTGCCATTTTCATCACAGTTCAGACTGACAAAGTGCTTGCTGTACCAAGAAATGTAAATAATGAGACCCTCTTGACAGAGATAATATTTATAATTGGGGGTTTAGGAGGTGCAGGGTAGCTCCTAAAATCCAAAGCCATGTAAACCCTTTTCAGTGTATTCAAGTTGGGATTACTGACGGTGCACCATTTCATCATCTCCCGCCGCTATGGCACTTCATTCCCATTTGTGTTTGGGCTGATCAGGGTGGTGTTGTTGGCGAATTTCAGCAGTTTTACAGAGGGGTCACTGGAGGTGCAGTCATTGGTGTAGAGTGAGAAAAGGAGCGGAGACAGATCACAGGCCTAAGGGGACCTCATGCATAAGGTCAAGAACTAATATTTGCCCAGCTTCAATGTTTGAGGTCTGTTTCTTAGAAAGTCAAAGGTTCAGAGCTATGTGGCAATAAATATGAAATATTTTCATATCCTATTTTTAACAGTGATAAATACTGTAAATATTGCATTTTTATTTCAGTTTACAACCTTAACGTCCAAGTGTAGTGAGCAAATTATTAGATTAGATTAGATTAGATGTAAAAGGCATCTTAACTTCCAATTGCATTTCAGTAGTTAAAATACACAGTTCTTTTTCAGAAGATTTAAAACAATTGAATACATAGCTCAAGCAGCAACTGTATGCCTTCTTCCCAAGCGTGCTTGCCTAGCCTTTCACCCACCCCACAAGCCCCCCCCCCCCCACCCCAAGGGCAGGGATAGCTAGGCTAGAATGTGAGTGGGCTCACTTTTCTGCAATTTAATGCAGACAACCCCACAGACGTGGCTTCATGCCATGCTCAGCCAAGCAGACGATTGCAGTCTGGTGGATGGATTCATTTGTTCTCTAGCAGCTGTCTACAACACAGGGCCTACTTTCTCTGTCCAGTGCAGACGGGAGTTATTTGTCCTCAATTTTTCTATGAGTGCACATATTATAATGTTATATAAATGCAATATGTTTGAATGTTCAGAGTTTTAGACGGTGCTAAACATATTCTTAAAGATTTCCTTAGAGAGCAAATCTGAATGCTGGGATATTTTTAGTTGATGGCAGCAAAACAAAACATTTTAAGTATTAAAAAAATGAAAATACTGGTCCCTACAAGCAGCAGATTGCTTTAGGGAATAACTGAGTTTACAAATTGGGGAATTATAATTTCTAGATTGATGATCCATGAGCTATGTACCACAACCTCACACAAAACACTAGTAATCAAGGTGCCTGAAGATTTTCTTGTTTATTTCACACCATCATTGTCCTTATGTGTGAACTTTAATCAAGGCGCTGATCCAGTTTTGCATGCACGCTCATGTTGCACTATGTATGTGTGCATACCTAGTCGCTAAAATACAAAATGCTTGCATACTTCAATATAGTTGTAAACATTATATAGTAGAGTTAACTAGGAGGTACACTCTGCATCCACCAAATTTGTTCAAATGTAAAATCTAAACAAATCTCACACCAGCTCCTAACCTAATCTATCCTTACAATGTAACCATAACATTGAGTCTTAATACATCTCTTTGCACCTTCGTATGTACCAGTAAACCCACTGCAAAGCAGTGTTTTACTCCCATGCATGACTGAAAACAGCATCTACAGTTGACAAACAATGAAAACTGAACATTTTTTAACAGAAATGTTCACATCATGGCCCCTTTACCTGCTATTAACATAATTTTTTTGTCAACCAATCATGATTGGATGGCACTTGACCACATTAAAAAATGTGTCATAAAGCATTTGTGATACGATTATGATCAGGTCACATTCAGGGGTGATCTGAAAAAAATAGATAGCAACCACATTTAACACAAATGCAAATGGGGTTTCTGTCTGTAAACAATGACCATATAAGTGAAGGATGATTTGAACTTTGCACAGTACAGCTAAAATTAGATTTCTATCTGGACACGATGCAGACATTGGAAAAGCAATTTAATGTCAAGTGTAATGCAATCCATCAAAACTGTACCCAGATACAATCAAGATACAAAACATATGCTAATGCTGGGTGTAAAGGGGACCTTTGAAATATAAATAACGAACAGGGATCTTGATTCCTCCACTTTCCTGATGTGCAAAGTTAGTTTTAGTTTTATTTTTTTTTCTTTCCAGCAGTTTATCTTCTGAACCCACTTGTATAATTTAGGGTCATATTGAACTTGTATTGACATGGTAATAAGACCAGAAACAACCCTAGGTGAAGCACCAGACTTTTACAAGGTACAGTCATGCATGTGTCTGCATTGTGCAAATAGAAATACAGCAAACCAGCCTGACAACATGTTTTTTGGACATCAGGAGGAAATCAGAGTGTTTTGGAGACACTCATATGAACATGGCATTCTCTCCAACGGCTTGTTCAAGATAAAAAAGGACTAAGTAGCCAAGCATTGAGGACAACAAGCAACCTGGAGTCTTTAAGCTCCTCCGAAAGTGTGTGGCATTATTTGGGAGTAAAGTTTTGAAATAAGTATTCTCATAATCTGGAGCCAACACAGAAGTATTGAATGAGTCAACACAAGGAAAGGCATAATGACAAGTAATGACCAGCTTCTTTAAAATCCGTCATCCAAAGGTATGGTGTCCAAAAGCACTTAAACAAAACTGCAAAAGATCATACATTGAATTGAGTAAAATAACAAACCAGTAGACAAAAACGTAACCCCAAAAAAAGAAAAAAGTGGTCAAAAAGCACTGAAATCACTACATGTTAAAAAGCTTAAATGGAGACTTTTGAGCAAAGGTACAACTGTAGATACTTAATGTTTGAGTGAAGCACATTCTAAGCTTCCTCTTTTGTCCCCCTGCTCCTCCCATCTTATGACTGTTGTATCATTAGAGCTGCATAGCTACACAGAAATAGGAGAAGCCAAGCAGGCAAAACAAAGGGCAAGGGGGAGAGCAGCAGCAGGTAATTCCAGACATTGATCAGAATACAAGTACTACATAAACATCAAACAGGGATACACATGTTCTAACACACTACAAGGCTGTGCATTAAAGTTGAGAAGAAATGTAAATGTTGCATAAATTCAGTAATCGTGTTTGCGATTGGGTGAACAGACAGCAGCAACTTGATTGGATTTATGGGAAAGCAGCAGGGTGCTGTATAATTATAATATTGTTTAAACTGCTATAAAATACATAACTGATATTTTTGCTTTATTACTCTATTACAGGTTGTGCTGGTGTCCTATGCAGAACTTATTTTTAAATTATTTGAGTTTCTGTACTTAAAGTTTGCTTTACAGATGTGTTAATTATTACATTTTAGCCATAAAACATTGCAGGCTTGCTCGAGCTTTTTATCACTGTCTTAAAAATTGTATTTTAATTTCTTTCTGATAAGAACCGTTTTCCTGATACGTACCATTAATTAAGATTGCACCAGGGTAAGGCAGTGGTTCTCACTGCTGGCTCACAGATTTAATGGATTTATGTCTCTCAAAATGATATGGTATGGTATCACTTTGACTGTCACTGTAACATTAAGTAAATTTATGCCTGATGTTAGTGTAAAATCAAGAAGATATTTTAAACATACTAATTAAATGAATTTTTATACTGAGCAAAACTCACAATAATATATTTTTCAACAGTTTAAGTTAAATGGCAGTTGGCACATAGAGCAGAAAATTTTCCCAACTTGTAGTTGACAATCAGTATGTTATGTAATGTTTTTACTTTAGTGACTGCTAAAACAAGGGGTGAATATTTTCTTTAATTATCTCATATTAAAATTGTAATGCTTAAAAAACATGTTGCTTACATATGGCAATAAAATCACTCTGTATATGAATTCCAGACTGGGATAATAAAAATCCTTTAAAGCAGGATAGAGCAGATGTAGATAATTTTTTGTTTTAAATGAAAAATAGCTTGAAGGAATTTCTCTGACACATTAATTAGTAACATTTTGCTACTGTAACCTGACTTTTGTTTATTTATTTATTTTTTGTTGTTGTTAAAGTATGAGTTACCATTTATTTTGTATATTTAGTATGATCATATTCAGAAAACATAGTTCTCATATTTATCACAAGGTGAAAAATCTATCAAAGAAAATGTGTACTATATATTAATAAATGTAATAGATTTTAAATAATAAATATGCAGAAAATAAAAAGACGTTACCCAATTCCTGTATACAGTAACATAACTGCCATGCTTGAAAATCTACTGAGACCAAACTTCCTGAGTCTCCGCATAAAAAATAACATCAAAATGCCATGCTCCCAGGCTGTTGTTTCATTAATCTGAGTTGCCACAGTGAGGTTGTTGTGAAAGTTTGTTTAGATATTCAGAGCATGAGATTAAGGAAGTGGTTTGTCTTATATGAAAAGTTCAGATCCTGCCTTCCCTCAGTAAGTCATTTAACTAGTCAGCACAGCATGTATTGTTACTGCTTCTTATGCTGATGCATATCATGTAAAATGCTGGTAAAGATTAAAAGAAAAGAAAAGAAAAGATTATTAAAGAACCTGTACGAGATCTTTTTATTTTGAGACAGTTTTACAAACACTATTGGTTTGATTCTCCCCTTGGCTGTGGACATTCATACAGTGCCTTCATTATTCAGTTGGGTGTTAAACTGTCATACATGTTACACATAGCTCATATGGCTGTTAGGCACCTCACCGACAGACAGCTCAAAGCAAAATGGAGACTTCCAGAAGGAACATATTAAGAGATCTGAGACTGGGGTTTTTGTATAGTAGTAATGTTTTGAAAAGGGTATTCTCAAAATTAGGAGCCAACACAGAAGTATTATGGGTGAAATGAGGAGCAAAATTAACCAGTCATAAGCAGTGTCCTGGATGAGCTGAAAAGTTTCTGTGAGTCCTGGCCAAGAGAGAGTTGTAGTAGTCCAGCCAAGAAAAAACAAGAATCCGACCCATAAATTGAGTGGCATAGGTGGTGAAGAAAGTACAAAAGGTAAGAATGCCTTGAAGTAAGAAATGACAGGACTGGGACCAGGAAGAACTTTGTTAATTGAATGAGAAGGAATCACTGAGGGTCACACTAAGTATGGTGACAGTTTCCTAGGATAATATCATCAAAGGAAAATGCTTATAGCAAATTATTTTTTGTGAAAGATGCCTAGGACTGTCCCATTGAGTTAAAATATTTTTGTCTTTATTTTTAAAATTAATTTTGTAGTAATTTTGCACTGACATAAATATTTTCTATAATTGCAGTAATTATTAAAATATTGTAGCTTTCCTTGAAAACTATAACACAAAATTAAATGCTAACATTCATCCTTTCATAGAAGGTCCCACAATTAACAATGTGTATCAGAGCAAAAACCAAGCCGTGAGGTTGCAGGAATAGCCTGAAGAGCATAGAGTCAGGATTGTGTTGAAGCACAGATCTGGGGGAAGGCCACAAAGGTATTTCTGTTGCATTGAAGGTTCCCAAGAGCACAGTCGCTGCCATAATTCATAAATGGAAGGAGTATGGATTAACCACAGTTCATTCCAGAGCTGGATACTCAGCCAAACTGAGCAATTGTAGGAGAAGGACCTTGGTAAGAAAGCTGACCAAGCATCCAATGGCCTTCTTGATGAGCTCCAGAGAACCGTGTGAAGACGGAAGAACCTTTCAGAAGGGAAACACACCACCTGTGAGAGCCAATCTTAGAATGTTTAACATTAATGCTAAAATGCACATGAGATTTTGTTTAGTTTGAGTAGAATGTGAGTTTCTCATAGCTACATAGATAATGGAAGATGCTGTTTAACTCCTAAAGCTAACTTGAAATGGGTCTTCTTCATTGCTCAGATTCATCAGATCTGCTATAATAGAATTTTAGTTACTCTGTAGTTAGCTAAAAGTATATCTGGTTGATTTTCTGTACTTTCAGATCGGGTTTCACTGCATGTTTGACATATGCACATATGACTGCATGTTATATAGAGAACTTATCAGTAAAAAAAATACGTAACAAGATATATAAGCCTTAAACACAAACATCTTATACAAGGACTTTTGTATCATCAATGTTCTCTTTATTTTATGTGAACTGTTTTGCCTTGAATTTTACTAAGACTTTTAAAACAAATATACTTGAGCTGTGGAATTATTTGCATACGTGTCAGCAAGTCACACTCATTGCCCAAATCCTATGAGAAAGCAGAAGTGGCAGACTTTTTGGAAACCATACAAACTAAGCTACATCACCTATCTGAACTTTATAACAGGGTGGACAGACAGAAGCCTGTTCTCAGTACTGTAAAAACACATGAAAGCCTGCTCGGAGTTTACAAAAACTCACCCAAAGGATTCACAGACTGTGAAAAACAAGATTCTCTGCTCTGATAAAACCAAGATTAGTGTCGTATCTGGAGGAAACCAGGCACCATTCATCTCTTGTGAAATACCATTTAAAACGTGAAGCATTCTGGTGGCAGCATCATGCAGTGGGGTTGTTTTTTTCAGCAGCAGGGATTAGGAGACTAAACAGGGTTGAGGGAAAGCTGAATGAAGTAAAGTACAGATATATCCTTAATGAAAATGTGCTCCACACCACTCTGGAACTCAGATTGGGCAGTAGGTCCCCCTTCCAACAAGACATTGACCCTAAGCACAAAGCAAAAACAACACAGGAGTGGCTTGGGGACAACTCTGGGAATGTTCTTGAGTTGCTCAGTCAGAGCTTGGACTTGAAATAAATCAAGCAACTCTGGAGAGACCTGAAAAAAATAGCTACTGTATCAACCGATGATCTTGATGCAACCTGACAGAGTCTGAGAGGTTCTGTAGAGTTGAATAGCAGAAAATCCCCAAATCCAACTGTGTGACATTTGTAATATCAGACCCAAGACAACTCCAGGCTGTAATCTCTACCAAAAGTGCTTCAATGTGGTACTGAATACTTATGTTAGTGTTATAATTCAGTTTCTTATTTGAATAAATTTACAAAAATTCCTAAAATCCTGTTTTCGATTTGCCATTCTGGGGTGTTAAGTGTTACCTTAGGTGTAGAAAAAAATAATTGAAATGATTTCATCACAAAGCTGCAACATAGCAAAATGTGATTAAAGTGAGAGGGTCTGAATACTTTCTGAATCCACACTACCTTATTAACATTCACATTTTGATTACTAATATAATGCCATTTAGAGTGACAAGATATAGTCTATAAGTAAAATATTAAAACTAGAATAATACATTGATTTATCATAACAATTTTTGTAAGTTTGGAAATATGGGTGGCACTTGGGTACAGCAGTTAGAACAAATTCCTTCTCAAAATTTTGGAGCCAGTGCAGATAATGAATAAAAGAAGTAATATGGGTCCAGCAAGCTGGCTTAAAATACTGTGTCTGGTCATTCTCTCTATGGAACTGTCATGTTCTTCCTTGTGTCTATGCCCGTTTTCTTCCAAATACTCTTTCCCCAAAGTTGTGTTTTAATTGCTTATTCTAAACTAATCAAATGTGAGCATGACTTGTGTGTAAGAGTAACCCTGCCTTGGATAGTCATAATGTCCAGTGTTGTGTCCTACCTTACGCCAAGTGCTTTTGGAATAGCCTCAGTGTCCTCCATGACATAGAACTGGATTTAGTAGCTTTTGGAGTGTTATGCTATTTTGGAAATGCTTGAGTCTTAAGCATTTGAATGCTTAACACCTCGAAGTCAATGAGGGAACAAGGAAATTCCCAAAATGGATATCATGATTCTGGATGGTGATAAGCAGCGTGAGGCCCAGGGCACACTCTTCTCCTCATGTAATAAGTTGTTTGAAATGAGATTCTTTCACCATGTTTCAATGTATTTTCATATTTTTGGAGTGATCATTCATCAAAGTTCTCTGTCAATTAGATAATGACCCAGAAGAGTGCTCTTAATTGTCTAAATTTTTTTTAAAGCTTTCATGAGCTTCAGAGATGCAGACTGCTGTGTCTTGCTTCAGACCCAAGTCCAGTGTGTTTAGATATACAGCAGCTATTCTAGTTAGTTAGTCAAATAGTTGATAGTATCTCAGAAAGCTCATGATGTTTTGTGAAGTATTACAGATTGAACCTTGTTTGATATTCTTTTATCAGAGATATGATGAAACCTCGACCACAAGGCTTGCTTTTGCAGAGCTTAATGGTACAGAAAACGATGAGGCTTACCAGGTGCAGCCTATTTCTTGAAGAAGTACAACTGATTCTGTCAATACAGCTGTGTGCTAAAACCATTAAAGCCACAAATGATAATATGAAATATTTAAATAAACGTAATTCCAACACATATGCAAACTGTGAGATTACAAAAATAATCTTCGCAAAAGCTTACAAAGTTAACTTCTTTAAATAAATATTTGCCTTTCAGTCAGCAGTCTTCATTATAATTTAAGGCTTTTCAAATGTTTTTCATTATAAGCCTAGATTTGGTTAGTGGATCATATGACATTTTTTAAAATATTGCCATTATTAGAATTAAATGGTCCTGCCTACTGAACATTAGTTTTTCAAAACAGGACCAGAAAGCTTTGTGCGCAATTAATACGTGATTTAATTTTGCTAACATCAGGAAAGATTTAAAACAAAAACAGAAGAGGTAGAGGCTCCCAGAATTCGAGGTTATCATCCTGTGTAAAACCTGAAGGAAGGATGGAAGATTTTAGGAAGTCAAAAAGGATTTTATTTGTAGGAAGACCATACAGGTGGCATATTTATAGTCTAACCTTCTTACAGCTCCAGAAACCCAGGTTTGAAGCCCACCTCAATAAACAGTCTGTGTGAAGTTTGCACATTCTCAACTCCTGGTTTTCTTCCATGTCTTAAAGATGCACAGGTTCATTGAAACTATCCTATCTAAGTGACCGTGGACATCATGGACTGGTAGCATCTCTAAAGTTGGTTCCTACCTGTGCCTGATACTGGCAAGATAGGCCTGCAACTTTGAATTGGATTCAGGAAGTTTGGAAATAGATGGTTGGGACATTTTAGCTAAAAAGGAGGCAGTCTTCATGCTTTGAAAAGTGTCAGAAAAAGGCATTAAAATGAGTGTATTTTAGTTCAGATGATGTTCCTTTTTTCCTTCAGGGAAAAGCTGAGAAAGTTTTTACTTCTTTTTATCAAAATCTATTTACTGTAATATTCCTAAAAACAACCTATCAACCTAGAGTCATCTGACATGACACCTAAAAGATCCTTAACACTTTAAATATGGTTTCTAACTTAAAACGTTAGAAAAATAAGGTAAATATCTTCGTGAAACAACATTATTTTGTTACATTTCCAACATGTTGAAAAGGGGTATTTTTTGATGAGGAAGAGCTGGGAGTTTCTACAAATTGACATTTCATTTGCTTACAGTAAAGGTTTAGAAAGTAAATTTAATAAATTAATTATTTATTTATTTTATGACATAACATGGGTATTGATGGAAGCCCCTGTTCTGTTGTATGAATCATGTTTGTATTTTTTGTTTATTTATCTTGATTCAGTCATGAGTAAAGGAGATATTTTTCAGATCTTCAATTTATAAAAATTCACTCTCTGAGCATTACAATGCCAGCTTCTTTTTAAAGTTGCTTTTTATAGCAAGCAAGCTGTTAGATACTTTCACAGGTTTTCGGCTTTTAAACCTGCAATTAATTTAAAATAACTCATCTATAACCTTCAAATTATTTTTTTTTAACTTTGTCCATTTAAGGAAAGAAAAGGAAAAAAAATACATTTTTTAAAATTTCAGAGAAAATTTTATTCCTTAAAAAAGCAATAGCAAACTTAAAGCCAGAGTCAGATTACAAGTAGACATATGGGTTCATGATTTTTAATGTTTAAGAAAGAGTTCTTCAGGAGCTTCCAGTTTGCTTGTGCAATTCAAAGACATGCTGGTATTGCGGACCAAAGAAAATCATTTGTTCCATGTGCTTGTTCATTGACGCCTAATTGACACTGCATGCAATATTCTGGGTTAAATCTTTCCTTATTAGGTGTTAGTTTCAAGAAGAAATGAAAACAAAGTGCAAAATCATTGAATTTGGGTTGGTGTAATACAATCTGTAGCAGGAAAATAAAATGCATCCTTGTGTGCTTTAATATTACTATGTGAACTTGTTTTGGGTGTGCTTGTCCTGTTTGACTAAGATATTCACTACCATTTGTACTCAGCACATTACCAAGGGAATAATGACATAGTGAAAATAAATACTTCTTATTTTGTCCTGTTTAATAATTTATATATAAAAAGTTGTTTTTATAGATATAGATATGTGCAAAAGACCTTTAATAGGTTTTGGGACCTTTAGATATCATTAAGATATAGCTGTGTTGAAAGATTATACCAGTTATCTGTATGCTGATTGGTGTAAACTAATGTGCTTCCTTACTGTTATACAAGATTGTTACTTTATTATATTCTCCAGTCTTGTCTTAGAGAATGGTGTTGCTCACTTGGCAGAGCCCCCCGCCAAGTCTGTTGTAATAAAGGACGTAGAGGAGTTATTTGTAGCAGTGATCTTGACTCTTCTATATATTAATTAATAATTTCCCAGACAATTCACTAAACTTTCCATTAAAAAAGCTAATTTCATAGCCACTTTTTAAAGAATGAGCACTCATTTTGTTTCTTCTCTAGGTTGGACTTCTCCAGATTGTACACTACATATATTACAAATATAGGTTATTTTAATTAAAAATGCAACACATCACCACTCTAAAGCACCATGATTAGTTAGCATAGAATTGTAAAACCTTAATTTTAGAGATTATAAAATTAATATTATTAACATAATCTGTCAATTTGCACATCTGTAACATCTTAATATATAATACGCTACCGTGGTTGTTCATTTGTCTGTCCAGGATTTTAAATCCCCTGTAACTCACAAACCGTTTCACCATTTGACCTGAAATTTGATACACTTATACTACATGACGTCTACTATCCACTTTTTGGGTGATGATTGACCTCCAAGGTTATTCCTCTTTTTATTTGTATTTTATATTATTGTAGAACCAACTCTCATCAACGGCCAGCAGGGTGGCCGTGTGGCGCATCCGTACGGATGCCGTTCTCATCCCTACCACCTTCACTGTCACTTCCCCTACCGCTTCATATCTTAAATCATTCTTGAGGCAGCTTAAGTGAAAAATTAAAGAAAACGTACTAAGTAATTGGAACACAAACACTAACTTAATCAGTTTTAATTCGAAAAGATGTCGATGAAAGAAGAGAAGAAGTGGGCCACTAGGGTGGAGAAAACAAGAGTTGCTCAGGAAGCAGCAAGTGCATCAACTTCTGAGCAAATGAATGCTAAACGTACAGAGAAAGAGGATGACAACTATGAATGCTCAAGTCAAGTGTATAACGTGCAGTGCACCGTTACTGGCACTGATATATTATACAGAGCAATCACAGTTGTCACAAATGCCAACATGTGGCTGATATAAGTCAAACACCTGGCAATGAGACAATAGGTAGCAGAGAACTACAAGTAGCACAGATCACCCGCTTGAACATTGCATTGAAATTGCTCAGGGTGATGCTCCCACTCTCTCAGTAGACAACCTCTTTTTGGTGACGGACATGGCATGCAAACAGAGGTCAGTTTTCTCAGAACCCCCACTTCTGCTGCTCAGCTAAAGAATTTCATCAATAACCAGCAGTAGGTTTGGTCACTCAGCCTGTGACTCAGCTTTGCCGCTCAGCAGCAACCTCTCCGTTAGCCTGACTGTATACATTATCAGTTGCACCATTTTGATTTTATATTGTCAAGATTTTGTTATGTTAATAATTGAAGCGTGTCTGTTTTACTGTGTATTTAATATCATTTAAAATCATTATCAATATCATCAATATGTCTAAATATATACATGATGCATGGGCTGAAATTTACTGTTAATACATTATAGTTATAAATATGTGCAACCACACCGAGCCTGTACTCAGTAAAGAATGCAACACAAAAATGTATTGAATTTATATGGGACTATGTCAATGTAATGTGATATTGTAATACATTGTTTAATTTTAAGAAGATTTAGTAAAAAATACATTTTTTGACATTAATTTACATATCCTTTTTTGAAGTTATATTTACTTTTTGTTATTGATTTTTTTGTACTTTTTTTTACATTTAACTTTTCAGATATACATTATGACCAGGTGGTTAGTTTCCAAGAAACTCAGCTTGTCGTTGTGGAGTATGAATATCCTCTCCATTTCTCTGTAGCCGTTTCCTGATTGTCTTCCAGCATTTCAGATATTTGTGTGTTGGAAAGTCCTCGTACATCCTGTAGGGCTGGCTCCTGTCTGGTGCCAAGTACTGCCAAAATAGTCTTCAGCCACCTGGGACTTTGAGTTAGGCTGGGTGGATACAGTTAATAGATGGATGGAGGACAGGATGGATGGATGAGTGAGGGATAAGAAATGAATTGAGATTACACATACAACATTTATGCCAAAAATGCATAGGAAAAAAACCTACATTATAGGAAAGGATGGGAATGGAACCTTTCAATGAAAACTTTAGGTAAGAAATCAAATTCATCTATCCATAAAATACATGATTCTTCAAGCAGTGTAACACATGAGTAATTAAACTGCAGTTGTACATCGTACACATTTATCTTATTCCAAATTATCTAAAATATATTCTATAAACTGTAGATGATGCCATGAACTACCCACCTCACTAGGACATATAATTTTGGAATGAGCTACACTCATACACATCTCTCAAACAGCCTTGCAACTTTACTTTGCTGTTTGCGCTTTGTTTTCTTAAAAAAAAATCAAACATTTTACCTGAGACACACTCAGCAGAGTTGTTATTTTTGGAAGGATGAAGTAATCCCTGTTTTTTCCACATAATTCTTAATTAGGATACAGTTATTGCAGCTGATGTAGCATACATTTTTGGCATCATTTTATGCTATTAGCTATGAAGATTCAGAAAACTTAATTCCTTGTTTTGCTCCTAAACAGAGTTTAAATGTAATTGCATTTTGTCTTACTAAGCTGCCAGTTATCAATGAAATGCACATAATGAAGTTAACTAAAGATACCCAGCTGACTATGACACATTCTTGAAACTCAGGGTTATTGCTTTTTCACTGTAAAAAGGGGCCATAATGTAGAACTGAAGAGCTAAAGTAAGCCTCCTGGTTCTAACTTCACATTGAAATTTTGATTGGAATTACTGACTTATTTCAATTTATTTTTATATACTGTTTCGCTCTTCACTGCGTACAGACTCATAACCCATTAGCAGGTTAACAGGTATAATAGACATTGCAAAGTTTACACATTTGTGTGATGTACACACGGAAAACTACAGATTAGATATTAAGCAGAGTAAAACAGGCAATTCTAAACTGATTAACATAAACAACTTCTTACAATATGCTGTAGTTATTTGACACCAGATTAGAGGAAGCAGCATCCCCGGAAAAAATAAACCTCAGGGTGGGGTGCGGTTTAGTTATAACACAAAGTCATAGACAAAGTCAGACATACTTCTAGAGAAGTAGGCCAACTGGCTGTCTATCCGCCTCCTGGCCACCCCCTCCAATAACCTCCTGATCAATACATGCATTTCCACGGTCATACTTGTTTAAATAGAGCAACTAGAAATAGCTGCCATTTGAGGGTATGACACTGGGGCAAAGCTAAAAATCATGAAGTGAGGTTAAACCTCCTGGTTGGATCTGATAAGAGAAAGTTGGAACTTAATTCCTAATGTGTAGTCAATATAGTTGACAAATGGATCATAAGAAAGCAAGAAATACAGGTGTATTGAAAAACAGATGTTCTGGACATACTTAACATACCTCCTTTAAAATCTTCTTAATACTGAAAGTAATGTTTATCAGTGCATGCTTACATAAGTAACTTAAAGGCTGGAGAGCTTAGAGAGAAGATTTATTACAGTGCAGAGAAATAAAAAGGTCTTTGGAATGTAATTGTATTTCCTTCATCCACCATCCATTTTTATGAACTTACATTTTCAATCACTGAGGGCTCGTGGGAAGCCAGAATTTATCTGAATAGCTGAAGTCAACTTCTGACTACATGCCAAATCCATCACAGAGCACACCCACACTAACTCACACTCGACCTGAACCTCAAATTTACAGCATAAATGAAAGCTTTAGCAGATGTTTTCTTCCCCACAGGCTGACTGATTTGAAGACAACATCCTAAGGAAGCTTACATTTCTACTGGAGGTATTACCTTCCCCTTAGACTGTATGGGAGCCATTATGTCATCAGACTCCCCAAAGCACTGACTAAGCTGTAGGTCTCTGGCCTATACTGCCACCTGTTTATGCATACACACAGTAACCAGTAATCGTAATCAGCACTGTGAATGGGCATTAAATGAAAATTACTCTAAAGAATCTGACCAGAAGCATACAGTTAGTGCAAATCAAGAACGGTATATTTTTAAAGTAAGTGAACTATAACTTACAAAAGGTCATGAAAAATTATTTCTAAGATTTCAAAATGCAGTATCTCTTTAAAACTCTTACAAACAACC
This sequence comes from Polypterus bichir lapradei, assembly GCA_026402145.1. Taxonomy (NCBI): domain Eukaryota; kingdom Metazoa; phylum Chordata; class Cladistia; order Polypteriformes; family Polypteridae; genus Polypterus; species Polypterus bichir. Next base: position 2,018,517 of record JANRMT010062808.1, read on the forward strand.
TATATGCACATTATTACAGTGCTGTCAAAGGAAGGTGCACTATATAAAAATGGATTGGTATTAAATGGGGTGGCATTTTGTGATTCAAATCTAGACTTGGTTATTCTTTGTGTAAAGTCTGTATGTTTTCCTCATATTCATGTTGGTTTTCTTCTCCAATGACATGCATGATAGGATTAACTACCAACCCTACGCTGGTCCACTGTAAGTGAGGGTGATCTGTGATGGAGTGGTTCCACCACCTGGGGCTTCCTTCCACCATCAGCTTGCAGTCCCTTGTGATCTTGTAATGAAATGGTTACATTCTTAAATTAATTTTTAATTACTAAAGGAACACCTTGTTGAATACAATTTTAAACAACAAAAAATATCCATCCAACCATCCATTTTCCAAACCGCTGAATCCAAACACAGGGTCACAGACAACAAAATATTCACATATTAATATTTGGAAATTAGTTGTTTATACATTTAGTATATGACCTAAGGATAAATTCAAACACATTCCAATTATAGACATATTCAAAAAACAAATCAATTTAACTTTTCACTATATCTTACTTAAAAATAACTGACAGCAACCTTTTGTACTACACCTTCAGCAAAGACTTCTATAAAGTCTTCTTTGATCACAACTCTACATTAGGCTGCACAGAGCCCACTTCTAGGTTGTAACATTTGAAGTTTGCGTTTCCACTTCCCCAACAGGGAAAGCCAATGAATGGTTGAGCAAATAGGAATGCATTTACAAAAAAAAGGGTTTAAAAAGATCTCATTGGGGTACATATAGCATCCTTCACTCCTGTTCTAAAGTATCAGAATGGACAACTGTTTGACTTCACAAGGAAGGGGAGTGAGAGAATAAGTTAGCAAATAGGAAAGCATCTTCAGGAAAGGCTAACTGAACCATTAATGTCAATTCATTAATATATAAATTAAATGAAATGTCATACAATGCTGTGAGAAAGTAAGTTCATCTCCTGAAAAGTTTAAAATGTGTAAACAAGTCACTGAAAAGCTGCTCTTTTTAATTACTTAAACCAGAAAATAAAAAAAAACCTTGCAATTTCCTGATAAGTTACCAGACTTTTATTTTAATCATCTGTCAGATTATATGGTAACATATAGAAAGATAACAAAAATACAGTTATTTAACATTCTTCACATTTTCACAGATAACCTTCAATCCATGTATTCAATTTCTTAACCTACTTATCCAGAGCAAAGTTGCAGGGAAGTTGCAGCCTATCCCAGCAGTCATTGGGTGCAATGCAGGAACAATTCCTGGACAGAGTGTCAGGCCATTGCAGAGCGAACACACGCACACAAACACACACACACACTAGAGCGAACTTAGCAACAACATGTCATGTCAGACTTGGCAACTGAAGTTACTGATGTCATCGCCAGAAGATGTCAATTTACACAAATGAAAATTGACGCAAATCTCTCCTTTATTGACTGTGTCCTGACTGCCCAACACAGTCATGCTTGGCCCTTTTTGTAACAGCCAATAATGTGCTGTCTAATGGAGCCGATGCTTACGACAGGTTGACAGGTACAACGCATTCAGATGCAAACTTGGATTTTTCTTTTTCCTTTCTTCCATTCTCTCGTGGTACATAAAACATGAGGTATGAGTTTCTCTTCTCTTTGTGAGGTTCAAAACACCCACTTTCCTTATGTCTGATCACAACATTATATGCACTACACTTTCAGGTGAGCATTCATTGGTTGTCAGCTCTCATACACACAGAGCCCATCCCTCCAACTAAAGTGAAAATCAAACCTGTTAGATTTTGTCGAAGTGAGTCATGTTCTCATTGGAGTGAGTCTCTGGTCATGTTGGACTAAGTCATTGGCCTTCACAGAAGCACTGTGCTGACTGCCTCAGACTTACTAAGATTATGTAAATGAAGGCTACCACTGAATATCGGTAGAAAAGCCACATAATGTGACATGGCCTTAAACCTCTAAGTCTTTGGACTGTGAGAGGAAATTGGAGGAAACTTTAATGAAAATGGGGAGAACCTGCAAAGTCCATGCAGGTAACACCTAAAACATGAACGTCTAGCAGCACTACCACTGTGCTATTATGTCAAAACATTAAAAAAATATATTTTCAGTAAAATGACTACAATGTACTTTAATAAACAAATGAATAATGTTCTGAACCTGAATAATTTAAAAGACTGATGATTTGTTACTTGATGCATGATGAAAAATGGAGAATGTTCACCTCATGTTAATAAGTGAGCAGATAGTAAGAATTTTTGAGTGATTTTACTTATAAGGTAAAAGTATATAAAGTAATGGACATAGTAAGACAAACTTTTTTTTTTTAACTTATAGAAATATATTTAAAATGTGAGTCATTTTATGCCAATATAATGCTGCATGTATTTTCAAGTACCTTGATCATTGTTAATTCACATCCTTTGGTTTGTAATAAACCTTTCAGTCCATAAAACATGATTGGTAAGCTAATAACTAATTCCTACAAATGTCTCAATATTTCATACATCAATTTTTCAAAAGCTGTCAGTGACTCTGCTTTAACTGATGTACACAACTCAAAGGTTTCTTCCAGATTCCTATAACCCTATGCATAACCAAACTCTTCTGGGGGCAATAGTTCAAAAGAATGGTTGCCACCATTCCAAAAGAGGAAATGTGTTTTTACCTAAGGGACACAAACACATAGCTGCAAACTTCCACAGCTTCTTTTTGGATGAAATCAGCTGACATAGAAATGCAATCCGACTCGTTGTTCAGCAGGGCTCCTGAACTGCATAGCTGTGGAGGTCTGCAGCTGGACCCATCTCCACCAGTTTTAGGGAATTGAAAAGATTCTTTTCTTGACTGCTGAATAATAACATTTAAATAAGCAAGTCATTTATGTTATAAAATTAATAATTTTATTTCAAAGGACAAACGGGAAAGCAGATAGGTTGAATTTTGTCTACTATGAATGAACTAATTAATTATTTTTTTTACTTCTTTTATTTCCAGTTATAAAAAATGGCTTAAACTACTCTTTGCTGCCATTGTATCACATCCTTCGGTCACTGTTCTTCCTAGCCTACCCCAAATTGTAAAAATCTTTGTTTTACAAATCTCTCAAATGAAAGAATGCTTAATGCATCCAAACCATATTACCTCAGTTTTAGAAAAGATGTTTTATGACTTCCTAGCAATCCATTCTGTAGAGAGGCGTCAAGAAAAGGATTACAAAGTGTGAGTACACAACGGTCAACAATTACAGTCCTGTGACCCCTTTAAACTCTGAACTGTGTCCGTTGTTCTTTAAGTTGTCAGGGCAACTAAAATTAAGACGAACTCAGAGCAAACACAGGAGAGCAGACCTCGGTTATAAATAATTTCAGGGAAAAACAGGATATTCAAAGACTAATAGGCCACTGGAGTGTAACCATTCTTATGCAATTATCAGTGCAACGAAGAGGAACTTTGGGAGAAAATGTGAAACTTCAGTGAGATTAATGATAAAATGGGGAATTTCCTTACAATGTGAAGCAGTGGACACTTTGCAGCTGAGTTACAGGCCCAATAAATAGAGGCAACTTTAAAAAATGACTTTCTCCGTTTTTGTTCGCTGTATTGAATAACAACTTAGACTGGCCCAATCAGCCTAACCAGGTAACCATTTTTTCATTTTAGGTGAATAGTGAGCCCAAGTAATATGAGGAGAGAATGTACTTGAGTTACTTCTAATAAAACCCTTATTCACTTCCCATGCCATACAGTGAACCAGTGCTAATTATTACAAATTCCTTTCTATTTACAATGCATTTGTTGCAGAACTAGCAACATATCACTTTAAATGCATCTTATTACAGTGTAATAATTACTAATAACTAAAAAAGATACCATGTAAAGTGTTACAAAACTGTTTATTATTCACTAGAGGGAAGTTTAAGTCTTATTTAGGAGCACAAGAGGTATGCAAATGGAGACCTGGTATCAAATTTGTAGGTGTAGAAAGCTTTTGTGGCAGTTCTCCACACCCAGAATAGCACCCAAAACCCTAACATACAACAAGGAAGGACACAAAAGATTAATGAACAGGGAGTGATAAATGTAGTAAAAAATAACTAGACGCTCCTCTGACCTAGCTATACACATTTTAAACAATTGTCTGTTTGGTAGGGTGGCTCATCCATTTGCCCAACACAATACCACACCTAAGCAGTCCCTTTCTTACTTCCTGTCGTTTCAGGCTTCTTTTCTGTTACGCTCTTCACCATTGACTTTCACTTCTTGCCAGCTGAGCTCTCTTCACCAACTCTCCTGCTAACTCCAGATGCAAATCTGTTCATATGTGCTCTGACTGAGAAACAATTTTAAAATCCTATCTAAGGCTCACTTCTGACCAAGACCCAGAATCATTTCCAGTGCCCAATATTTGATTGAGAGACAACACGCCTTTTCTGAGCTGCTTGTTCTGCTAGTGCAACCCTACGGTCCATTTCACTCCTCGCGGGGGGACTTTGTTCCCTCTAATGGTTAAATAGAGTTGCCACATCTGATACTTCCTTCTTGGCCTCATTTTTCGAAATTATAATCTGGCACTTACATTCCCATACTGACAAATTTAAGAAATGTCTTACTGCTGTTATGGTATTCTCTGTCTTTCTGGAAAGCTTTCTCTGAGTCCAAGCCCTGATATCATGATGGTGGTGCCTTTGTCCCAGCATCCTCCTGTGAATTTCAGCAGGTTTCCCTCACTCTGCCCAAGGAAATCTCATTACGGTATGTTGTGCAACAATGGTGCAATCTCACAGCGGAGTGACCATGTTCATTTGAGCTTGGCTTAAACTAGATTAACGGCAGAGTGCTGCATTGTGTGTTCAAACAGCCCATAAGCCATTATGAAAGTGTTGGATGGCAACAGCTTCTATTCGTTGCGGTTACTGCATTATTTTCAAATTGCTTTTACATTTTGATTTACCCAATATAAATGAAATGTATTATCTTTAATGCATTATATTTATAGAATTTATAGCATAGATAGATAGATAGATAGATAGATAGATACTTTCAATATATGTACATACTTTGAATAAATCATAATGCATTTCTGTTAGTGCTTATGAATCATGTTCCTTACAGAAAGGTAGCATGTAAATTTGTTTTTTAATATACAAAGGAACTTGGAAATTTGAACACAGATCTAATTTGGCAAACACTATGCAGTAATGGAATCTTCTTACCAATAAACACCTGTCCAGCACAACCACTATGAAGCTTGTGGTCCCCTCCACTAATTTACTTACAAAAGATAGAGCAACAGTTTCAAAGTGCTGTTGCATCAGGAAAGAGATTTCCTTAATGCTTTTGGTTTATTTCTAACCTATGAATGGCACTGGGACACAGTGGTTGGTGCTGTTAAGCCACAGGCCCAGTGTTCTGAGTATGAATCCCACACCTGCATACTAAGTGAATGAAGTTTGCATGTTTTCTCCATGTCAGCATATGTTTTTCTATTGGTGCTTTGAGTTTCATCCCACATCCTAGGAGAATGTGTACATAAGATTTTATTGGTGATCATAATTTAGATTTATGTTAATGTGAGAATGCGCATTAGTGGATGCCCCATTCAGTGTTGCTTCCTATCTTGTATTCAAAATTGCTGGCCTAAGTGCTAGGCCACACAACCCTCAACTTTTTTTAGGTTGTTTTGATGAAGTTATGTATGTTATTTTGTGCTTGTAGCATACTCTTTACCGGTGCCACAGATTCTTAGTGAAAAAAAGAAAAAAAAAATTCACTATGAAAATAAAATAACAATAAACTTCACTGACATTCTTTACTGGTTTAGAGTCCTAAGCACCAAAAATGTTAATTAAGAAAACTCACATCAGGAAGAGGTTATGTTCTCGTCTTGAACAAGAGCTACAAAGGCACACAACCGTGTGACATTCTGCAACAGATGGAACTTGTGCTTTTGTGTCTGGGTCAGGTTGCTGCAGTATGTAAATGAGTTCTCCTCAGAGTGTGGAGGCATTCAGTCAAATTTAAACCGACAAGGTTGTTCTTGTGTGTCAGGGCCCAAGTGCAGTTGCAGAAGTTGCTGTCATTAGGGACTCTTTATTTTGTGAATACACCTTTACTTTGCTGATTGTTTCCTACATCAAGCTTGTATGAAAGTACTGATAGCTCTAGTGGTGTGTATTAACTTGTAGGGTTTCACTAAACTTTGTACTGCCTGCAGTTCTTCTAACATTGGACTCACATTTTCAGTCACAGTACAATATTTGCCTAGAAATAAATACGTTTTTATTTTCCCAAGGCACTTTGGTTTATGAGTTCTGTCCCATTATTATTTATTTTTCTAAACATGTTTCAAGCCCATACAAAGTATTTGCAGTATTTGAGTGTTCCCTGACAGCAAGAACACACTTCTTGAATAAAATTATAGCAGCTACTTGCTCACTGAGATGTGGAGCTCACAACAACAGCATCAGGGAATAAGGCTGGGACCAATCAATCCGTTGCAGGGCATACTTATTGGACCAATTGAGAACATTCGCCTGTTAGCCTAATGTTGATGTTTTGGGAAAGAACCAAAGGAACTGAGAACACAAGGAGAACCTGCAGACCTTTCATCGGTATTTGAGTCTTGGTTCCTGAAGATGTGTCACAGTGTTCAACATGTGTACTTGAAAGTAACAAGTTGTAGATAACAGTGAGGGGCTTGGGGGGTGGGGGTGGGGGGGGGGGGCGATACGTCACTTAAGTGCTCACTCTATGGTAGGGCTGAAAGCAAGAGGGCTGACATTTTGTTCTAGCCTTGTGTCAAGGTTGAAATCAATTTTGGTTAAAATATTTTTATTAAAATCATTGAATATAAGCAAGCAACGCTTGAAGATGATCACAAACCATTATGTGCAATGAAACAAGCTCTAGTGAGTGAAATATATTTTGTACAGCTGCAGTTTTGCTTACAGTGCAGGAATAAAAGGTTAAAACAATGTGATACTTCAGGCGTAGGAGGAAGGTCAGAATGTCGTTAGTTTCAGAACAAAATGTGACAGCCCATGTTTTCAGATCTGTGACAAAAAGGTGTATCATGATATAAAAAACATTACCCATACATCTTCTGAAAACATCACACATAAATAATGCGTCAAAATAGATAGATAGATAGATAGATAGATAGATAGATAGATAGATAGATAGATAGATAGATAGATAGATAGATAGATAGATAGATAGATAGATAGATAGATATTACCTGGGGGGAATGTGGCTTTTTAAAGAAGTTAAACTATGTTAATCAGCTCAGAAATTCAAGCACTAACCAGAAGAATTTTCCACTTGGTATTAGTGAAAATAAACACAAAAAATATTCCCTCATAAGCCCATGGTTCAAGCTTATGTTGCATTCAGTACATTTGCAAAAAAAAGTTGCTTTTCTCTTAGAACTGCTCACTAATGTAAGATATATCTCAGTTTTTTCAGCTTTTTTAGCCACTTAAATACAGCAGTAGCATGTCTGCCCATCACTACCCCCTTTCCCATTAGAATACACTACCACCTACTTTACAGGGTTCTAGACTTCTGGAGCGTTTTGTGGCAGTATGATGTACAAAGCATGAGCCAATCCTGTTTGTGTGGCAGTCCATTGTAGGGCATATTTACCTCTGTTGATAAGAAACCAACTCTAACGTTTTTCTTTACTTAACTTAGTGCTAGGGTGTTGTACCATGTTAGCCATTATGGATGTGGTGAGAAATTAAGCAAAATGAAACCTTCTATTGGCTAACTAGAGAGATTACAATATGCCAGCTTTTGAGGCAACTCAGGCCCCTTCTTCAGGCAAGATGTAAGGGGCAACTCAGGCCCCTTGCCTGAATAAGGGGCCTGAGTTGCCTCGAAAGCTGGCATATTGTAATCTCTCTAGTTAGCCAATAAAAGGTGTCATTTTGCTTAACTTCTCACCACTTACCAAACTTATAATACTTTAGGAAATGGATTGAAATTCCAGAGTGTGGAGAATGCTCTCATAGACTTTAGGTAGGGAATGGAGTAGGAATTGAAGTTGGATCTCTGGAACCATAAAGCAGCAGCACCTACAGTAAATGTCAAAAATAAATAAAGCATTTAAATTTCTGAAGTAATCATGCACTTATGCTCAGGTCAGGTCAAGTTGGGGAGCATGCACTGGTACAGCTTGATGCCGTACCCACCACACAATGAAACAGCCCAGGATCCTGGTTGGCAGACACACAGTCCAGTCTCACCCTCCAGAAATGACTATCTATCTGCCATAGCCAGGTGTTATGTGGGCATCCCCTTGGCCTGGTCCGGCCACTCGGGTCCTCAATAATGACAATATCTGCACTTAAGCTAAGAATTACAAATCTATATGATGGTATTATGGGTCCTAGCCAGAATATTTAATCTATGAACAAGTTAAACTATTCAGCACAGCATGTATGTGCAGTTTGGCTATAATTACCCCGTTTTCCATGTTTGTATTTTAATTGTACTGAAGCATACTGGCTGTGGCATAGGGGTGTTGTTTTTTGTTGCTGCTTTACAGGTCCTGGAGACTAAGTTCAGATCTCCACCTGGTCACTGTCCATGTTGGATTCACACTTTCTCTCATTGTTTTTCTACTTTTGACACTAGTTTTAACTCTGCCTCCTTTGTTCTTTATAACCTGTGTAAGCAAAGCCCAATAGCATAGCAAAGCAGTCTGACTTCTGCCTCTCCATGTCTGTTTGCAAATCAATTTAGACATTAATATAATATAAGCACTGTTTGCCTGAACTACAGGAATTGCATCTACAGCTGTTTTACAGTCACGTTGGGTCTTTTTTTCCACCAGGTTTTTTGTTTGTCCTTAGTTTGCCTCAGTCTGTTGTAATAACTGAAACTCAATTCCTTCCAGCTCACTGCTGGATGGGAAGCAATTCTGAAGCTTTTCTTTTTTCTTTTCAACATTTTTACCATGAATTGCTTTTTTCAGTTCTTTTCATGCATTCAGAGTGGGGTCTGATTTTGAAATGTTATGGGGTCAGATATAAACACTAAATTTAATGTTTGGAATCTTTGTCTTGTTGCATGGCCAAAAGGCACTTGAACAAATGGACAGATGGCCTGCCATTCTTTTGTACAATTCTTTTATATAAAGCAGAATTTTCATTTCATTTAATATAGGCCAGACTTCATAGTCCTGGGTTGGACTTTAATCCTTAAAACTATGACACTACCAACAACATGTTGGACAGATGGCATTGAGCTTTTGGTTGTGAGTAGCCAGAATTAATCCCTGTAACGAGGAGAAGAAATTGGGACACCAAACCTGAACACACAAGAGATTCTAATCAGGCTAACAATATGGAACTGGTTTGTGGACAGAGACAGGAGTCTCTGTAGGAGGGCCAGGACTCAAATCAGGGGTCGAATGCTTTGAGACAACAATGCTAGGGACGTCCAATCCATGTGCTGCCCACTGACATGCTTCGATAAAAGGGATTAGCAGACATTCAGTAATCAGATAACAAGGCAAACAATTTGAGTAGTTAAGATATTAGATTTCAAAAGTCAAAGAAAACGTCAAGAGGGTTTTGGTTCCTATTGAAAAATGCTGATGCAAACAACATAAGACTATAATAGCAATTAGAATGTAATGACATAGGTTTCACTAATAAGAAGAGACCATTGCTGTGATTATGTTTGTTTTATAAATATTTACCCCTTTCTTGACAGGTATTTCTAAAGTATTATTTAGTATCATGGTTTTTAATATTGTTAGAATTTTTCACATCTTTTTCTGAGCCAATTTTGTTTTTTTTGTGATGCTACTGCTACAGCTTCATTATAGTAATTGGGTTGGAGGTTGCCACACGGATTGTCAGCACTGCAATGGTATAACAGTCAGGCTGTTCATTTCCTCCTTATCCAAGTGTGATGGATAACTTTTCTAAATTAGTTTTCCTGGTATTCAATTCTTTGGTAAAGTTATTATGACTACTGTTTAGGGTTTTGTTTTGGTTTGACGAATGATTGGCTTGATTTCCTGATTTAAGAACTTAGTGTGTTTCCTGACTTGAGTTTCATCTTCAGATCCCCAGTTTAAATTATTTCTATTTTTAGGAGATCAGCTATTTGGTCCATCAAGCTCACTTGGTTAGCTAATAGCTAATTATGCTAGTATTTTGTCCACACACACTTATTAAAGTTGTTAAAATTTCCAGTTGAGCTACATGCCTCAGTAGCTAGTTCCAGATTCCCATGATCTTTTTTATTTTATTTTATAATTATTTTCAGTATTTCTTTCATTATATCATTATTTTCTATTTTATCTGCAATCAACTCCTCCTTAATTTTCACCAGTGTCACCAAATAAGTAATCTATTACTTAACAGCAAGAATGCTTCATGGTTATTATTTTTTTTTAAATTTGAAAACTAGGATGAGGTCTCAGCATTGACTCCTTTGGTCAAAAGTAAAAGAATATAATTCCCTTAGGCTGCCAGAGTAATTCAGGCTTTTTAGTCCAGGAATATACTTGGTAGCTCTTTTTTAAGTACACATAAAATTCAAAAACCACCCATTGTACAATACAACATTTGAAAAACTGACATGAGAACCATTCAGCCCAAAAAGCTTGTCCATTCCATTCACCTAGATTGTCATCAAAATAACATCAAGTCAAAATACGAAGGTACCTTAAGTCCTACTCTCCATCACATCATTTGGTAATTTGTTCCATGTGACTGTTCTTTGTACGAAAAAAAACCTTTCTAACATTTCTATTAAAATGTTCCTTTAAAGGGTTCCCAATGTTCTTTTTGCAAGATTTGTTTTAAACTATCAACTGTGAGCTACTAAACTAATTCCCCTCATAATTTTAAAAACCTCACTTATGTCCCTTCTTAATCTTCGCTTGCTTAAACTGAAAAGGTCGAATTCCTTCAGCTGCTCCTCATTGTTCATACATTTCTATCCCTAAATCAGCTTAGTTGTTCTTCTTTGGACTTTCACTAGCACTGCTATATTTTTATTGTAGTTTGGAGACCAAAGCTGTGCACAGTATACATCAGGTGAGACCTTACTAGTGCATTATATAGCTTAAGCATAACCTCCTTTAACTTGTTCTTTGCACATCATGCTATACAGCGTCTGATCGCTTCTGTACATTGTTTGGATGTAGATAGTGATGAGTCCACAATAACTCCTAGATTTTTCTCATAAGGTGTACTTTCAAGTTTCAGACCTCCCATTGTGTATTCAAATCTAACATTTCTACTTCCTACGTGTAATACTTTACATTTACTTACATTAAATATCATCAAGCACAAATCTGCTAAACCCTGTATGCTTTCCAAATAAATTTGTAACAATTTACCTGATTCTGCTTTGTCTGCCCTTCCACCTGGTTTGGAATAATCTGCAAATTTAACCATTTTATAAATTATATTCTTGTTTAGATTGTTTATATATATTAAAAAGAGCAGCAGCCCCAGAAATGATCCCTGAGGTATAACACATTTAACATCACCAAATTCTGGAAAAGTTCTCCTAACCTAATCCTTTTCTTCCTGTGTTTTTATTTGGGATGTCTGTCTATCCATATGGAATAACATGGTTCAGATTTATTTGAAAATTAGTTAACTTATTCTACAAGGAAATTTATCAGAAAAGTTCCATTTTCATTAAGATATGTCAAATAAAACACACTTTAAGTATTTGTAATATAACAAACTCCTACTTACAAAGCATTGGTGATTTTTCAAAAATCATCTATCTTAAAATAGAGAAATATGCTGTGTGACCTCAATTATTGCTATTTTTATACTTTTAAATTTACCTTGAGAGAAGTTATTTCAACTTATATATTTTGTAAATTTCCTGTTTAACTCATCCAACAGTCGCTCCTGATAGTAAAACAGACCTCGAGTATAAGTAATTGAGCCACACATGCAGCAGGGAGTCTGCCATTTACAGTCCTTTGTAACATCAGCTCAGTTCTCCTCCTGTTTGAAGTTGTATGATTTTAAATTTAAATGATTTTCAGAACCATAAAAATAAAAATGGGAAGCAAGGAAAGCAGAAAATTTCTCAGCTTATCTAGAAATTAATGTAAGGGTTATAAACTCGGTATTTATTGTCACACACGTGCACAAGGGAGGCAGCTAAAGGGCTTGAAGGCAGGTAATTCCACACCAGACCAGGGGGTGGCAAGGTGCACTAATCCTTTCTCTCTTTCCACTGCAGACCCACTATTCCGCCTGGCCTCAACGACATCACTTCTGGTCATGAGTTTGATGACGTCATTTCCGGTCCAGACGACGCCACTTCCGATCACAAGCCTGATGATGTCACTTCTGATTCGGAGGATGCCACTTCCGGTTGTGAGCCTGATGATGTCACTTCCGTTTCCGGTTATAATTACCTCACTTCCTTTGCCGCACTTTAAAAACCCGCCATCTCAAGCTCACTAGTCAGTTATGTTTTGGACTCCAATCTGTACACAATTGTACACAAAATTAATCATTTTGCAGCCAGGATCAATTATACAGGAGGCTGCCAAACCTTTTTTGGCTCTTTGTCTCGTCTTTTGACATTGCATTATACTAATAACAACCTGATGGTTGAATTATCTGCAATTTATAATGATGCAATACTTCTCAACATATAAAATTATCATAAAAGTGCCACAACAACTAATGATCAATCATGATCGATTTGATGTTTTTTTGGAAGAAATAAGTGGATAGGACTTGCGAGCTTTGTTGGGCTCAATGGCCTGTTCTCGCCTAGAGAGAGTGTTCTAATGATCCATTGCCACAAACAGGCCTGAATATAGATTTAAACTTACATTGGGTTCTGCTTTTTGAAATGAACTATGAAATAGAAACCCCCACAGCTATTAAAAACAGTAAAAGAATTGTGATTTTTTACATCACTTGAGTTGAACACGAGTGTCCATCAAAGCTATTTCAACAACTACCAGGCTATCTGAGCTCCATTTATAATTACAATATTAAATTCTACTTCATGTGGTTTATGTACTAATTACATGTTATTATCCTTTTTATTATAATTGTTACAGAAATATTTAATAAACAAAAGTATGACATTTCTGTCTCTTTAGTTATGTAAATAAACAACCATTTTAAAAGCTCCAAAAGTTCTGAGTACATTACATTTTGTAATTTGTTAAGGTGTGCTGACAAGAACTGTGTACAGTACTCAGTTGCATCCACAGTAGCACATTAGGCCTTTTGATTTAAATTCAACAGATATTATATTACAGTGGAACCTCGGTTCACGAACGTCTCAGAACACGTACAAATCGGTTTACAACCAAAAAGTTCGTCAAACTTTTGTATCTGTTCACGACCACACACTCGGTATACGAACAAGCCAGTTTTCCTTTCAGTTTGTGCGCGCCAATGATTTCCGCACATGTTCAGTCTCTCCCTGTGCATTCCCTGAGCAGCGAACGAGCGAGAGAGAGAGCAACAGGTAGAGAGAACGCGACACACACACACACACACACAGGTGCGTGCGAGAGACACACACACAAGAGAGAGCTGGACGCATAAGGCAGAGAAGGCAGTTAAAGAATGCACCAGGCTTGTATTTGTTTTCACTTCTGTTTACAGCGATCAGTTCGTAGCGTGCATTGTTCCAGTGTTACTTTTCTTGGTGGTTTATTAAATTACAGATTTTTTAAATGGTCATTTTTTTACCTGTGCGTAAAACTCATTAAAAAAAAAGTGTTTTTAGCGAACGGTTCAGAGCACTATAGCGCAAACTCTTGCAGTGTTAGTTTTCTCTGTTCAAGGTTTTCTCAGTGTTTTTCAAGGTTTTTACATTTAGTTTACTATTACGCTGTGCATTCTATGGTGTAATTAACTAGATTTGTGCTCAAAAACTTAAAAAAATATATATTTACATACAGTTCGTACGGTCTGGAATGGATTAATTGTATTTACATACAATCCTATGGGGGAAATAACTTCGGTTCATGACCAAATTGGGTTACGACCAGAGTTTTGGAATGAATTATGGTCGCGAACCGAGGTTCCACTGTACAGCCTAAGGAGTTACCTGCCTTATTAATTGCTTCTGTTCATTACCTGGAAGGCAAGACAGTTGCATCAAAATAAATACCAAAATGCTTTGCAGATGTTGCTTCTTACAGGTCAGCATCCCAACTTTTGGATTAATCATTAATGTTTCTTTAACAAGTTACTAGTTTTACACATTACTGCTCATGGCCAATTCGGCAGGTGAAATGCTGCTAAGGCCTGATCGTCATGCCATGTCCTTTTCTAACCTGCTTAATACAGACCAAGCTTTCTTTGGGGCTATCCCAGCTAGCATAGGAAGGAACAAAACCTGGACAGGGTGCCGGTAAGTCACAGGGTCACCCCACCTATCCACACATCAAACACACACTAAGGCTAATTTACCTAACCCACATGTCATTGGACAGTAGGAATAACACCCAAACTCAATGCAGGAAGAACCTAGAACACAAATGCAGGTCTCCTTATTTCAGCACTACCTCTGCAGCACCATTCCACTCAGACCTGATCGTATGAAACAAATTTACAAAATTTCAAAAAGCCATCTTCCCTTTGATAATGTTTATTTTTATCGTGTTCAGCCTTTGTCATATGCCAAAATATAAGGAAGTATTTTAAGGGCAAAAGGAAGTTGTTCTGATGTTTATAATATGAGCCTTCTGAGTCTTTTAATATACAATTGAAAAACAAGGAAATTAATAAAATGTTTGTTGTATTCTCCCTCTGTGAGCTAGCAGCCTTAAGGTAAGGGCAAGGCATCTGTTCGGTGCAGTCTTACTCCAGAAGGTTTCTATTATCAGGTAACCACCACAAAACAGCCATACTGCTTAGTTATATTTGTCAGCAGCTAAAGCAACTGCCCGTGAAGGCTTGAGTGTGACTTCAGCTTATTTCATAAATTAATGCGTCTTGCTTGAGTACAAATGTGATTTTGATTGCACCAAAATGCAACATTTATCGACTTGTCCATGATACATTTCTGCCATTCCTTTAAATTTGTTATTTCTCTCCAATTCTGGAATGAAATAAGTTGTTTTTGATAATGGTCATTTTACACTAGCCATAACATTTTTTTAAACTGTTCCAAACCTCCTAAAGTGATTTGTTCCAATTTTGATAACACTTTTCCTTGATGTATTGGATATCCAGCAGCAAAATTGGCTATATTAAATTAAAAGATATAAAGTTAAATTAACACTATATATATATATAT
>JANRMT010062808.1:2038801-2054424 GCA_026402145.1 Polypterus bichir lapradei
TTCATGGTTTGTTTCAATTACGATAGTATTTGCAGGATTTGTTGTGTTGAAGTGACATTCGGCATCTGTCAAGCATTGTAAGCACACAACCGCTTTCATCGATAAAATCACATCCAGCTTTTGAGAGTTTAAACACTCATAAACATCAAAGTGTCCACTGCTGAAATCGTCACCTGTGAATCTAAGATGTTTAAGAGGCATTGGCGGTTGTCGAAAGGTGTAAAATATTTGGCCATTTCGGTACACTTGAAAGCGACAACCGAACAATTCAGCGGCAGCCATCAATTCACATGTAGAACCATAGGTGAAGGGCTTAAGCATTTCACTCTTATAGTGCTCCTGTGTAGTATAATTATCTCCTGTACCGTCATCAGTCCACACCTTGAACCTGTCCCAGTCATTCAATACATAAGACACAATGTTCCTCCGGATATCAAGAGTGAGCCTGATATGGCCGTGCAATATGTAACAAAGAGAATGGAAAAGGTAGGTGCCATCTCCGGGCATGGAAACCACTCGGTAAGTGACAGTTCTTTGATCGATAGTGATCACCTCGATAGACATGGTAATGGAGGTTGGAATGATAAAGGAAATGGGTACCTGAGCAATGTAAAGTAAGTCTAAAATACCTATACAATAACTATAATTGTAATAAACAAACAATAAAACAGCAGAGAAGCCATGGATTAAACAAAAAGGCTGTAGTTATCAGTAGGGAGACGAGAATCCCATGGCGAAGCAAGGAAGGGAATGTAGAGACCAGAGCGACGGACGGTCTTATATAGGCAGGCAGCCAACAATGTGGGAGGCGTTGGGATGGGGGACCTCACACAGTGACTGAGCTGCAGGCTATGGACGTATATATGTACGTAAGTAGGATTCAGTTAGCGTTGGGAACCCATGTACCAAATTTCTTGAAGATGGGCCCATAAGTAACAAAGACTGTTGAAAAGTTCAATATGGTGGCCGACAGTGGCATCATACCACTGAAATAAGTACGTACATTGGTTTCGGTTAGTGCAGGGAAGCCGCCTATAAAATTTCGAGAAGATCGGGCCATAAATAAGAAAGTTCAACATGGCGGACGTTGTTGACCATTATGACCATTATGCGTAAAATTTCGAAATGAAACCTGCTTAACTTTTGTAAGTAAGCTGTAAGGAATGAGCCTGCCAAATTTCAGCCTTCTACCTACACGGGAAGTTGGAGAATTAGTGACATTGGAAAGTTCAATATGGCGTCCGACAGTGGCATCATACCACCGAAATAAGTACCAAATTTCAGCCTTCTACCTACACGGGAAGTTGGAGAATTAGTGACGTTGGAAAGTTCAATATGGCGGCTGACAGTGGCGTCATACCACCGAAATAAGTATGTACATTGGTTTCGGTTAGCGCAGGGAAGCCGCCTACCAAATTTCGTGAAGATGGGGCCATGAATAAGAAAGTTCAATATGGCGGACGTCGTTGACCGTTATGACCATTACGCGTAGAATTTCGAAATGAAACCTGCTTAACTTTTGTAAGTAAGCTGTAAGGAATGGGCCTGTCAAATTTCAGCCTTCTACCTACACGGGAAGTTGGAGAATTTGTGACGTTTGGAAAATTCAATATGGCGGCCGACAGTGGTGTCATACCACCGAAATAAGTACGTACATCGGTTTTAGTTAGTGCAGGGAAGCCGCCTACCAAATTTCGTGAAGACGGGGTCATTCTTCTACCTACACGGGAAGTTGGAAAATTGGTGACGTTGGAAAGTTCAATATGGCGGCCGACAGTGGCGTCATACCATCGAAATAAGTAAGTACATCGGTTTCGGTTAGCGCAGGGAAGCCGCCTACCAAATTTCGTGAAGATGGGGCCATAAATAAGAAAGTTCAACATGGCGGACGCTGTCGACCGTTATCGACCGTTATGACCGTTACGTGTAGAATTTCGAAATGAAACCTGCTTAACTTTTGTAAGGAAGCGTTAAGGAATGAGCCTGCCAAATTTCAGCCTTCTACCTACATGGGAAGTTGGAGAATTAGTGATGAGTCAGTCAGTCAGTCAGTCAGTCAGTCAGTCAGTCAGTGAGTGAGTGAGTGAGTGAGTGAGTGAGGGCTTTGCCTTTTATTAGTATAGATATTTTCGATTGTTTTCCTTGTTGAAAAAGAGTTAGGAGTTCAAACTGCTAATCCTTATATTCAGTTGTCTGCATGTTTGTCACTGAATCAGTGCAATTGCAACATATTTTAATTTTTATCCTAGGTTTATCACTGAATCATCCATTCAAGAGACCAACTTAAAATTCTTATATTTCCTCAGTTAAATGGTTTATAATTAAAGCTTTTGTCTCCTAATTTGTCATTTTCAGTATTCAAACTATTTATATAGCAGTCACGTGATTGCAGGGACAGGGGAAATAAGAAGAGGAACTCAAATGATGGTGTTGCTCACACACTTTACACAAAAACGTCTTTGCAAAAACCACTACTGTGAGCTTCCCGGTCTTCTTGTGTCTCAGTGCTCTACATTCTTGTGCTTTGACCTGTTTTGCCTGTTTTTGGATTCTGCTTTTGTTTTGTGGTTTTTGAAAACATTTGCACATGCTAATGGGGGCATATTATTTCTTGAAAACAGACCTGCACATTAATCTAAATTGGACATGTTTTCTTTAACTGTCTCACAGTAGATCACATACTTATAATTTATAATCGCACAATGAGTTAAACATCTTCAGAAACGGACAGAATGTATTCGAACAGGCCTCATTAATTGGCACTTTCTTTATTTACCATTAAGAAGGATTATTGTTTTTATTAAAATGAATATTCTTCTAAAATGATTATTATATACAGGACTGATATCAAACTGATGAGTGCAATTATAAGTGTATTTGTTTGGAATACAAAGAGGCCACACTTAAAAAAAAATCTGTTTGTATAAATCACAAGGGGTCATGGTACTGTTTAGCTTTCATTTCAGCTGCTGGCTTGCAAAAATACATACTTTGAAACTACGGAAGAAATCAGACAGAAATGAACTTCTACCCAATCATTTAGCCATGGAGAAAAAGAACAGTACTAAATTCTTCTTTTATATCTTACTCTTACTCTGTGCAATTGTTCTTATTGATTACCAACACCAATGTGGAACAAAACACTTGCTTAGAATATGATAAGGTGATACAGTAGGTGAAGACTGAGATAATGCTGTCATTATAGTTGATATAGTTTCACAATTCCCAAAAATACATCATATTTAATATATGAATTGAATATTGAAAATAGCCTTGCCTACTTTAAACAATTGTTCCTCAAATATAACCTTTCATCAAAACGCGTCTTTCACAACATGCAAGTCAGAGTCCATTTTCTCCCAACTTTCCCTCAATATGTAATAGCTGTAACAAAGACATAAATGGCATTTTCAAAATGTACATGATTTTCCCAAAAAACTCACTTCTAGATAACCTGAAACAGCTTAGGGAGCAAAACATTTCAGTTACGTTAGATAAACTCCTCCTCAAAAAGCAGAAAACATGATATGACTTAACCCAAAATACATCTGGGCCAACACCCTAATTGTGTGCAGTGTCATCATTCACTGGATCAAATATTTTGGGAATCTCTTCTGCACAGGCCATATTGTAGCTACGTCTTTTATTTGTGCAGAACGTTTCACAATAATCCCATAACCTATATGACATTAATGCTTAGTGAACAATCAGTTGTTGTAACTAACACTTCACCACTTGCACACCATCTTGTCCTATTACCTGGAAAAAACTTTAGTCACCTAATACAAAATCATGGGAAAAGGATAGTCTGTTTTACTTAGAACTAAAAAAACTAAGATTACATCATGAGAAACAATTTAGAGGTCTCTGAAAGTCAGGCACCATTGACAATAACCATCTTGATATTTCTGTATCTCTGAGTCGTTACTTCTTATTTTTTATTTCTCTGTTGTCTAGCTGAATAGGACTGGGGATAGCTAATCTACATAAAATATACAATTGTACTGTATGCCTTGCTCGTTTGTAATTTGTGTGTTGGAATGAAACCTTGAAGTCAATAAATTAACTCAAAAAGATAGGTCTTCAGAGTTTAGGTTTATTTGGGGAAAGCAGCATACACAGATATTCTGAAGAGTAAGTGACCTAGCTGATGTGTACTGCCATGTATGAGATAGAAGCAGCATTTGAGTGCGGTATAGTCTGTTTAGGCTTTGAGATGAAAGACTATTGAAAAGAAAATTAAAAGAATGCAGTTGGAAGTCGACGAAGGAATAATAAAGGATCAAATCTGACTTTCTGGGCCTTTGAGGGAGCAACAATAAGACTACACCTCATTACAACCTTAGTGTCTACAATTAAAAACAGAACAGAGTTCACAAATGATTCTTGACCATTAGTGATATTATATTTTAGAGCAAGACATGAAACCAAAGCATGATAAAATATTGGCATCCTGAGTAGTTTACAATACATATTTGCACTGTATCTGTATGATCAACCACACTTTCCTTTCCCAATACAAAAATTACTTATATGAAGTCATGAAAGAGCCTTTACATGAAATCTGCTACACTGTTTAAACACCTGCCTGGGTGTTGAAGTGGAAGCTTCTCAGCTGCACGCAACTTTTAGTTCCATCTTGATAATAACAAATGCCGTTTCGGAGGTTACACTCAGATGTTCATCTTTCACTCTTCAGCTCTATCATGCAGTGCGGATGTGCCATCCCACTTGTGGCATTTTACACATTTAGCAAGCCAACCACTCCCCACAGAGGGATGTAAGCAGGGAGATTCTCACTGTATTTCTACGCCGATGCCTTTTGATGCTAAGCCTTTAGCAGTACAAATTCATGCACTTCAAAAAAATGTACTGTCATGCAGTCTTCCTTTGGTATAAAGGTGAGAAAGACAGTTTGATGGCAGGTGTTTGAAATATGACATTTTATGTATAGCACTTGAAGCACAAAAAAAAAATCTCACAGAGATACAGAATATAGTGTTCACTTTTTTGAACTATACAGGAGGAGGTGAGAGATCACTTGGTCTAATGAAAGGAAGTGCAGCTGGCTGCAAGGCAGTTTTAGGGAAGCAGGAGCCACTGACAAACAAAAGGCTCCTACGGTATTAATGGCATCTGGCCACGCAGCAGACATGTAAGTGAAGGAGGACCAAAGGAAAGAACAAAATAGAATATCTCACTCATTTATAAGACAGAGTGCTGGCAGGCGTGAAGTACTTAGGCTTAGAGGATGTGACGTTACACAAAATGGATGAACAAAGCCCATCATGACTGGGAATACATGAAGGAAATAACAGCTATACTCACGTTAACAACAAAACCTCAAAACAAGTTAATACGGCAACTGTCTTACTAAACTTCACATCTTATATGCTTTCCAGTATATTGCAAACTTTAAATATTCGTTAACAGTCACTGATGTATACAAACTGTACATATTTATATATATATGTAATATTAAAAAAGCAAAGACAGATTAAGTGTTGGGGCACCAGCCAGTGAACCCCATTTAAACGGTAGGTTGGATTAGCCAAAAATGTTCACAGTAAGAATATCAGCCACCGCTAATCTGGTTTGTCTTTTCAGTTGTGAGTCTTGTTAATGACTGCTGACTTCAGTAAAGAAGCTGATTATATAGTCTTGGACCAGAATGGGTGGACCTGATGTGACTTATTCTCCATTTTGAGAGCAAAAGAGGGAATGGAGTAAATAACAGTGCCAACCTGTGGCTTGGGTGAAATAGTAATTGATATAGAAGCCCACAAAATGACCCCTACTCAAATGTTTGTGATTGGAAACAAAGGTCTGTGATACTGTTTGCATGTTTGTAGCTGGAAATCCACAAAGGGAGGAAATGAATTACGTATCTTAAAACATTTTTTGTATTCCTAAGCTTTCGACATCTATCAGGAATCATCATCAGAGGAACATGATTAGATTTACAGGAGTCCAAGGCAATATATAGCAAATAACAAAGGGAAGGGTAGGTGGGAATTGATGAGGTGGAATTTGGAGGGTATTGGTCATAAAGTCTTATTTATTATGTGCATTTTGTTCTTTTCAAGCCTGCATACTGTATGCTGGGTTCATATCCAAATGTCTGTTAATGGCATTTTCATTAGATAGCCATGATTTATCAAGCTCTCTGGTACTTTTAGCATTAGCCTTGAATTTTAGGTGCACTGAGACCCATTTAAATGATTGTCCGATTGAACTCGTATGTGTGTAAATTGGAGACCATGGGTCTTTTCTTCTGACCGCATTGTGATGTTCCTATATATGTGTGGCAAGTGTTTTAGAAATATGTATGTACCAGAATTAGGGCGAAACACGTGTCGCGTACTCTTTGCATTATTTGACAGTAAAACTATTTCAACCAGGCTATGATCTGCTTCTCGACTTGCTGACCAACCACAATCGTTACCTGGTAGGTAACCACCCATACAATCAGATTGTGATTCAGACTACGAATGCCTTGAATGTAATTACCCCGATCTACATACTGTCAAATAAACGAACCACACGCTGTGGCGCAACGCAAGAGGCTTTGCCTCTAGCTCTGACATCCAAGGTTCGATTCCCAAGAGTTAGGGCGAAACACGTGTCGCGTACTCTTTGCATTATTTGACAGTAAAACTATTTCAACCATAGATACATACATACATACATGCATACATATATATATAGATAGATAGATAGATACTTTATTAATCCCAAGGGGAAATTCACATAATCCAGCAGCAGTATACTGATACAAAGAAACAATATTAAATTAAATAGTAATAAAAATGAAAAAAGTTAGCATTTACTCCCCCGGGTGGAATTGAAGAGTCGCATAGTGTGGGGGAGGAACGATCTCCTCAGTCTGTCAGTGGAGCAGGACAGTGACAAAAGTCTGTCACTGAAGCTACTCCTCTGCCTGGAGATGACACTGTTCAGTGGATGCAGTGGATTATTCATGATTGACAGGAGTTTGCTTAATGCCCGTCGCTCTGCCACAAATGTTAAACTATCCAACTTTACTCCTACAATAGAGCCTGCCTTCTTAACAAGTTTGTCCAGGCGTGAGGCGTCTTTCATCTTTAGGCTGCCACTCCAGCACACCACAGCGTAGAAGAGGGATACATATAGATACATACCGCGTAGATACATACATATAGATAGATAGATAGATAGATAGAGTGTGAAGATCAGCCTGAATACAGACAGACAAACAGACCAACAATGTCCCAAAAACACACACGTTTATTAACGTTCTTCTCCTGTACAGCACACAGTGCACAAATCACCAAATCACAAGCTCTGTACTCTGCCTCCCGACTCCGGCTCCCTGAATGGAGTGAGGCCGTCCCTTTTATAATGCTCCCTGATGGCCTTCCTGCAGCACTTCCTTGTGTGGCAGAAGTGCTGCATGGGCACCTGGAAGTACTCTGGGTGTACCTGGTTCCTGTTCTGGCAGCACATCCTGGTGTGGTGGAAGTGCTGCAGTCCATGGCTCTGGAACCATCCAGGCTCCCCCTGGCAGTGGCCATGGGTTCCCACAGGGTTGAGCTTCCAAGCTCCGTGGCCCCAAAGCAAACCAGGGTGGCTGTCCTCTCATGTCCCGGTGGAGGTATTGTCCCTCTCCCGGACCTTCCATCCTCCAGGTGTTCCTGCTGGGCAGGAGCCACAGCCATCTGCCACAAAAGATATAGAGATAGATATATACAGATATATACAGTATTCATATACACACAATTACATACACACATTTACACATTCAGTACTGTATGATGATGTTGCACCATCATCCTTCCCTGTTGCTTTCTATGTGTAGTTTGCATGTTCTACTGTTGAGTTTTATCTGTGTACCCAGGCTAATCTCCCACATCTCCACTTACATACGTGTTGAGTTCATTCCAACTTTGCTTTGAGAGTGAGAGTGTCAGAGTATGTGTAAGTAGGCCATACAATAGACTGGCATTATGCTGTTTTAGAGGAGTTAAGTGGAAAGGACTGGTCAGCTTTTTTGGGCTGAATGGCCCATTCTTGTCTACATTTTTCTAATGTTCTAATGTACACATAAATGTAAAATGTGTATGTTATTAAAAATAAGCGTGTGATTTTGTTCACAGAATATACATAGACATACTGTAAAAAAAAAAACAACACGTATGAGAATTGCAAAAGGTCCCTAATGGGAAAGCTCTGTTTAATGGCTGATGAGAAGGTTAAAGAGTGCAAGGACACTGCTGTCATTGCCATTGTGAAAGCTGGATGAGTATTGAGGTCTCTCTTCCAAAACCTCATAGCAGATGTTTTGCTCCTGAAGTGATGATCCTTTTAAAGATTCCCGGTGATAGTTAGGGAAGTAGGCAGAGCCAGCTGGAAGTTACTGGTCTTTATTCAGATGGTTAAAAGGAAACAGACAGACATGTGACCTCTCTGGCATTTTCCGCAACACACACTTACTTGGTCTAGTTGGTTAATCTGGTTGGGCTCAGTCATATACATATACCTTCAATGCCTGTTAAGCATGTACATGTGATGCATTTAATACATATCTTTTAATAAATAGGCTGTTAATGCAAGATGTGTTAAAAATAACATCATCATAGAGTCTTACTCCATTTTTCTGACTTAGTTTTTCACATTATAGGATGCAGGGAGCTAGAAACAGCTTCTGATAGCATAAGGGTCTAAGCAGGTGTCATTCACTGACTCAATGCTAAGACAGCAAAGGGTACAGACATGCATACTCCCAAATCCCACAGACATTTTGAATCAGCATTTACCTTAATACACACATGTCTCTGGGGTGAAGAATGAATTTGAACTACCCAGGAAAAAACAAACGGAATCAAACCAAAACATCTGATGCTTTCAGATAACTTCTTCTTTCGGCTGCTCTCGTTAGGGATCGCCACAGCGGATCATCTTCTTCCATATCTTTAGGTCCTCTGCATCTTGTTCTGTTACACCCATCACCTGCATGTCCTCTCTCACCACATCCTTAAACCTTCTCTTAGGCCTTCCTCTCTTTCTCTTGCCTGTATCCTTAACATCCTTCTCCCAATATACTCAGCATCTCTCCTTTGCACAATTCCAAACCAACGCAATCATGCCTCTCTGATTAAAAATTTGGTCCTATCAAATCAATTGCTCCTGCCCTGCCCCCTAAAGCCAAATTAAAGAGAGTGCACATTGGTATTAATGCCTCATGTCTATGACTTGTCTCTGCTAAGACATGAGAACATGCAAGAGGGTGATGCGGATAATGTTATTGAGTGTATTTGAAATGAAACCTCTGTCACAATATAATAACCAAAGGACTTTGGAGCTGGAAACAATTTACAGATTACATCAGAACCCATTGCTGGGCATAAACAAATGATCAGGTTCCTAATGGGATTGCTTCTGCATACGACGAACGCATACTTTCCAGGAAAAACCTCATCATAGGGTCTTCAGGGCCTGCAGCTGTTCCCCGTCTGGCAGCTTTGTCCTGTGAATTTCAGTTACTCTTTCTAATTTTGCATTAAAGAGACCAGCATGTCCAGTTTCTTGACAAGCTACTTTTAATTCCCTTTGAAATGGTAATTATTTTAAGAGATTCAAATTGCAGGCAAAAGTTGTTACTTTTCACTTAGGGAGCAGTAGTGACATATGAAAGTTAACGCTTTAGGCAGTGAATCAAATGAAAAAAATGTTTTTCTAACATTACACATGCTCACAAGTACAGATTTGTGGATCTGTTGAAATGGGAGGAAATGAAACCTGTTTGAGGCAGCATGCTATTCTGACATCCACCAGTTTCCTTCTTTTACAAAACATTACCATATTTTGAATCCTCCTTTCAAAAAGGAAAGGTTAAAAATCGCCTGCAGTGTTTCTTGCGTGGGCGAGCAAACAAGCAGCACTCGGTAATATTAACTAGATTCGTTTTTGGTAGTCTGTTCATTAGGACCAAATCACTGATCCAAAAGGGTCTTTTGTTGGTCATTTGGTTGTATTTTGTTTTGCATTGTATTGTTTTATTTTTTATTGTGCAGAGGACCTTCTATGGGTTATTGTCTGTCTGACAGGCATTTCAACTTGATGGCATTAAATCACATTTTTGTGATGTCAGTAGTCCCTGAACCACCCTTAGTGAGAACTTGGCCCATTAAAAGACACTTGAGCAACCCTGTGCCGACGTCCTCTGCAATGTAATTATGCGTGTAATGGCGTAAGTAATTTGTCTCGCCTGTTGGGGACTGTGGACCTTTCCTGGGGAACAATATACAGGGTCATGACCTCCTCTGATATCCTTTGGCCACCACTGAGAGAAGGTTTAAGGGATCCTCATACAAGTTTCTTCTCTAAGCAGTGTGTTGATTTCTTTCCTCATGCGACATCTGCAAGTGCTGCTTCACTAGCATGCTTATTAGTAAAGAAAAATGAAAAATATACAGTTTGGTAGATGCTCATCATGGCCTTATATTCTGCAAGAAAATTTTGAACTTATTTTTAATACAGTGTTGTGGAGTTTACTTTTAGGACACCTTGCTGGGAGAGGATAGTCAAGTCTTGTATTAACAAATTGGATGTGCCACTTATGAACAAGTCCAGAAGGAGACACTAGTCAAAGACCTGCTTGATCATTTGTGAGGAAGGATCATAAGAATTAGATCTGAAAATAAATGAGACAAAGCTAGACTTCCTTTTGCTTTTATGGTTTAGTATGGTGAAGCAGACATGGTCATAAATGTGAATGTCTAATGCTTTCTTTCATTTTTTAGGAGGATCAAACTTTTATTAATATTTAAACATCAATTAAAGAAAGAGATCAAACAACACCATTTTTGAGAAAAATTCAAACAAGCAAAAATGAAACCCAACCCACCTCCCAACTGAACCCAACTTTCTCAAGTAATAAATCAGGTAGACTGCTACACTTGCGAACAGGCCTCCAAAGGGAAGAAAGACAAGGGAGAGATTGAAAATGGACAAATCAGATATTAAGTGTAAAGTCAGTTCAACTGGACATCCAACATCAGATCTTGATCCAACTTCATAGTATATTTCCACCAATAGTGGAGCCAGATGACCCATTGATCCATGCTACAGAGAGTTCAAGTAAGTTAGAAGATTTCCAAAAGGTAAAACTGGGAGAGTCAGTGAATTTACAGTTAGAGGCTGGCAATTGTTTCTAAAGAGAATAACTGATGGATGATATTAAGAGGTTGAGAAGATAGGTCTAGTAAAAGGAGTATTTGAGATACTAGAGGAACATTAGTAGAAAGCATGGAGGACAGAAAGTTGGAAAGAAGAGAACCATAAAGCTTGAATTCTTGGGCAGTCCAGAACATGTGTAAAAATGTATCAGGAGCTTTTCATTGTACAAAGAGGGCAGTTAGGATCTGCAGTCAGACCCATAGCACACCATTTATGGCCGGTAATATATAAATGATGTACATATTTGAAGTGGGTATGTAGATAGTTTGGGTGCTCAGCAGAAAACTAACTATTTTTAACAACAGTTTTTCATTAGATAAAGGGGACACAGGAAAGGTTACACTGTTATAATGAATTTGTAGGTAAGGCGTTATAGGATGCCTTGCAAAGTATTGCATAAAGGATAACCGCCAGCTTCTTGATGGAGGAAAGAAAGCAAAAGAAGTTATAGAGTGGGTGGAAAGGAAGTGGAGAAGATAGTGGTACACCAGTCACCTTAAAAATAAATCTGATTTATAAATAGAAGAGAAAAAGAGGAAGAGGGAATAATATAAATGTGACTGGAAGGTCCAGAGTGCAGTGTCATCACAAATATCCTTAAGAGTCAGAATATTCTGCAAGGTGGAAAGAGCTAGGGTTTCCACAAATATGCAGAACTGAATTGTGGGAAATAGGGGCATGTAAAAGTCAAGTAAGGCATTGGCCAAAAAGCATCCTGTCTCTGTGTGTACCATGTCCTGAAAGCTCAAGAAATAATGGGCCAAATTTCAAACCTGACTTTAGTTTAACAGTAGAGAAGGGAGAAACTAGGAGCTACTATATTAGATTCAAAGGGATGAGGGTCTATTGCTTTCTGAGCTTAATCACTGTCTGTTCAAGATCCATGTGTTTCTATATTTTTAAATATTTTTTGAATATGCCAGCTTTTCTGAAAAATATGTGCATTTTTTGAAGGAAGACTATAAACTGACATAGAAAGTGAAAGCACTGGCTTCTCATCCAGAGCTGGTCTAACCAGCACGAACTTGAGCTGGATCAATTGGATGTTTCACTTCTATTAGGTCACAAAAAGTGAACAATTCTGACTTAATGTTCTTATATTCTTGGGTACATAAAGTCAATCGATCTTGGTTTTTGAATCAAATTTTCTAAAGAAGGTCTTTACAAACCAGTGCAACTGTGCAAGATATAGCCACATTTTTAATATATTTGCTACATAACCTTCCATTCATTTCCTGAATACGTTTAATTAATTTTTTTCTAACTTCAGGGGTCTGAAGCCTATCTTGGTGGCTTCAGCTGCAAAACAAACACCAAGCCTGTACGGGATGCCATACCACTGTAGAGCACACTCATGAACATTGTGCCTATGTAAACATAATAACACCACTGGGAACATTCTGTTTAGGCCTGCATCAACAACATCATGCATGTTAAGTTAACTGGTGACCTTTGATTAGTCTTGTATGACTGAGTAAGACTGTGTAGAAGAGTGTGACAAATGATAGATCAGCATCCCATCCAGGGTATGTTCATGCCTTGTTTTGACAAACCTTAATTGATTTATATGAGTTCAATAAAGGATGGATGGAATGAATAACACTTAAGTGTCTCTTATGGTATATATGTTTAGAACTAGATAGTGGGATCAGACCCATGAAGAGAGTCAATCGGCAAGTTGCCTGAGATGGATCGAGTAGCCGAGAATTTTCTTCATTTTGTTATTGCATGATGGGGAATTGTGGTCTCTGCTATTTTATCTAATGTATCTATTTGTTACTAGAAGAAAAACAGAAAATTCACTGATTTGTAAGAAGTGACTGGATGGATTGGGTCTACTTTAAGAGCAGAAACAAACTATTACTTTATCACCTGAATAGTGTCACTTACTTCACTAAGTAGTATTAACTGCAAATGCTAATATTGGGTGGGTTACTGCCCTTCATAAACAGTCAGCCTGTCATACATGTGTGCTTAGTGGACACCTTCAAGGTTCCTGTGAGGTTTTCCACGTTGGGATGAGAGAGGGTTATGATGGTCCGGGTCGGCTCCACAATCTCTGGTTGTATTCGGGAGCCTCTTGAACCTGGAACCATTAAAAGTCGCCAAACAGAGATGAGCCGAGCAAATGAGGAAACACATTCTGCAAGGGGTTGGTGCAAAGTGTTCAGTGCTATTATTAAAAACAATAAAACAATGTCCAAAAGTGAAGTGCATCAAAGAGTCAATCTTTATATACTGTTTAATACACTAACGTGGCTGTCCGTTTGACTGTCCAGGATTGAAAAAAATAATAATCACCTGTAGCTCACAAACCGTTTGACCTTTTGACCTGAAATTTGGTACACATTTACTACATGATGTCTACTATCTGCTTTCGGGATGATGATTGACCTCCAAGGTTATTCCTCTTTTTATTTTTATTTTATTTTATTACAACTCTCAGCAGAGGCCAGCAGGGCAGCCATGCGACGAATGCGTACAGGCATCATTCTCATCCCTTCCACCTTCGCCGTTACTTTCCCTACCTCGTCATATCTGAAATCATTCTTGAGGCAGATTGAAGACTTAAGTGCCAGCTTAAGTGAAAAATTAAGGAAAACGTACTAAGTAATTGCAACACAAACACTGACTTAATCAGCTTTAACGCGAAAAGATGCCGACGAAAGAAGAGAAGAAGCGGGCCACTAGAGTGGAGAAAAGAAGAGCTGCTCAGGAAGCAGAAAGCGCATCAAGTGTAGTGCAGTGTGCCGTTACTGGCACTGATATATTATACAGAGCAAGCAGCAACATGTGGCTGATGTAAGTCAAACACCTGGCAATGAGACAATAGGTAGCAGAGAACTGCAAGTAGCACAGATCACCCGCTTGAACGTGGCATTGAAATCACTCAGGGTGATGCTCCCACTCTCTCAGTAGACAACCTCTTTTTGGTGACAGGTGTGGCATGCAAACAGAGGTCAGTTTTATCAGAACCCCCACTTCTGCTGCTCAGCTAAAGAATACCATCAATAATCAGCAGTGGGGCTGGTCACTCAGCTTGTGACGCAGTTTTGCTGCTCTCCATTAGCCTGATTTGTTAAGGTTTAATTTCACAAAAACTTTAGGAAGTTATTCTTTACACAGAGAACCAGACACTTGGAATGAGCTATCAAGTTGCGTGGTAGACAGTAAGACTTTAGGGACTTTCAGAACTGTTTTTTTAGATAAATTAAGTTGACAGGACTGGCGAGCTTTGTTGGGCTGAATGGCCTGTTCTCGTCTAGATTGTTCTAATGTTCTTTCTTTTCCTTTAACCTCCATGTCTTCCTTTTCTCCTCCCCTCTGTGACATGCAGGCTCCCTATATATACTGCCTACTGGGACAGGTGCTGATGTTGACCTACTCTGAGGTGTGAATGATGCACATGACTGATCCTTTCGCATTTGCACATGAATGCACGATCAGCCAAGCACCCCAGTCAGCCCCAGAGCAGCAGCATCAGCTTGCGTACACTCGCACCTGTTCAAAGCCTGCACGCTTCTGGAATTGTTTATTTATTTAAAAATTGTGCATTGCCACGAACCTTTTACCACAGGTACTGCCACTCCTCTTTGTTTCCATCTACAGCTCCAAGAAGATGCATCACCTCACTTCCCATGAAGCCTCTGAAATCCTGCCCCTTCCAGGAGAATTGCTAAATATACAGACAATTGTCAATATGTGGCTCTTAATTCTGGGACCTACATCTGAAAAACAAAATACAAGTACTCTAGTGAATAACATCTCTCTGTTTTCATTTGTTTTTTGTTCCAGGAATACACAGAGTTTACCTGGGGGATACTCAAACTCTTGAGCTGTTGTCCTTCCAATTTATTCCACAGCCTAACCCCCAATGGTAGCAGCTGAAAGAAGAAGAAGAAGAAGAAGAAGTTGTTGTAGTAGTATAGCTTTACAGTCATACTAGTAGTATAATTATTAGCAATAATAGTAGTAGTAGTAGTAGTAGTAGTAGTAGTAGTAGTATAAAATGTACAGAGTACAGTGAAACAAATTAAGCATGCATAAGAGGTGTTGATTCTAGAATCATGCATTACAAAAAATTAGCCATGATAGTGGACATTAACCTTCCTTTGCCTGCAGCCCCACAAGCCTTCAATTTTTAAAGTACTGACGATACATTTGTCAGCACCACTACTTAGTTTTAGTTTAAGGATTAACCAAATAAGTCCCAAAAAACTATGTACATACAAATTTTCCTTGTATCAGTGTCTGAATGAATAGAAATTGCACAAGTTTTTATGTAGTACTAGGGTGTTGTACCGTGTTAGCCATTACGAATGTAGAGAAGAGCCAAGCAAAATTACACCTTTTATTGGCTAACTAAAAAGATTACAATATGCAAGCTTTCGAGGCAACTCAGGCCC
>JANRMT010062808.1:2060852-2258139 GCA_026402145.1 Polypterus bichir lapradei
GATAGATAGATAGATAGATAGATAGATAGATAGATAGATAGATAGATAGAACATCTGTGTTTCAGGGGATTTCCAGAGTTGAAATAAGTATATATTAGAGGAAAATTTTACAATGAGATAAAGAAAGGAGTGTTCATGGCTAAAATAGTGCGACAAGCTTGTCTTTTTTCATGCACTTCTAACTAAAATTCTGCTTGGCAAAAATTAACATATTAAAGGTCAATGCTACGTCTTCTTCCTCACTTCTGGTACTTTCTATTGTTGTTGTATGGATCAGTTCATATTTTTGCCCATGTGAACAATATGTTTACTTAACTTTTTTTTTTCCACACTCACTTGTTATTATTTGAAACTTGATGTAATTCCACATCTTGTCCACAGCTTGTTCCTGCTTGTTCTAGCCTTCAGCACCATGAAAAGTATTAAGGAATTTTGATAAATGGATAATTGAATTTTTCATTTCATATTGTGCTATGATCTTTCAATACGTATTTATTCACAAATTTTTTATTCACATTATTTACCTCGATTTCTGTATAGAAGGCACTAATACAACGTACTGTGAGTGATTTGACATACAGAATGATTTAGATAGCCTTATTATGCTTCAGGCAGCACACTGGCATAACAGTTTGAGATTGATGCCTTCTGGTGATGTTCTGTATGTTCTTCTCATCTTCATGTGGGATTTCTCTGAGGACTTAACCTAAAACCCTAGTAATCTGAAATGAGATTGGAAAGTGTATCAATGCCCTGTTGGCCATTAAAGACAGAAGCTTTCATTAATTTTAATTTGCATCATATAATAAGTGCTAGTATTCTAGTCTCATTTGAAGAACCTCTTTTATTATTTCTCATTTGGGAGAATTATATAAACATATTAATCTTTTTATTATACAATAAATGCTTTTCATAACATAACACTAATGGCAACACATTTCATAGTTAATCTTTTTGCTATATTAAGTTTTTACTTATTTGAAAAAAAGGGTTATTCTAATTAATCTGGTCAGAAATGCATGCAAAAAATAATATTTTGCTGTTTTTACTATTATCACAACTGATATTAACACTTGGGAGCTTAATTTTCCTTAATTTAATGATACACTCATTTCTGTGAAAGTGCCTTTCTCTAACAAAATGAATTCAACTTCACAATCCTTAAAGCACTGAATTAAAGACCAATACCAAAACACATAGGATGCAACAAATATAAGGCAACTGTCTTTCAGGATGTGAAATGGCAGATGAGCCCTAAGCGTTTAGCTATACATTCACAGGCGCTGTCTTGTCATAGAGTTGAATTTACTACAGCTGATTACCCTGGGAATGCACTGACCTTCCTGGCTCCTGCCGTGCCTTTATGGCCGCTAACTTGGCTGTCTGAATTGGGGGATGCCAAAGACAGGGATTAGAGGATCTGACCGACAGATAATCAATGAAGAGCCTGCAGCTACCTGAATTATACAGACCCTGCAGAACGAAAGTCTTGGGCGATTCCCAGAGTATGTAGTTCAAGCTGTTCATTCATGCTGGGGCTCCCTCAGAAAAACACACACTGGTTTAAAATCAGAGATGACAGTCTTCTTCATACAACTTATAAATATGTAAAGTTTTGGGAAAAAAGATCTCCAGTACATGCGAGTTCATTACTTTACCATTTTAGTCTTGTATAACCTAAATCTCATTCAATGGTGCACATTATTGTTTTTGATGGTTTGTATTGCAACTGTAAATCAGGTTAACTAAGGTCACTTGCGTTTCCACTTTACAAAATATGAAAACTAAGATTTGAATAACAACAAAAAGATTAAATAAACAATCACAAACTTGAGCCAGGGCAGCAGCTCTGGCTGTACCATAATGCTATTAAGAAGACAAAACCCTTTCATCCTTGGATTACAAGGCTCCCAGTATCTCTGGTGTCTTTCCCAAGAGCAGGACTAACAGCCCTTACCATTGTTTTCCTTTTTTTAAATAAAGACACTGCTACTTGCCACTCTCTATCTTCACAGTAACAAGGGCACCATTTAGATGAAGCACACACATTACAAGGCAGCAAGCAAATGCCTTTGAACCTGTATGGCAACATTTCATAGGGTATAACACAAAACAAACACGTAACCAACAAAATAAGCAGCTAGTAATTAGGGGAATAACAAAGTGAAGTAGTCAATTATCTGATTTGATACTCTCTAGAGTTTATATGTTGTCACATTGCTGACTCACAATCCTAGGCATTTGGTTTAAAATTCTGACTGGGTCACTGTTTATGTAGCACTTACACTGTCTCTTGTGTATCAACATGACTTTTCTGTGGGAACTCCAGTTTCCTTGCATGTTCTATAAATATTTGTGTCCATACTGGCCCGGTATGAATGAGTATGGGTCTGTCTCATCCAAGTTTGGTTTCTGCCTTACATCAGATGTTGGCAAAATTGGCTACTGCACTGAAAACCCAGTACTGCAAAGCATTGCTTGAGAAAATAAATGGACAGATAGAAGAACTCATACCTTACTTTTTGTCAGTAAACTAAAATATACATCATCTTTCCTCAACACTCAAAGGGAAGATTTCTTTCGCAGGAAAAACTACAGGGTGCCCACAAAAACACTCCTTGATTTTAAATGGTTACAAAATCAAAACTTATTGAAATATGTTTATAAATAAGATGAGAGCAAATACATGAACTCAAAACATTTCTTCTTTTCCCCGCAGTTTCTTCTGTGCACTCCTTATACCGCTAGTGGACCATGAAATTCAAGATGGCGCTCACCAGACTTCAGCACAGCTGGCGTGTGTTGGAATTTCATACAACAAAAAGTGTTGTGACTGTGCAGCGTGCTTTCAGATGCAAATTTCATGTCAATCTGCATACTAACAAGTCCATTTTGTTCCTTTGGGGTACGTGAAAGACAGAGTGTAAGTACCTCCACTACCCGCAACTATGGATGATCTGCAGGAACGCATCACTGAAGCTATAAACGAAATCACGGCAGGTATGCTTTGGAGAGTCTGGTCCGAGCTCGATTATCGCATCGATGTTTGCCGAGTAACAGGTCGGGCACACATCGAGTGTATGTAATCAACAGATACCGTATGAGTTGATGAAACTGTAGCCTCAAAGATGAAAGAATATTCTAATAAATTTTGATTTTGTAACCATTTAAAATCAAGGAGTGTTTTTGTGGGCACCCTGTATAATGCCTTTCAACAGCTAAAACACAAGTTAAAAAGGGAAGTCTTGCATCAATATACTGTAAAGTAGTTATTCTCTGTTTAAGGAGGCTATGACTGTATGGAGCATAGAAAATGAAAAATTACTTCAGAATATTATTCATGATAATATACAATAGATATCTTTCAAACAAAGGAAAAGAACCAAAGGCACCAAAAAACAAGCAGCTGTCGGAGTAACTTAGACTAACCCTAACCCTGTTTAAAATAATAAGTCTGTGGTGTATTAATGGATGAGATTCCAGTTGGAAACAACCTTGAGTGGCTTCTAGGCTTTTGGAATATTCCCTGTCATCACGATTCATCACATCAGCTACCTCACATAATCTGAAGATGGCTGTTGAGAACAATTTGAGGTCCAAAATTCCTGTTGAACATCAAGCGAGTATTTACAAGAGGAATTAATATTGTTGAGCTTATGCTGACCAAACACACTCACAAAAGTGCAAGTGCTTGCAATGTAACCCCCGCCATCAGACGAGGCACACATGTACTAACTCCAAATGAGAAAGTATTTTTTACAAAAGGGATCAGGAGATCAGAACATAGACAGGGTAGTTTCTGAAAGAATGCAAGATCAAAATGCAAAATCAAGAAGCAAAACAATTCTAACACCCCAAAGTCTTTTAGATTCACACAGCAATACTGTTATTATTCAAAACACAGATATGAAAGGGATGCATGTGTCACTTTTTAAATCTTTCCAGTGGCAACAAATATCTAGTATCCCCAGGTGGTTCTGGGATAGATCACAGTGGCAAAGGCAGACACGATTGCTTCAGAACTGGTGGTGCTCTTAATAAAACAAATGTGGTGTCACAGCAAGACAGTGAATATTTGTTACTTTTTCATTTCACCGTAAAATGAAAAAAACAATGTTATTTTTAGATTCCTTGAAGTTCAAATCCTTTAATAAATACCTATTGGAAATCAGTACAGAAAAAGCTACAATAAATTAATAAATAGTGCTAATCATGGCAAAGCCCCTGCACTTTGGAATGACACACTTTAAAGCATAGTAGGGAATGAAAACCAAAACTAGAGTACAGACTTAGGCAAGCAAATAAAGATGGTAAAATGGGGCATATTTTATTTATGTTACCTCATTCAAACTCAAGAAACAATTAAAGGTCAAAATACACAAAAAAGTACTAAACAAAGGCAAAACATGATTCTAAAAACAAGAAAAAGCAAAACCTCAAAACATTTGGAAATACTGAACTAAAAGGTTTTGCAAGGGCCAAGAAGCACAATGCTAAACTGCTGGTTGGGTGCCATGTTTTAATTGCCCTGGCCCTCCAATCACATGACCACCACCTAGTTATTATTGCATAGCAACAGACAACAATAGGAAGATATAGGGGCAAAATACATACATGCAAAGCTGGGTCTAAGGGTGGAGCTAACATGGGGTGCAGGATTTTTCTATAGACGAAAGATATAATCAATACAATCCTTTCACTTACTTGATACAATGTAGGCAGCATTCAGCTTCATGGTAGGACATACAGCTATTGCATTTCTTTGTGTGTGTGCTAAGATATTTGGGTCTGAAATGCTGAGATGATCACAACCCCATGATACTACTTCCATTACAATAGTGAGCATAGTACTGGACATGGAAAATCCTTCAAAGGTTTACACCAAGTGTAAAACCAAGGGGGACAGGGCTTTTGCAGCTGCTGCTCCTCGCCTGTGGAACTCTTTACCTCATTACATAAAGGAGTCGTCTACAATTGAACTGTTCAAAACGAGATTAAAAATTCATTTCTATTCACTTGCATTCCGTGACCTTCAGTAATACTGATGGTTTCCTCATTGTGATTATATACCATTACTTCTATTTATTATGAATTTTATTTATGTTCTTATATTTTCTATTTATGTTTTGTTTGTTTTCTTTTATTCTATTATTGTAAAGCACTTTGGCCACAGCATTCCTATGTTGTTTTAAATGTGCTATATAAATAAATTGACATTGTATTTTGTCTATATTTTAAATACATAAAGTAAAACAGCTATTATGACTTTTAAATAGTCCATAAATATTGCTATAGGGAGGGCGGCACAGTGGCGCGGTGGTAGTGCTGCTGCCTCACAGTAAGGAGACCCGGGTTCTCTTCCCTGCATGTTCTCCCCGTGTCTGCGTGGGTTTCCTCCGGGTGCGCCAGTTTCCTTCCACAGACCAAAGACATGTAGGTTAGGTGCATTGGCGATCCTAAATTGTGCTTGGTGTGTGTGTGCCTGTGCCCTGCGGTGGGCTGGCGCCCTGCCTGGAGATTTGTTCCTTCCTTGTGCCCTGTGTTGGCTGGGACTGGCTCCAGCAGACCCCTGTGACCCTGGGTTAGGATATAGTGGGTTGGAGGATGGATGGATATTGTTAAAGGTGTAGTTTCCCAATAATCAACCATCCATTTCTCAAATGAGAAGCTATCAACCTTATGAGATTATTGTCTTTCAAGTCGTTAAAAAGGCTCTTCCTGATCATTAATCTGGATGGTTGGGAATGAATATTGCAATTTTTGAAAAATCACTTTAATCTTAATATGCTTAATTCGCAATTCTGTAAATGAATCTATACTGTACAAAAATAGTCTACTGATCCTAAATATAATCAAACTGGTGTGCCGAAGAAAGGGCAATGGCAAACCAGTCATAGATTCAATACAAACAAATTAACAGGAAGAGGGAATGTTTTGATGCAAAAGTCTAGGATCATGAGCTACCCACTGTATGGCAAGATGGAGTATTATATTATATTGTACAATGCACGGCCTTTACTATGATGCTGAATTTGTGATTGCTCCACTACTTGAAAAGCCACTTCAAAAAGTAAA
The DNA here is from genome assembly GCA_026402145.1 of Polypterus bichir lapradei. Classification (NCBI taxonomy): domain Eukaryota; kingdom Metazoa; phylum Chordata; class Cladistia; order Polypteriformes; family Polypteridae; genus Polypterus; species Polypterus bichir. Next base: position 2,066,928 of record JANRMT010062808.1, read on the forward strand.
AAACAATAAACTGCAGATTAAAATTCTGGCAGTGGTTAAGGCTTTGGACTTCAAGCCCTGAGGTTGTTGGTTCAAATCTTGCTATGGACACTGTGTGACCCTGAGAAAGTCACTTCACCTGCCTGGGAAAACAAAAAGAAAAGTAACCAATTGTATCTCAAATGTTGGAAGTCACCTTGGATAAAGGTGTCAGCCAAGTATTAATAATATGGTATGATATGGCTGGGCACCCTGCACAGGTCATCCCCAGTAGAATACAAACTCGGGTCTGCACCCCACCCTTTGTGTGTCAAGCAGACATCTTAGCCATTCAAGCGAAAGGTTCAAGAGACTAGCTGGGCTTCTGACTGAGAAGGCATCTCTTCTTCATAGCAGGCTCTTTCACTTTGGGCCTCATTACTCATTGACTGAGTACTTATCAATAATTTGTTTTGCATTGCAAGATAAAATGGTATTCGTCAAAATTAAACAATCATCAAAATATTTAAAAGAGATGGAAGGGTAATTAAGTAGCAATTCTCTCTCTGTGAATCTTCCAAGAACAGCAGTATTTTTTTTTTTTATTATATCAATATAATATGCTTCTGGCACTATTTCCTTGATATAACATAAATAAGGCAGTACAGTAAGGAAAAACATGCTCTGCTTTGTTCTGTCAGATGTTAACCTTAAAAACTGTTTTTCTACAAGCCTAGGCTAAGAGGAATTGGTTTTGTTAGTAATTTATCAGCCGAGATGCTGTGGTGATAATGACAACATAGCAAGTCACTTTTGTGCATGCTTTTGTCAAACTGTTCCAGCTCATTTGGAAACTAGAACATGCAGATAAGACGCAAGGGCTCTGCCCACACATAACAGAAGACGGTTACATGTTAAGCTCAAGAATCGCTCCCTGGAATTACTCTAAAGACTCCACAGCACATCAAGTTAAAGCCAATCAATGATCTGTTCTTCAGCTTCAAAGCACCTTGAATTTTCTTTCTAATGTTTAATTAGCCTGAAAATGTTTGTGAATGAGGTAACTGGTTCAAATATCTCCCATATGGCTGGAAGTAACTCTTTCTTTTAATGACTCTTTTGTTTACATTTCCAACCACAATGAATGGGGGACCGAGCTCCCAGTCTGTGAGGTCTGAACACAGAGTAGTAATTAATGCAGTCATTCATTTGAGAAGGTGGTGTTTGGGCTGTGGCACACTTCAGAGCTAAACATAAGGTGGGTCGTCTAATCACTTAACTGGGAAACATTGTTTAATTGTCATTCATTTATCCAACCATTTTCTATAGGCAATTACACGAGGCAAAGACCTGTCCTGGATTTTACATCAAAGTCATCAATTTTCAAAATCTGTTTAATCGCAAAATGAATAAATTAATTTTGTGTTATCTAATATAAAGCACATTAAAACAGCAGAGTGTAAAGCAAACTCAAATAAACGCTGATCATTCAGTTATGTAGCTTTTGGCTGCCATAACACATACTTTTATCTAATTACAACCCCAAAAATTTATTTTTATAAAGTGCTTTTCCCATTATTAAATGGCTCAGAATTCTATGCAGACCACCTACACTCCTAGACATTGCTTACTCTGTAAAGGAACTGCACAATGAGGGGGATGTGAAGGAAGGGGAATTAAAGTCCCCTTTACTGTATGAAAAAAATGACCCTATTAATTATACATATATAAAAAAAAACTTAATAGTATATCATTTGTAAAAGTATACAATTGTGTCTGTGATGTCAAAAGCTAGGTTGACAGCAGTGTAAAGTTTACATAAAATGATAAAAAGGCAATAAAAATGAAATATGCCTACTTTAAATTAAGTTAAATCTTAAGTCTCCATTAAATTATTTACAATTAGAATGACACGGTCCCACAATGGTTAGTTCTGTTTCATCAATTCCAACTCCATCTTCTCCCCATTTCCCAAGGTTTTCCTCTTTTAGGATTTTGAGGTTTTAGAGTTAATGCTGAGGCTGCATAATGGTGCGTGCGTGGGTGGACAGTGGACTTGTGTCCCATCCAGGTCTGATTCTTGGCTTGCACCCTGAATTAGATTAAGTTGAATTTGCAAAAGTTATGTTATGTACCGTATATACTCGCAGATAAGTTCTCCCGCGCATAAGTCGGGGCTTATTTTACCGTATAATTTCCGGTATTTTATAATGTCGGTCATATAAGTCGAATGCGGAAAACTCACGCTATTGGCCCAAGAGATTATGATATGTTAATGCCCACCTGAGAGAGTAACCACAGAGCACACTGCCTTTTTTTTCTGTGCGGGTGCGGCAATGCGCTGTATCAGCGTGCAATCCTAACTTCTATTTCTCTCTCTATTGTACCTACATGACCACAGGTAACACCCAAACTATTCTGAAGTGACGTTTGCACTGTTTTGTGTTTTTTGTACCTCACACCCTCATACACTTTTATCGTAAGATCATCCCTTGTCTATGATGGAGCATTAGACCAGAAGAATCTATGAAGCTGGTTTTAAATTAAACGTCATTGAAGTAGTGAAAGAAATTGGTAACTGCACTGCTGCAACAAAATTCAATGCGTCTGAGAAACTGATGCAAAATTTGAGGAGGCAAGAAGATGTAAAAAAAAAAATGTTAAGTGTCGCATTTTTGAACGGCCGTATAAGTTGGGGTCTGATTTTATGATCAATTTTTCGGGTTTCAAGAGTCAACTTATACGTGAGTATATACGGTAGTTGAAATTACTGAATCTTATTAAGGAAAAAATTAAATACAAACTAATCAGATCATTTACCTAATTTAATGTAAATGTCCTTGCATAATGGACTAATCAGCATGACTTTGGGGCTACAGACTTTATTGCATGCTCTCAGTTCAGTCAGGATATTTTGACATTTCAAAGTTTTAAGGTGTCCTAAAAATTAATTAAAGACAAAACTCTACTTTCATCTATCAATTATTATAGGTAACAAATCATTTATGAATTACAGGCTGATAGTTCAGAAGATGAGATTAACTTAACTTAACTGAATAACTAAAAGTCACTTAACCCCTTTTGAAGAGGTTGGCAAACTCATCAAAAACTTCTCCAAGAGAAAGAAAAAGCTCTGTTTATTTTTTATTTTTTTTTGATTTCTAAAAAATACTTGTATTATAAGCCATGCTCTTATCTTCTAGTGTACCACCACTAGTGATCAAAAAATGATTTCTGTGAACTGAATTCTCAGTGAAATTTAAATTTCACTTTGCAAAATAAATAGCGTCTTACTTCCTGCAAAATGTGTGTCATTCACACAAGAAAAGGATTTTTTTTGCATTAATTCTGCATGTGTCTGGCGATCTTTTACTGTTTAAATAAAGATGTCTAGTGGAAAATAAAAATCACTAGAAATGTGCATATCCTCAACTAGGATAAGGCGGTGACTTTCATTGTACTGATGTTACTTTGGGGAAAACATATAAATATGCACATTGGTGTGTTTTATTCTGTCCTCATATGGAAAATATACAGTATGTTATATTTTTAACAACATACTACACTCTTCCCAGGCAGTGCAAACAAGAAGCATAATTGGAATTGATTTTAATGGTGTGATATGGATTATATGCTTTATGCAGCTTTAGAAAAGAACACGGGAAACACAGGAGTGTGAATGAGGCTTTAGGGAGCAGTATGTGTTGTCTAAATCCCCCCAGAAAACATTTAAAATGCCACAAAAACTCTTTAGTGAGTTTCACAAATGAGAAAGTGTTTGTAAAAAAAATTTAGTTGCAGTTTTGTGGAACTCTAACCAAATCGAACTTTGCTGTCTTGCTTATCACTAACCACGACATTCTTGATAAGCATTTATGACACTGATTGCCTACTAAAGAATGCTCTGGGCACAAGTCCATTAGTTAGCTCTCTCCTGAATTGTGTAAGGAACTAATAATAAGGACAGCTCAGAGCTAATATAAAAAGCATACATTGCAGTTCAGTGGAAATTTTTCTTTACACAGAGAACCATAGACACAGGAAGTAAGCTATCAAGTAGTGTGGAAGACAGTCGAACATTAGGGACTTCCAAAACTAGACTTAATGTTATTCTAGAAGAATTAAGTGGATTGGATTGACAAGCTTTGTTGGGCTGAATGGCCTGTTCTCGTCTATATTGTTCTAATATTCTAAAGATTAACAAATGTGCAGAAATTTTCCAATAACTTACCAAGACACAATATATCACTATTCAAAGTTTGCTTTTGCCCAAAAAATTAGAATATTCACTTAATAAATCACCTTTTCTTATTCATTATGACTCTCAAGTAGATTTTGGTTGGATGGGTAGTATTCCGTTTGCTTTCTCTGAGGTCAAATACCATAAGGTAGCAACAAAAACACACATCTTTCATTGTAGGAAAGCTGACACCTTTTTTATTAGCAGTGATAACAAAGGACAGCAAGACCCAGGTGTCGCAGTACAAGGACACTCCTCTGACACCTTGCATGCCAAATAATCTCGCATGAACCTTGAGTCTGTCTTGTCCAGTTAAAGGAAAAGTTTGGTATTTTTCAATTCAAAGTGGTATTTATGCATTGCAGCCACCGGGGGCACTGCAGCTCCCCAAACACCTGACACAAAGGCTCAGACACAAGCTCAGCAATAACCAAGAGCTTTTTATTGTGTGAAACTCTTACAGGGAAGAGCTTCCCACACCACAACCACAAGTACAGTTTCAAGGACACAACTGCTCTGTTGCCTCCCTGTTGTCTTCCCTCTCTGCCTCTTCAGCTCCTCCACCAAGCTTCATCCACCTCCCCCCTGACTTTGGCTCCTGCAGTTGAGGCAGACTGCCCCTTTTGTATAAAACCTGGGAGTACTTCCGGTGTCTCAAAACTGTGGCCCGAGAGCACTTCCGGGTGAGGCTGGAGCCCTTACTAAGTAGGCTTGCTAGTTCTTTCTATGCCCCCTGGAAGCACCAACAGAACCCAAGAGGGCCGATGCAATGGACTACAAGTCCCAGTGTGCCTTGTGGGAATCTGTGGTGGCACCATAAACCTGGAGGAGGCTCGGGTGAGGCAATGCCCTGAGTAAGCTGCCTTGCCTTGACCTTCCAAGCCCTTGCCATCCCAGCCAGATAAGGATTTCAATACAGCTCCGCCTGGGACATCCATCCTCACATAGTGTCCTCCTCAGGATTTTCCACGGTCTGTGTAATGAGGACTTGCTGGAAGATATAATGATGTAAAAAGTATGCTATCTGACCTATAAATGTAGTAGCTGTGGCATGCGGCTAAGGGTGGAGCCTAGCCGGGACGCCCGAGGGGACCGGAGGAGGGCTGGTGCCTCCTCCCGACCACGAGGGGGCAACCGCCCTGGTTTTGTTGGTGGCCTCGGGTAGAGGGCTTGGAAGCCCAACCCTGTAGGGGCCCGTGGCCACTGCCAGGCAGCGCCCCGGTGCCTGAAGAACCCTGGAGCCCAGCACTTCCGCCACACCCAGGAAGTGCTGGGAGGAAGAAGAATGGGGACACCCGGAGGGCTTCCGGGTGCGCAGCCGGCACTTCTGCCACATGGGGGCGTGTCCACGGAGGAATGCCGGGAAGCAGCTGGAGCTCATCTGGGGTGCTATAAAAGGGGCCGCCTCCCAACAGTCGAGAGCGGAAGTCGGGTGGAAGAGGACGGAGCTGGAGAGAGGACTGGAGGCGGCCAGAAGAAAGGCACTTGGGACTGTGTGAAAGGCCCAGACTTTTAGGGGATCGGTGCTGGAGGCACTGGGTTTGTGCATTGGACACTGTAAATATTGTAAATAGTTTTGTGGAAATAAACGTGTGTTGGGTGAACGAACAATGTCCGTCTGTCTGTGTCCAGGGCCAGTTCCACATAGCGTAAAATTAAAAGTAGCCCTGAGTGCAATTTACTCAAGTAAAGTACAAATAGTTGAAAAATGCACTCAAGTAAAGTAGTTGTACTTTGTTATTTTACAATTTTGATTTTTAATTGTTCTTGCTGAGGGAACTGAAATGCACTGAAGATTACTAAATGTGTGGATTTTACTTTCCTTGGTGCAGGAATGGGAACCACTTATGGATTATAGAACCCAGGAATATTTTTTAGTCATCTACAAAAGTTTTTTTTTTCTTTTTTTTTTTTGTTTTCTTGAAGTAGCTTCATCACAAAATAGCAGATTAAGACAAAACCTACAAAATACTGGGCAAGTGTGCATAGCCTGGAAACTCGTCTTTGTTTAGAATATTTTTACACTGTTTGTATTGTAACAGTAAGTTTGTGTAACTATGTAGGGAAATGACAACAAGGCTGATAACTTCCTCATTGCAGAAGACGTCAGGAGGCCTGCTTGAATATTCTCTATGTGTGAAGCTGGATAAACATTTGCTTCTGACTCAGAGTAACTGAGCTTCTCCATATGAGGACATGAAACAGAGACAGGACAGATTTTGAGAGACTTCTCATCAATGGCCAACTCCATAAAGCAATCTCTACTACCCACTGGTTCGCATAGCATAAGGAAGAATAGCAGAAGACTTTGGAAAAGTGGTCAGTGCCACAGTGAACTTGCAGTGGTATGAAGCATTCAACCTTTCTGACCCTCACCCGGAGACATGCAATAAACAATTGTATATATAAGATGGTATTCACTGTACTATGCAAAATAAAGCTACTTGTTAATGACTGCAACATATACAAACCACACCAACATATACAGCATATATCTGATTTTGAATTTTAGCTAATGCTGTGAGATTACACATGTAAAGGTTGGAAGGGAACATTGCATTAACAGTATGCATAGGATAACTGACAGCTCCCTGAATGGCCAGATTTTCTTTGCTGCAAACGTGTGTTGAGGTGGAGTAAGAAATCTGAAACAAAAATATCCGGAGCGTCAGTGGGAAGTTCCCATTAAGAGCATGTGTGTGTGCTCTATCTTGGGCAGCTGCTGTTCTTTTCAAAGAAGTGACAAAAGTGCGGAGAGCAGATGCCTACAGAAGAGCACAGGAATGGTTGGGCTGTGTTGGCAAACCCTACTTCCTTAATCATATTTCAAAAACTGTTTTGGTGTAATTGATTTTTATATTTTGATTAGTCTGTTTACCATAATAACAGAATGTGCACATTAAAGCTGTGGTCATTACATTTTTACTCTGTTTAAATTTTCAAAGGTATATTACATTAGTATTTTGTTTACAGTATGTTTATGAAGAAAATAACATATCATATCATTGTCAAGCCTACTTTGTTTTTTGATGTATTTGAACACATCTTTATCCTTATAGGTGATAGTTCTGTATTTAGTGAGTGATATAATCTATTCTTGCATTTTGCCTTGTAGCTTGTGCTATTGTACTGTATTTGTGAGGTGGCCATGTTAGATTGGCCATCCAGCTCTGTGAAGAGGATCACTTGTATTCTGTTTAATTTATTGTGTTTACCCCATTTTTTGACACCCATTGCACACCCAACCTACTTGGAAGGGGGGCTCTCTCTAAATTGCCTTTCTTAAGATTTTTTTCCCCTTACAGGTTTTTTTTAGGGGGGAGTTTTTTTCTTGTCATTTAAAGGAGTCATGGGTGGGCATTGTCAAAAAACAGGGCCTGTTAAAGCCAATTGAAATAGTCCTTGTGTGATTTTGGGCTATATGAGAAATAAATTGTGGTTGTTGTTTGTTAATTTGGTAAAATGTTTGAAAAAATGGAACAAATGTGACCCAAAGAAGTTGTGAGAACCAGTAACATCTTTTGTGTCTTACTTTTGCCTGCCATGATTTCCAAAAACTCTTTGAATCTGACTTTGATGGTTTCCAATTCTCTAACTTCTAATAGTATTATGATTACCCTAGTGTTCTTCATTTTTTTCTAATTTGAATCTCCAGTTCTTTCTGTTTTGATAACTTTTTTTCTCCTTTGTGCAATTTTTCCATCATCAGTTATTTACATATCTATGAGTATGTATTATTGTACATCTCTGCTGTAATAAATCCTTCTATATAAAAGCGGTCGGGATTGTCCTTCCGTCCCGTGAGTGCTACGCAGGCACGGAGTTTCACACACGCCCTGTCCATTTTGCAATGCACGATGGGATTTGTAGTTTCGTTTTTCCAAGTAAAAGATGATTTTCTACTCCAGACTGTGTGAGTAGCACAGAGTTTCACACACGCCCCGTCCATTTTGCAATGCACGATGGGATTTGTAGTTTCGTTTTTCCAGGTAAAAGATGATTTTCTACTCCAGACTGTGCGATATCTTCTTCTTCTTTCTTACTATATAAAAGCGGTCGGGATTGTCTTTCTGTCCCGTGAGTGGAAAGCGTAGCGGTATTCCGCTTATCACAGACTTACTACTTGCAGCTTGCGGTACGAAGCGACATGATGTGAGCAGAGTTCTGGTGCTCCCATCGTTCCCTAGCTTTTGTGCGCGATGCGCTGGAAAAATACACAAAATTATGTCTCTGGAAATAATTAATGTTGATGGAGTACAAATGCCTCACCGCGTAGTAAATATCAGGGGGGTTCAAAAGGGCGACCTCAATATAGTAAAAAAGTTTAAATTTCATCACAAAAATAACAGAAACTACGAGTATTAAAGTAATACCGCTCAAATGCAATATAACCAAATTAATGAGTTTGTATAAAATATCAAATTGATCTACATATTGAATTGCCTTAAGAAGTGGTCAACTTAAAAGTCGGTCGCCTTAAAAGGCGGGTCAGCCTAGTATAGTATATCTACCGTATATGCTTACGTATAAGTCAGGTTTTGAAACCTGAAAAATCGATCATAAAATCAGACCCCGACTTATATGCCTGTTCAAAAATGCAACACTTAATTATTTTTTTTTTTACATCTTCTTGCCTCCTCCAATCTCACAACAGTTTCTCAGACGCATCGAATTTTGTTGCAGTAGCACAGTTATCAATTTCTTTCACTACTTCAACAATGTTTAATTTAAAACCAGCTTCATATTTTCTTCTGATTGAATGCTCCATCGCAGATAAGGGATGCTCTTACGATAAAGGTGTATGAGGGTGTGACATACAAAAAACACACAACAGTGCAAATGTCACTTTGGAATAGTTTGGGTATTACTGTGTGGTCACGTAGGCACAATACATAGAAAAAAAAGGCCTTGTGCTCCATGGTTATTCTCTCAGGTGGGCCTTAGCATATCATAATCTCTTGGACCAATGGCGTGAGTTTTCCGCATTCGACTTATACGAGTGACATTATAATACACCAGAAATTATACGGTAAAATCAAGTTCAGACTTATTCATGGGAGAACTTATCTGCGAGTATATACGGTATTCATTTAGCCCCTTTCTTAGGGGTCATGATTCATTTGCATGCCGTATATACTTTTGACTTCATTGTTTATTATAGCTGTATGAGGCGGAGTGGTGGCTCTGAGGCTAGGGTTCTGCATTGGCAATCGGAAGGTTGCCGGTTTGAATCCTGTAAATGCCAAAAAGGGACTCAGCTCTGTTGGGCCCTTGAGCAAGGTCCTTAACCTGCAATTGCTAAACGCTTTGAGTAGTAAGAAAAGCGCTATATAAATGCAAAGAATTATTATGGTACAGTGGCACAGTGGTAGAGCTGCTGCCTCGCAGTAAGAAGACCGGGATTCATGTCCTGGGTACTCCCAGTGTGGTGTTTGTGTGTTTTCTTTGTGCCTGTGTGTTCTTTCTTCCAAAGACAGGCCGAGAAGATGGACTGGCAGCACTACTGTAAAACTGGCCCTGGTGAGTGTGTTCACCATGTGACAGTCTGGTGCCCTGTCCAGCGACTGTCCCTGCCTTGCTTGCTTGCTTTTATTTCTACCTTCTCTGGCTACTGTTTATATTATCGTCTGGCCTTGGGATACTGACATAATTACAAATTGCCCAATGCAGGTACCTTGCCACCATGCTGTATTTTGTTATTATCATTACTATTCTTATTTAAAGTTCTTAATGAATTTCAGAGTCATGATTAGGCCTATACAGACAGAGTACATTGTAAAGCAAGTTATCAGCCCTGGATCAAGCCTGTCTGTTATAGAGCACAGCCATGAACACACACACTCACTTACAGTATGCTGAGCCAGTTCAGAGTCTCTCTCTCTAACTGCTCCAACATGGATGTCTATGAAATATGAAAGGAATCTGTGAGTACATAAAGAAAAACCAACAGAAACAGGAATCAGACCAGGATTTAAACCCAGTAGTCTGGACGTGTTAGGCAGAATTATTCTTATGGGGGTAATAATGATGAAGATGATAATGATTATGATTAAAATAAAGATCATTTCAGCTTGTTTCTTTGATGCATGATTGCAATTCAATTAAACTCTTATCAACATTTAGGTGTAATTATTGTACAAAATTTGTGCACTTATGCAATAAAAAATAACCTATTACGGGTCATTGCACCTAAAAATGACTAAACAGTCATCTGAACAAAAACTTGTGTTTACCATGTTTAAATCACATGTATAATCATTTTTATACCTTTATAATAATATAGTGAATACAAGTATATTAATAGGATTATTCGAGGCAGCTTGTATAATAAAGTTTGATGGATTAATTTTGCTTTCACTGTAATTTGGCAAAGCCACATTCCTTCAGAAAAAATAAATATTTACAATTAACCATTTTTTCTATAATACAGAAGAGAACTCATTGATTCAGTGAGCAGAGCTGCTCTCACACCATTCAGGTTCAAGTCTGATTCCCTGATGGGGGTCTCTGTCTATTAGCATTGACTAAATAGGCCCAGCACCCTGTAACCCTGAATTACAAAACTGAACAGATAAATACAGAGCAGTGTTGTTTTAAAAAATATATATATAATAGAATACCCCCGTGACCCAGTGTTAGGATATAGCGGGTTGGATAACGGATGGATGGATATATAATAGAAGCTTTTATTCTGCTTGGTGCTTTCAAGTTTGACGGTTCTAGATGTAACTGAATCATGTGCAAGTTCAGCAAATTCTTGTTTCTCTAGTTAACAAAATATCTCTTTAAAAATTTATTAATCCACAAAGAATTTTCCCGTTTTTATCTTGACTGTATACGTTTATGTTTAAATTCTGTCATTAGGAAGCTGTGAAGTGCTTAGGTTGTATTGGTAACAATGTGGCATGCAGTGCCCTTTGTGAACTCTAGGTGGCATTTTCAGCTGTGACTGCCCGTCAGTGACAGAAGGTAACCTCCACAGAGCGGACAGAGAAAACTCAGCTCAGAGTAAAAGGAAAGCATTTTCAGTATAATGGTCTCTCCCAACAACAGGAAGAGCATTCATTTGAAAGAAAGCTGCATTCACTTAAAAGGTTAGGTTTTCTAGACACAGTAAACAATAAAAAAACATTTCCTGCAATGAAGTGATTATTACTTTCAAATATTATCAATTTGCTTGATTATTTCAACCATAACACTGACTGCTTTAACCTTTTAAGTTGCATCTAAACTTATTATTGTATTCTATAACTTTATTCCCTGCTTTATTTTACTCTTTCCATATACAATATTTTCACTTCAGGTATTGACCCAGGGTGTCACTGAGATAAAGGAATTAGCTAAGTAACTAAATAATGCTCTTTTTAATCTATTTTCTTGCCTACATATGTGTGGCTCTTTGAGAGAATATACAATGATAGTCACTATGTTGATTAATTAATTAATTAATTAATGTTGACCAATGAATTTACATTTGTAATCTGTCCATTTTTAGGCTCTAATCATTGTAATGACAAAAATTCTGTGCAGAAGGCTGCACTGCTTCAAAATGTAGCCCTGCTGTCTTACAGCTCCAACAACAACAACAACAACAACATTTATTTATATAGCACATATTCATACAAACAGTAGCTCAAAGTGCTTTACATAATAAAGAATAGAAAAATAAACACAATATGAAAACAAAATAAATCAGCATTAATTAACATCGAATAAGAGTAAGGTCCAATGGCCAGGGGGGACAGAAAAAACAAAACAAAAACTCCAGACGGCTGGAGAAAAAAAAAATAAAATCTGTAGGGATTCCAGACCATGAGACCGCCCAGTCCCCTCTGGGCATGCTACCTAACATAAATGAAACAGTCCAGGGACCAGGGTTTCATTTTCGGTTGGATCAGGTCATTTACTGTGTGAAATCTGTCATTTTTTCTGAAGAGAATGCATGCTGTCCCTCAAACAATATTGCCACCTGAGTTTATACTTAAAAAAAACCTGGCTCTTTAAAGGCTGGGGAGGGCACAGGGGGCCATGATCTCAGGGGCTACAAGACAGCACTGGTTTGCTGTCCCATAGAAAGCTATGGAGCTCATCCAGGAACTGGAAGTGAAGGCAGAGACTGGAAAAGCCATGAAAGAGGACTTCTTGCCCCCTCAAACCTAGAGGCTCATTCAACTTGGAATCAGAAGCTGAGTCAAAGCAAAGGTTTCATCTTGTAGGTGAAAAGAGAGGCAACGTCACAGTGAGGCAAGCAGGAGGACTATTTGGGAATACTTGGTCGTACTTTGGGATGACTAACGGAATGGCCAGTCCACCATCCAGAAGCAAGTGTTTAGTAACTTGTGTAGGAAGGCCCAGTGAGGTAGCAGAATTTGCTTTACTTGGTTTATTTTATGCCTTTCCCTTTGTGAATTCTTCTCTTTTGCCTAGTAAAGACACCACTTTGATTCATGTTGGCCTCTTTGGTGTTTTTCAAGATGTGCCATCACTGCCATGGCATCTCCTATTTCTCACAACTGTATTTGTTTTACTGGGGTGCCTGCCTGGCAAGAAATTGATGTGGGTTGGTGCAAAAAGAAGTGTCCCAAATGAGACCTTCAGAAAGAGAAGAGAGAAGCAGCTTGGTAGCGGGAAATCCTGCACATACTAGGGGCTGCTATAGCATGGTAAGCCCTGTACATTTGCTGAATTGTCAGTACTTCATGAGGGAATGAGAGAGATAGGGAGATGCAAACTTGATATAATTGTTCAATGTTTCTTTAGGACCCCCAAGTTTAGGAGACCCAAAGTGTACCTGAGAAGTCTGATCCTCTATAAATAGAGAGACAAGATGAGAGAGTAAGGAAAGGCCGGAAAGAGTATGCAAGACCATCTGCTAGACACATGGCAGCACACAGCAACATGTGGCCACTAGCTGGGAATGGTTGGACCAGGTAAGCCATTCATAGGAGCATTCAAGAAGACTTGACAGGAGCTTCTCAAGACTAATCACTGTTGAGTAGCACAAATTCTATGACCTGGAGAAATATGGAATGGGGAAACGTTAAGGGAATGGGCAGCTGAGGGGTTGCCTTAGAGATTCAGGCCTTCAACTGCTGTTGAAAAGTGTGAGGTGCAAAGATGCCAAGAGCCACTACAGGAAGCTAACCTTGTATGTCTGAAGAAAACGTAGAACCATTCCATCCCCAGAAGTGAGTTAATGGCTTGGCCAAAAGTGACCACAGATGAGTCTCAGCCAGGTGGACAGTTGGGTAAAGGCTCAGCCTCGGGTGGGTGGAAGGAGCCAGGTTTGATAAAAAAAGACAGACTTAAGGAGTGAACAGGGTATTCTTTGTTCTAATTTGGAGGAGAAAAAGCGGGTGATCTGATAGGTCTGTTAGAAGGGGAGTCAACATACAGTACATATTAGTCTTCTATCCTTTCCAGTTGTTTTTGTGTTCTCCTATTTAGTCATCACAGTGTTTAGTTTATTTATTAGTAAGTACGTTATTCTTGAAAACATTTTACTCTTTGGCATTTATTCTGCGTGCAGGTGGTTGCTACATAGCTGCCCCTTCGTACCTTTATACAAAGTATAATACACCCCGGTACTGTGTAACTGTAAAATTCCATTTGACTCTGATTTAAATACAGCGTATTTTTAAATTATGTAACAGAATAGCCTGGTAAGCTACTGCTCATTGGGTCACCAAGAATCTGAATAGACTAAATGGATAAATCAACGTTATTCATGTTCAAAAGCGTGTGTAAAAATAAACCCCTCTATGTTAAACTAAAATAGAAAATGAAAACTGAAGCCAAGCACAATGTGAAAATAAATTCTCTGAGTGTCTTGTCAAGAGCTCACTGTGAGAAATCCTGGATAGGAAACGTATTTTACAAAACACCTTTGTGTTGATTTTTTAAATGGCTTCTTTCATGCCAAAATGGGGGTGTAGAGGAATAAGAAAAATAGAATCTAAACTGGAGGCGGCATGGTGGTGCAGTGGCTGCCTCTCATGTCCAGGACACTGGATTTGTTACCACACTGTTCCATGAGTATTTTTTGTAGGTAATTTGTGTCATTATGCACAATTCAAAGATTAGGTTAACTTTATTTCCTAAATTGGCCTCATGTAGGTGAATGTGCCCTGCGGTGGACTGATGCCCTTGTTCGTCTTGGTGTTACGTTTTATGTTGCCAAGGCTCCAGCGCCCCACGACGGTATAACGGTAAAAAATGCAGGTTAGAAAATGGATCAAAGGATAAAAATAAAACAGATGCATACTCAAGTGTGTTATAAACTTTCATAGCTGGTTTTACTGTGACAGCTATAAAATTAATATTAACGTAAAACCAATTAGTCTGCAGTGCTCAAAAGAAAAAGATCACACCCAAATACATTTACTTTAGTTAAGATAAGGAGAAAGCAAAGAATTAAAAGTCACAAATAAAATCTATTTCTTAGGTATAGAAAAGGCATACTTTATATTAACTGTTCACTATGAGGCCCATGTGGTTTGAAATATGGCATATCATAATGTTAAACAGTTAGTACAAAGCTGGCCTCTTTATTGCCTTTGTTGAGATTTCAGGGCTAGGAGGATAATTTGATCCGCTCTTCTAAAATCTCCAGTCCATTCCAGGTTGGATCTGACTAGCTAGCTAGCTGGACCTTTACTTGCTTCCTTTTTTTTAGTTCTTCCCAAAGATTTTTAATAAGAAGGAGAACAAGACATTGTCACGTTTGAGGTTGCCCCCTACATTTCTTGTTTTGTGAAATCAAATATGATAATGTTGGATGTTGTCACAGATGTCTGGGGTTCTTACCTGGCCGGGATGCCTGAAAGGACCGTAAGGAGACATTAATAGCTTCCGGGTCATGAGGGGACAACCGCCCTGGAGTAGGAGAGGACCACGGGAGAAGAAAGAAAAGCTTCTGACCCGTTGGGACCCGTGGCCACCACCAGGGGGCGATGTAAGCCTCGTGGGATTAGGAAAAATGTCACTTCCGCCACACCAGGCAAGATGGCGGATGAACCTACCAGGGACACCCGGAGTGCTTCCGGGGCAAAGGGCAGCACTTCCGCCACACCAGGAAGTACTGCAGGAAGGCCGTCATCAGCCACTTGGAGCACATCCGGGTGGGAATAAAAGGGGCCGCCCTCTTACACTCGAGGAGCTAGAGTCGGGAGTGGGAGTTGGACAAAGCTCCCAGGAGGAGACAGGCGGCCAAGGACTGAGAGAGAAGGGACTTTATTGGGGTGATTATTGCTTTATGTATTGTGTGGTGTTTTGGGACTGTGTTTATTATGTTTAATAAACATGTGGAATTTATAAAGATGTGATTTCCGACTGGTGGTGTCCAGGCAAGTCTCACAATGTACAAGAACCAACAGTACAATGTAAAGTTAATAAAATTGTTCAGAACAGACTCTTGGGATGATGTCATGGAGCTAAAATAAAAATGTTAAATTAATCACTGAAGGACATTACATGTTACATCCATTCTTTGTGACCATTCTATCCATCCTGAAGATTTAATGGAATCATCATGGGTTGGAGACGGTGGCACTGACCAGAAAGCAGGAGAAATAGCTGGATGGGGCAGAGTTTAAGATATTAGATTTGAACTGGGTGTGACAAGGATGAACAGGATTAGAAATGAGTACATTAGAGGGTCAGCTCAAGTTGGACAGTTGGGAGACAAAGTCAGAGAGGCGAGATTGTGTTGGTTTGGACATGTACAGAGGAGAGATGCTGGGTATATTGGGAGAGGGATGCTAAGGATAGAGCTGCCAGGGAAGAGGAAAAGAGGAAGGCCTAAGCAAAGGTTTATGGATGTGGTGAGAGAGGACATGCGGGTGATGGGTGTAACAGAACAAGATGCAGAGGACAGAAAGATATGGAAGAAAATGATCCTCTCTGGTGACCCCTAATGGGAGCAGCCGAAAGAAGAAGATCATAGTTAAAGTCCAAGTCACAAGTTTAACACTGAGTCTCTGAGTCTGAAATACAATAATCATGCAACAGATTAATAGTTTTTTTTTTTATTTTGTGTCATATAATCAATGGCAGGGTATATGATCTTATTAATTTAATACTGGTGAGAGAACATCTTACTGCTTAGTCTTATACAGATCTTTAAGATATCGCAGTGGATCTTTATCCTGAGCTCTGTGCAAGAAGCAGTCATTTTACAGAAGCTCCATATTTCTTACTGTTTTCACTTTTTTCTGATGTATTTATTTATTTAAAGAGCTTCTGTAAAAAGCCACATTTTTTCCTGGGGAAAAAAAATTCTGTCAATCAATCCATCTATATATCTATTGAAACTGGTGGTACTAAAACTTCCAATTCATCACTGCTATCAGGCAAATCACCAAACACATCTTACAAATAACATTTCTGAAGGAGGTACATGGAATTTCCAGGTTAGCTAACAAATTAATTATGAAGCTTAGCAGCAAAAAAATCTGCTGTGCTCACAAAGCAGAATGCAGCCTCCTTCGTTGTCCATCATAATGTACTACTGTATCATTCAAAATTCTTGTTTATTGTTGCTGTTATAGAATTTCCATTGTATAACACTCCTTAAATTAACAACAGCCATTATCTCTATATCTATACTAATAAAAGGCAAAGCCCTCACTGACTCACTCATATCTAATTCTTCAACTTCCCGTGTAGGTAGAAGGCTGAAATTTGGCAGGCTCATTCCTTACAGCTTACTTACAAAAGTTAGGCAGGTTTCATTTCGAAATTCTACGCGTAATGGTCATAACTGGAACCTACTTATGCACATATATACCGGCCATAGCCTGCAGCTCGGTCGTCGTGTGAGGCAGAGTTGCGTCCCTCATCGTCACGCCTCCCACGTAATTGAGTGCCTGCCCATATAAGGCCGTCTGTCAGCAGCAATCCAACAGAAACACTCTGCTGCTAAATATTCGCGGGTGAAGGACTGTGCTTATGCAGATGAAGATGAGATGGTCAGGGTGGTGTTTGGCACAAACTCAGCGAAACTGCGAGAGAAACTTTTAAGTGCCGGGACTTAGCTAACATTAAATAAAGCCGTGGACATCGCACGAGATAGCACAAGCACGGCTGAGAACCTTCGATGTATGTACTCCGAGCAGCTCACGTGAACTGACTGTGAACGCAGTACACAGAGAACAAGGAAGAGCTCCAAATAGTGCTAAACAAAAAACGCATTACACAATTGAGAAGGCAACAAAAGAATATGAAGCGAGTGACGCATACAAGCATATTCATAAGTGCAGCTACTGCGGAAACAAAGCACACGGTGGAAAAAGTCAATGTCCAGCTAAAGGAAGACAGTGTAAAAAAAACCTGTGCATGCAGTGTGTGATGTCTCAAATAAAGAGGAAGACGAGCTGTTTATTGATGCAGTAAGAAAGGAATCGATGAATGAAACCTGTTATCTTTACAACAGTTGACAAACACGGAATGTAACTTGAAAACAACACATCCTCCAAATACGACCCTGATTGAAAGAAATAATGATAATAAAATCCTTGATGACAGCAACAATCATAACAGTGACAAAACAATTACATTGACAATCATGTTACGTTATTTTTAAAATGTTCCCTTTTCTTTTTCATACCTTCTTTAACACACTGCTTCTCCGCTGCGAAGCACGGGTATTTTGCTATATATATAAATATACTAGACATTAAGCCCGTTACAATAACGGGCGCTAGAACAGTATTGCATAAACATTATTAGGAACAACCTATATTAAATGGCAAGGGACCAGGAACCTTGACCTCATTCTGTTTGTTGTCTTAATTTTTTTGTTAAAAATATTTTTGCAAGAAGCCTAAAGTAAAATAATATTAAAAATAAAATAGAAACGTATATGACAATACAGTAAGTATAATTAATATTGCCTTAGTGTAAAACTTTATAACAATCTGTAATACACAATATCTGAAGAAGATATTTAGGAAAATGTTTTTATTTTTTTACCTCAGGAAATTTTTCAATAAAATTTCAATATAGACAACATTTTTTGTAAACACTCTTGTTCAGGACCATCTACAACGTTGACAACAACATCTGTAAAACTTCTAACTTTTGATAATGCAACATATAACTGACCGTGGCTGAATACTGGTTCTGGCAAGTAAATGGCAACTTTTTCTAAGGTTTGCCCTTGAGCTTTATTAATTGTTATGGCAAAGGCTAATATAACAGGAAATTGTCTCCTTCTTATGGTAAAGGGTAAATTAGTAGAGGATAGAGCCAAATCAATACGGGGAATATTCTGACGCTCATTTTCTTTTTCTTCAATCGATCTATTTGCTCGTATTTTTCTTTGTCTTTCAGCCTTTCTTTTGTTGATGTTTACTTGCTGAGCTGACCGTTCTTCCAGGAGATGTTGATTATATACGATTTGAGTGTCTGTGTCTTTTGTCCTACTTGACGTGTCCTTTTTTTTTTGGGTGGCATGTTGTTAGTGGATAGTTACTTAGTAAACATGCACGGGGCAGTACACGGACACCAGGCTTCGCCTCTAGCTCTGACGTCCGAGGTTCAATTCCTGAGAGGGGGTGCAGTGAGTATGTACACCTGATGAGCCCAGAATTAGGGCGAAACATGTGTTGCGTACTCTTTGCATTATTTGACAGTAAAACTAATTCAATATATATATATATACACACATGCACACATACACATATATATATGTATGTGTGTATATATGTAGATATATGTATATATGTGGATGTATGTCTATATATATATATATGTATATGTGTATGTGTATATGTATATATGTAGATATATATGACAGCAACACTCATAACAATGACAAAACAATTACATTGACAATCATGTTACATTATTTTTAAAGTGTTTCCTTTTCTTTTTCATTACTTCTTTGACACACTACTTCTCCGCTGCGAAGCGCAGGTATTTTGCTAGTATATATATAATCCAACATCTGTCTGTCTGTATGTCTGTCCGCTTTTCACGAGAGAACTACTTAACAGATTTAGATCGGGTTTTTTTTTATAATTTGCTTGAACATTCCGGCTGATTTTGTGACTTTTCTCATTGTGCTATGTATCATAGTTCATTTGCGGTACCGATTTATTCTCGCTAATCCGAGACAGAGGCTGCAGGCTGAGGGAAGGGTAAAGCGTGATGTCAGGAATCGGGAGCCGGGCAGGGCCCTCCTCACTGTCCTTTTTCACTAATACATGGGTGGAGCCGTGGGGCACAGTTAGTACGATACTATAACTGATATAACTGTCATTGACCCCGAAATGTTCGTGAACATTTCAGTTCACCAAATATGCAAAGCACTAAGTTGACCTAAAAAGAGTGAGTTTTTCTTTCAATTGACTGACATCGTACTATGCCAGCTCCAGTCTCACTCTCCGCAAAGCTAGGCTGATGCTCAGTAAATGGATAATATAATATAATATAATATAATATAATATAATATAATATAATAGGTGGCATAATGGTTGGTGCTGCTACCTCACAGATCTGCCATCTTTAGTTCAAATTTGATTCCCAGTTGTTGTCTATAGGGGCAATAAGTTAACAGGCTAACTGGCTGTCTAAATTAGTGTTTTGTGTGTGGGTGGGACTGGTGATGGACTGGCACTCCATCCTAGCCTCGTTCTTACCTTGTGCCCAGTGGTGCCAGGATAGGCTCCAGCTCCATAAAACTGAATCAAATTAAGAGGATCTGAGACTGTTATGTGGTGGTATTGTTCAATTCCTGAGATGCCCTCTCTGAGATGTCACATTTCGGTTTTCTGTAAGTACTCTTGTTTTCTTCGCCCATTTGAAGACATGTCGTATTGTAAACACGAAGATAACACATAAACTACATGCAGATGGTGACCTGACTGGACATCAAAAATTTCATCTCTGGAGCTGTGAAGCATCAGTACTAACCTTTGGAAGCCATAGAATTTGTATAATATCAACTTACACATTTTTATAGATTTAAAAAAAAAAACAGTAACTAGTAACTATTTTTTATACATCTTGAAAACTTTTAGTTACACATTGTTCCATTTATAGATAAGATGTACTTTTGAAGTGTGTGAAAGAGCACTTTTAGATTTTTTTTTCTTTTGGAGTAGAAGTCAAAAATAAACCGTTAATGTGAAACGCCCACATAAAACCTACTGATCCACAAAGGGGGGGGGGGGGGGGCGAAAACCAAACAGGCTTGATGGATTCATTCAAGAGTGACTGCAATTGTTTTGTATCTGTCAACAAACACATTTGTCCATGTTTAGTATTTCACACACCAGTTTTACTGTGAGGCTGCACTCTTAATTAAAATAGAAAGAGAATAAGTGTTGCTTGCTCAAAGATTATTCCTCTGGATTTTTATTTCAAAGTCTTACACTCCAGTGCAGGCCATCTGTTACATTTCATGCAAATGTAAATATAAACTCTGCCTATTAACCGAAAACTATTAAATGCTTTTAATTTGGCCACTATTGCCATTCTCATATATTTTCTGCAGGAGCCTTCCTTTATGAATGAAAAGTATTACATTGGATATTACATGGCAGAAGGACTTTCACAGGAACACAGTTTCTGACTCATCTGACAGCAGTAAGTCTGGTTTAGTCAGGCTGAATGAACATATGCCTGGCATATGCAAGGAAGTCATGTATTGGGAGGACAGTCAAAGCAAGTCAAGATTTTTTCTTCTTCACAGCATCCGTCTGAATTGCAGCCACCTGCTTAGGATATTCTTTAAAATTTGGTCACGCTGTTCCATCTGTGAAAAAAAAAGAACTGTACTAGTCATCGAAGAAATGCTTCATCACTGTAGTTCCTCTGTTCTATTCAGCTCCTTCTAAGATTGTGCTGTATCTTATTCCTCCTATACTGAAAGAAAGCAGCCAATTATGTTTCTAAGAGTGACAATAAAGGTACTGAAGCAACAAGCCAACCTAATGCCTCACAATACGGTACTTTCATAGTAAGTGTCATCCCAGACATAGCTATATGTAATCTGCAAGCCTATTCATATGTTTTATCTTTATTCTTTGTTAAAGTCCATTATATTTAAATGTTAGGCTGCACATAAAATTATAACACTACTGTTTTAAGGGTGTGTATATTCAGCCCAAGGTTGGAAATATATGGTATCACATAACAGTATATAAAATGGTATTAATACGCAACAACAAACGTTGCAGTGAGGAGTATACAGTACAGAAAAGGCACCTTCAAGCCTGTCTATAATAAGAACTGCTACACTACTGCTGGGAAGGCTTCTTTGCATTCCTACACTTCCTGCCTCCTTCACCCCTTTGTTATTCCTCCCTTTTTTATCATCCGCTTATTTAGGAAACAGAACATACCAATAATATCAAAACACCACCTAATCAAGTTCCTGAGTACTGGAAACTTGCAAATGTGACTCTATGTGACAAATTATATCCGGGTAATTATATAGCAGTAAGTCCTACTTCTGTACCATGCAAAATCATAAAAACTCTAATAAAAATCAATTAGAAAAGTACCTGTATGAAAATAATATACTAAACCAGATTGGGTTTATGAGAGGAAGATCTTGCCAAACCAATCTTTTAGATTGTTTTAAACAGGTAAGTGGAATTGTTGACAAAAGCAAAGCATTCAACATCATTTTCTTAAGCTTTCAAGAAGCCCTTTAATACAGTACAATACATACCAAAAGATAAATCCTGAAGCTAGGAGCTGTAGGCATCAAAAGTAACCTACAAAACCGGATCTCAAGTTGGTTAACCAGTAGAAGACAATGTATACACATTAAAGGAGAATGCTCCACATCAAGTGAGGTCATCAGTGGAGTTCCTGAAGGGTCTGTCCAGGAATCATTACTTTTTCTGATTTATATTAATGACAGGCTTTGGTATAGTTAAGAAACTTGTGAAATCTGCAGAAGATACTAAACCTAGAATAAAGATGGAAACTGAGGAGGCAGAGAAAACAACTCAAGATGACTTAGACAAACTTCAGAACTGAGCAAACACTTGGAAAATGCAGTTTAACGTAGAAAAGTGCTAAGTACTACATGTAGACAAAAGGAACGTCAATTATAAACATAAGATGGGAGACATTGTCCTACAGGAAGTAACCTCTGAAAAGGATTTAGGGGTTTATGTTGACACGACATTTCCATCGTCTGAGCAATATGCAGTAGTGATTAAAGAGGCAAATGAAATCATAGGTTATGTCATAAAAACTGTTAAATATAAATCAAGAGACGTTTTGCTGAGACGATATTATGAACTAGTGAGACCACATCTGGAGTGTTGTGTGCAGTTCCAGTCTACAATAAAGACATAGCAGCACTTGAATCTATGCAGAGGGCAGCAACCAGGTGCATCCTAGGACACTTAAGGACATGTCATACTCTGTCAGACTCAGAGGATTAAACTTGTTTAGTCTCAAGCAGAGGAGACCTCATGGAGACCTAACGCAGCTCTTCCAAATTCTCAAAGGCATTGATAGTAGAGTAGATCCAGCAGAATTCTTTCAACTTAAGGGTGAGTCACATACTCAAGGACATCAGTGGAAATTAAGGGGAAGTGCATTTAAGACTGAAACCAGGAAGTACTTCTTCACCCAAAGAGCTGGAAATTAAAGAGACCTGTAGATGAAGCAGGAACTTTGACAACTTTTAAGAAGTCTCTGGATGAGATGTTGGAACATCTTAGGTGTTAGCTAAACAATCAAGCTTGATGGACTAAATGGTCGTCTCTCATCTAAGAGAATTAGATTTTTCCAATTTAAAGTAACACAGAACATTGTTTTCCCACTGAGTGGTAGAAGGTTGTTTAGGATTCTTTTAGTTGAGTAGAATAAATCTTCATGCAAGTAGTGTGGTGTCAAATATTACCATCAGTTTTTCATAACTTTAAACTTTAATTTCATTTGGCATCACTACTAATATTGTGAATAACAATGCCACCATCTTATGTAGGATTGTGTGATGACGTTATACTCTGTGATGACGTGAACATGTGACCAGTTGTGATCATCATGGCTCTGACCATAAAAAGGAAAGACAAAACGCTATCACCCAAGTTGCGAAACAACCGGCAAGAAAGAATTGAGAATAGGTCATCACCATAATAAACGTAACATGCACCAAATACACAAATCACATTACACAAAATACACAAATACATAAAAGTACACACAAAAAAACTAAATACAAGTACACAGAAGTTGCAGTATATATAAAAACTGAATAACCACACCAGAGCCTTCAGTTTTTCTCCATTTCCTCAAGGCATACATGTTATGGTAATTTTTGATTCTAAATTGACCATGTTTAGGTGTGCATGATGGACTGCCAGCCTGTATGGAGTTGCTTTCTCTTTTGTGTCCACTGATGTTGGAGTATGTTCAGTCTATCTTACTATGACCCTGAAATTGATTAAGAATGTTTGAAAACATTGTGTTAACTAAACTGTAACTGATATGCAAAGCTTTGCCAAGAAATACAGGTTATCTAATCACACTATTTATGTTGTTTCACTCACTGACATGAACAGACCCACAAAAAGACAGGGATTGGCTTGTAAAGACATGAATATCAGAAAACAAACATGTATTTCTAATTGAAATCTAATAGCAAAGCTTACCTAGTAAGAGAGTATTTGATATTTCTGTGCGTCACAATGATCTTGGAAGTGCAGTGTTAAAATCTTGGACTTCCATCCAACCATACATGTTTTGGTGTGCTTAATGAAATGTTAAGGTCACAGGGGTTTAAAGTTTACCTTGGAAGCATTGTGAATAAGACTGAAACCAACACTGGATAGCTGGAAAGTTCATTACAGAGCATACTGACTTCCACACCCACACTCTCTTGTAGTGGACCATTATCAGAATGAATAACTGTCAAGGTCCAAAGGTCCTATTATCACTATACAGTATGTAAACGAAACAGATGATTACTCATTTGCTGTAAGTGAAGTGAAGAAAAAGCAAATGTGGATTTGTCAACCGAATTATAGAAGTTAACAAAAATACAATAAAAATAATAATCATTGAGATAATACCAGACTTACACCCACTCTTAATTATGTATGTTTCTTTGAAAATACAAATGCATGAGGATTATTAATAGCACTAACCCTAAAGCATGTAAACGCACTGAAATGCTCATACAGTCCTTCATATATAACTAGTATAAGACTTGTATGATCAAAGGGGTATAAACACCAAACAGAACTGAAGTGTGCTTTAATGTGAATTAAGCACATTTTTACAACATGATTCCTTACTATCTTCAATGGATATATCACAGTTGGAGTTTACCTTGGGCCTGTTGTGGCTGGGATTCCAGCAATCCATAAAGATGGTGTCGCAGGTGGCTGGGGGGGTAACCTGGCCGGGACGCCCTGGAAGACCGGAAGAGGGTTTATGCCCACCTCAGACCACATGGGGGCGACCACCCTGGTTGCTATGGAGACCACGGGTACAGGGCTTTGAAGTTCAACCCTGTAGGGGTCTGTGGTCACCACCAGGGGGTGCCCCGATGCCTTGGGAGCCCTGGACCTCAGCACTTCCGCCACACCCGGAAGTGCTGGGGGGAAGAGAAGCGGGGACACCCGGAGTGCTTCCAGGTGCGCCAGTGCCAGTGGAAGATTGCTGAGGAGCACCTAGAGCACATCCGGGTGATGATATAAGGGGCCACCACCCTCCATTCAGGAGCGAGAGTCGGGTGGAAGAAGGACGGAGCTCAGGAGGAGAGGCAAGAAGAGGCGGCCTGAAGAGTAAGGCATTTGAGTTGGCCTGGACTTTGGGGGGGGTGCACTTGTGACTTTAAATAATGTATAATAAATGTGTGTTGGGTGACGTCAACGTGTCTGCCTGTCTGTGTCCAGGCCGGCTTCCACAATGGTTAGATCATTCCTCACTAAATTTACAAGTTTTAGAAGTTAACGTTTGGTTTCCTGCTTATATATGTAATGGACATTCTCCCTGAATGAATCACCTTGATTGACCGGACTATCAGGTGTCAGTTTAACTCCATTAGTCAAGCATTGCACCCATTCCTTTCTTGTTTTTGCCATCTTTTTCCATGTAGGTCCCATCCATTTTTGTATCTCATCTTAGTGGGGTTTTTCCAAGTTTTCGCTTAAGCTCACCTGGGTATCACTTGGCAAGTGCACACATCCAACGGTCATTGTTTACTTGTGCGACGTGTCCTGCCCATCTGAGCTTGCTCTGCTGATATTCCACAATCACGTCTTTCACTCCTATTCTTAGATACGTTGCTGTTGTCGTCACCCATATGAGTTCCAGTCAAGAAGGGCGTCAGACAAGGGGACACCATCTCTCCGAAGCTCTGCAGAGCGTGCCTTGAGGTGGTACTAGGATGGAGGCATGTGGATAAACAGCGACTGGCTGACCCACCTCCGATTCTCAGATGATATTGTACTCATTGCAGAATGCACTGCACAGCTACAGACCATGCTGAATACCCTATAGATCACAGATGATTAGTGGTCGGTTTGAAAATCATCTGCAAGAAAACAAAGTACATACGGTCAGATGATGTAGCTCCCGGTCGTATTACTATTGGAAACAATGAAATAGAAGAGGTGACTATGGGTATCTCAGGCAGGAGGGGAATGTGAGGCAGTACATGGAAAAGGAAAATTAATCAAAAATTAAAAATAATTTCAAAGTTTTTACCTTGGAAAGTCCCCATGTAGACACTGGTGATACAGTTGAAGCTGTTGCTAACTGCCTTCATTGGGCCAATAAACGTGGTAAAATTCACGTCTTCATATGATGAAAAAGCACTAAACTATTTATACAACCAAGACCAGCCAAACTAGTTTCTCATGACATGTCATTCTCTAACCAACTTTATCCAATCAAGGACTGTGAAGGCCTGAGCCTATCCCAGTAACACTGAGCATATGACGTCCATCAATCATAGTGGACTCTATTATACACACTCACACTCATATAGAGACATTTTAGAAATGCCAATTATCCTAACAAACATTTCTTTAGGGATGTGGGTGGAAAACTCATTTGAAATGGGGAGAGCATGAAAATTGTACAATGACATCATCCAAGAGCAGTGTTCAAACCCAGGATGCTGGATCTGTGTACAAACTGCACTACCATGCTATACTGCATACTGTTATGTTCTGTGAACCCCTTACAATACAATGCACTACCTATTTGTAGAACTACAATGTAAAATTACATACTTTAGTGTTCATCTTGGAATTAAAGTTCTAGAAGAAGGCCAGAGACTGTGCACTAAACATTTCTCACTCACCTCCCCCTCTCCAACTCTTAACCCTTAATATATTTCTACCTTTATTGAACCTTCACTTCCACTTTACTACTCTGCACTCAGTAAGATCTCTGGCTGGTGGTGAGACCTCCTCTTGGGTTTACTTTCCGTCAAAATCCAAAATAAGGTGAGTGATATCTTTTCTTTTGAATTGATGGAGTAGCAGACTGGTTTCCCTATACCTTTTAATATGTTTCAACCAGGGTTTCTTCCCTAGTTCATGTCGGAGAAAGAGAAAGAACAGAAGCACCGTAGTGATTCACACACATAGAGCACATTGAAGATCAAATAAAAAACAAAGCATTTAACATGCTACTTTAGTTACGATGGGATTTGAGAAACTAGTAAATTAAATGATTTTAAGATGAAGTTTATGATGTTCTACTTTAATGACAAAATAAACTACGTGATTAAAGTGGAAATTTCGAGATT
Organism: Polypterus bichir lapradei; assembly: GCA_026402145.1. Taxonomy (NCBI): domain Eukaryota; kingdom Metazoa; phylum Chordata; class Cladistia; order Polypteriformes; family Polypteridae; genus Polypterus; species Polypterus bichir. The sequence continues at coordinate 2,093,861 of JANRMT010062808.1, forward strand.
AAAGTTGACATTTCGAGCTTTTTTCCCACTGTGTGCTTATTTTTTTGTCAGTACCCTAATAAGCTCAGACGGTGGGCTACAACTCACTTTTTCACTGAGACTTTGATATGTGACTTCTTTTTTATTTTGGCACTGTGCGACTTTGTGAACTTGAGCTTTCGAGTTTCTCCGACACGCTATGTCACTCGATCAACTTCCTTTTGTTGATTATATCACGGTTTATTTGAACAAATAGTATGTTTTTCCTTTGCCTCCACTTGGTATTCGCTGAAATTCTTATATTTTCCCCCGTGCTTTTCCCATTGTCTTTTCACAGAAGGCTGAGCTTCAGGGCGATTTATATTGATTTGCATATTCATAAAGGTGTAATTCTGGGAGGAGTTGGGGTGGGACACCAGGCTCGTGCCCGAGCGTTACTTTTCACGCTGATCGGGATTTATGGAGTGGAAGAACGTGGAAGTTGGAGTATGCACAGATTCCTGCATCTGGATTTTTCTGTGCGTAAGCACATTTCGGCTTTTGTGCTTACGTCATGTTAAAGTGTGAATTCTACGCGTGGCGTTATGCATGAGGCCCCTGGTCTGGCCTTTCTGTGTATTTTTTTGTGTTCAGCACACCCTTTTTGCCACCTTTGAAACACTGAAAATGGTTATTAACAGGAATACTAGCACAGGCCACAGTATGGGATTTCATTGCCTCAGATTATTTTATTATAATGAAATGACTGTACTTATTAAAATTTTGCAATTACACCTTAGGTTTTTCACCTGATCAGTTCTGGAGATTTCCTGCCTTGTGCTCGGTATTGATGGGGTATGTTCCAGCATCCAAAGACTCTGAATTGGATTACACAGGTGTGCTCTGTTATATCTTGATGCAGAGAGAATTATCTGCAACTTAAAATCAGCAAAAACAAGGAACTGGTTATGGACTTTTGCCACAAAAATGAGTCTCTGTATTTGGTCACTAGTCAAGGAGTGGATGTAGAGGCAGTCCATTTCAGCAAGTATTTGGTGTTCCACATTAATGAGAGGTTGGACTGGTCTCGTAACACAGAGTAACTGTATAAGAAAGGGCAGAGCAGACTCTTCTTCCTTAGGAGATTGTGTTCCTTTAACGTGGGAAGTGACATCCTCCCCATCTTCTATAACTCTGTGATGGCCAGTGTAGTTTTCTACATTGTGGTGTGCTGGGCTGGTAACATCACTTCAAGGAAAGCCCACCCAATTAACAAGCTCACTAAAATGGCAACTCAGTTATAGGACACACTCTGGACACCCCTGGAGGTAGTAACAAAGGAGAGAATTAAAACAAAACTGAGTGTCATTATGAACAATGCTGCACATCCTCTCGTTGACACACTAACACGGCGGACTTTCAGGCAAAAATTATTCAGCAGAAGTGTGTAAAGAAACTCTACTGGGGCTCCTTTATACCAACAGCAATACATCTGCAAAATGCCTCACTGAGACTGGGAATGCCAATTCAGAACTTATCTTTCTTTTTAATTTTCTTGCTTTGTAGTCATTCTGGTGTATATGTATATTTATTCATTTACTTAAGTATGTATGTATACGTACAGTATATATGCATGTATGAATTTATCTATTTATTCATTTATTTAAAGAGCTTCAGTAAAAAGTCAAATTTACCCCAGGGACAAATAAAGTTCAATCTTATATTAATTGGTCAATCTTATATCAATTCGCAAACACATTGTCGGCTGTTTTTCAGACCTGTTGCTTTCTCTGACTGATCACACGTGAGCATTCTGACACTAAAATATGGTTAATTTCATACCTCTCATAAAAGGCCATGACCTCCCCAGATTAGCAGCAGTATGTTGATTCCTTGGATATACTACAAGAAACTGTATGATTCCATGCCATGAGTCCAAGATGGAGGTTTCAGCCATTAGGGTTTTACCTGATACTAAGGGTCCCCACATGTAGCTCATTCTGTGTCTAAATGGTTCCTTTGTTCAGGTTTTGGAATCATTTATTATTCACGGTGTCATCTGTTCTATATGCTGTTTTACATGCAAATAGGAGCAGAGCTTCGGGTGTAATATTACTATTACTAGTAATGTTGTATACATATGTTTTTTGTCACGTCCTTTGATACTGCAGGACACAGCGGGAGGAAACATTTATATTGTCAATTTATTGAACATTTTTATCTGGACATTATGTTTCTTTTACAAAGCTAGTTTGGCATAGCTTTTAGCTTTTTTTTAAATAAGCAAATACAATTAAGCTTTTTGTAGAGATGTATTTGATCCTTTTCTGTTAAAATGTTTGTTGTTCCTGTGCCTTGATTTTCATTTTTAATCTTGTAAAAAATATTTCATGAATATGAATCCATTTTGCTGACTTCATCCACAGGAAACACACAACTCAGTTATTTTTTGCACAATGCCAAGTATGAATTCTGATCTTTTACATACTGTATGCTTGTTCAACAAAATACTTGCCGCCTGTACTTTTATAAATTACAGTTTATCTTCAAAGCATAACAAAGAGAAATTTTAGGAAAAGTATTACTCTACACATTGCAAATGATGCTATTTAAAAATGAAATAATTTGACATGCTGAAGTGTCATTTTTTCATTTTCAGCACCTGTAGAATGATGTTAGTGAAGAGCTGAGTCAGCATGCATCTGCAAAGGATCAAAAAGGTCGAGGTAATTTCCAAATGAAAGAAAAGCACTGGAATAACTTTAACTATTTTCCATTGTTTAATGATGTCCAGTTCTGGATTTAACTTAATCTATTTAAAACTAGCTAACTACACCATAGGGACAGCCAACATGTCCTTGAAGCTGAACTGGATTCAAAATCTGTTCGCTCTTCGGCCTTGAGCAAATTGCTTAACTAGCCTACATTCAATCTGCAATCATATTTACTGGATATGTCGATGTTGTGTAAATGCTGTATTATTAGAAAAGCACAGTGCAACAAAAAGGAACTGAAAAAGAAAAGAAGGACCTCCACTAAAAGAGCTGTGGTGTTGCTACACTTTGGCTTCCATCTGTTATTAATTTCCATTTAATAATATTTTAAAATGCATTGCAAAATGTTTAATTCTTGCCAGCAACTGGAAAAAAATGTTAAAATGTGGCCAACCGTGCAGGATGTCTAAAATAAAAAAGTAAAAGGGTTATAGACACTGCTTAGGTTTGTTATATATTATATATAACATATATTATATGTGTTATAATTCTTGTTATTTATATTCTTACTTTAATTATTTTCCTGTTAATCTTTAAATATTCACTTACATTACTTTTTTTCTTCTTGAAACTTGCTGCTGTACAATTTTCCAGTGCCTTAATATTTTTATTTGATTTTTTTTTCATTTATTTGGGCTATATTGCATCACGCCGTTATGCATTGAACTAAATATTTTTATACTTTTTAAGGCTCCCTTTGTAGATGTCACATCAAATTATATAAAGAGTGACTGTTTCGTGGGCTGTAGTCTCACAAATCAAGCATCCAATCATTGTTTGTGATGGAGTTTGCACATGCTGCCCGAGTCTGTGTGGGTTTTCTTTTGGATATTCTGGTTTTCATGTCAAATGCCCCAAAACGGTTGTCAGGTTGACGATCCTAAACTAGCTGTGTGTGTGAGTGAGATCAGGCCCTTTGTTGGCTATCTTAGGGCTGCGTCATGCATTTCACCCAGTGCTGCTGGACCTCGACATCTCTGTATTCAATTAAGCAGGTTGAATGTTATGTTATGTTATATCAGTTTCATTAATTGAAGTCCTTCAGTGTCCTCCATGTGTGCTCAAATCTTTTGACTGGTGTATCCCAAAAATGTACGACTGTGTCCAGAAAGGAACAAGCATCATGTCCAAGGAATATTCCTCACTTGAGCCCTTGGCAGCTGGGACAGGCTAAGTTTTCCAAAACTCTGTTTTAAGAAAAAAACATGAACTTAGAGAATGAATAATTCATTGATCTGCTCTTTTCTCTGACATGCATCTGGAGCCTGCACCATCCAGGACTTATGATTGTTTATTTGAAACATGCAACGCCACGAAACTCTCATCACAGTGACTCTGTGCAAAGTGACTTGAAGTAAGAGACAGCATAATAAGGATAGATAAAGTCAGTAAAAACCATCGATATTTTGAATGTGCTATGCCATTTCTTGCCAGTACAGAGATTTTTGTTTTCCTCTGTCACCAGCGAGAAGTCAGAGCTGCACTCCTCTCCATTTCTCATCATCACATGGAAAAGGTGATGTTATGATTGCACCTCTATTACATCATTTTACTAGCATTATGAATTATGGACTAACTTATATGTTTTGAAATCTAAGGATTTAAAATATTTGTTTATTTTTATTATGAATGTTGATTTTATTTTTGGACACCGTTTTTGTCATGGGCACTGCCATTCTGAGCACCTGTGGTTAAGGACGGGTAGTTCACTGATATCTCCCAGAAGCTGTGTTGAGTGATGTCATTGGCACAACAATTTATAAGCCAGCGAGTCAGCGCTCCCATTGTCCAAGACTGTGGATTCATTCTCTAAAAAGAATTGCTTATTTTAGTTCTCAGTTTTATGGCAAACAATTTAATGGCTGTGTTTCTAACTACAATTTTGGGTTATATTTTGCTTTAAAACAGAAGTCTGCAAAGTTGTCCTTGGGGGCTCACAGTGGCTGCAGATTTTTGTTTCAATCCGATTGCTTTATTAGAAATCAATCCTTGCTAAAAACAGATTTTATTTCATTTAGTGGATTTTTAGGGTGTTCATTCTGCCATGTCAGTTCATTCTTACATCATAGATTTTTTATTTCCCAAGGATATCATCCAAAATGATTTGTAGCCTGAAGTAAATTAGTAATTACTCTTTCCTTTTTAGTTTCCTTCCAAATACTTTGTTAAACCAGATAGTCGAATGCAAACAAGTGTAAATGGAAACAAGGAACTGCTGGTTATTTTATCATATGCATCCTATACTTAATATGGAGCATTTACAAATAGTGAACGTGGCTGTTTATGGCTAAATTGAGCAATTAAGGGTGGGGAATCTTAACAAGTGAGTCATATAAAATGAAGCATAAAAATGTAGCTTCAACAGCAATTATTGACTTTGCAGACCCCAGGTTATAGAAAAGTCAAGTTCAAGTTGGGGAGCATGCATTGGTACAGTGCATTGCCGCACCCACTACATGTCGAAACAGCTTGGGATCCCGGTTGACAATCACCCAGGCAGACACGCAGTCCAATCCCACCCTCCGGAAATGACACTCTATCTGCCACAGCCAGGTGTTACGTGGGCAACCCTCACAATGCAGGTAATGTGCCTCATTCAGGACTCCATGAGCAACCGCTCACTCGTCACAAAGTCAAACCAACGGTACCCAAGGATTTTCCGTAGAGACACAGTACCAAAGGAGTCCAGTCTTCATGTCAGGTCACTGGATAGCGTCCATGTCTCGCAACCATATAGTAAGACAGGAAGCACCAGGACTCTAAAGACCTTCGTCCTTTTGCATAGATATCAAGAGCATGACACACCCCTTTCCAGCGACTTCATGACCCCCTTGCTCTCCCAATCCGTCTACTGACTTCACAGGAAGAGTCACCAGAGATATGAATATCACTGCCAAGGTAAGTAAACCTGTCAACAAGGTCAACACACTCAATGCAAACAAACACACTGCTGATGGCTGTGCCCAAGAGGTCATTAAAGGCCTGGATCTTGGTTTTTATCCAGGACACTCGCAAGCCCAGACACTCAGACTCCTCACTCAGTCTCTCGAGCGCCCCGATCAGAGCCTCCATTGACTCCGCGAAGATCACAGCATCGTCAGCAAAGTCAAGATCCGTGAATCTTTCTTCACCAACAGATGCCCCACAGCTGCTGGACCCCACGACCTTGCCCAACAACAAGTCCATACAAGCATTGAACAGAGTAGTAGCAGGAACACACCCCTGACGAACCCCAGAATCAACTGGGAAAAACGCAGAGGTCCTGCCTCCACTCTGCACAGCACTCACAGTACCAGTGTACAGGCCAGCCATTATATCCAGCAACCTTGAGGGGATCCCGCAAACCCTCAGGATGTCCCACAGGGCAGCTCGATCAAAAAATCGACTAAGGCTCCAAGGAAACTCTGCTGATATTCATGTCTGCGCTCTATGAGAACCCTCAGTGCCGGGATGCGGTCGATGGTAGTCTTCTTAGGCATAAAACCAGACTGTTCTGGTCGCTGGTAGGTGAGCAAGTGATCACGGATCCTACTAATGATGACCATAGCAAGGACCTTACCCGGCACCGAGAGCAGTGTTATCTCCCTGTAGTTGCTGCAATCCAGGCGATCACCCTTCCCTTTCCAGATAGGGACGACAAGTCCCGTTTTCCACTCAGTTGGGATGATGCCAGTCTCCCAAATGGAAGCAAAGATAGCTTGCAATGCCAGGAGGACAGCCTTACTACCAGCCTGGAGAAGTTCACCCTGGATACCACAAATCTCTGCAGCCTCCAACCCCCAGCTGGTTAAAGAAAAGTTAGGATTGATTTTCTGGCTTTGACTACTGCACATTTATTAATTTGTGCCTCATCTTCTGACCCATCATTCTTTGCCCTTGTAGTCTGCCACTACTTTTTCCTGGCAGTACATCTAAGGCCTCTGAATCAATAATAAGTGGCAGAGAAGGCGGCTTTGTAATCTGACAGAAGGATGAGCAAATAAGGGAATGAATTGCCCTGTACAAACTGCTAAAAAGAGGCGCTCTCCTCTCTAATCATCAGACCATTGCATGTGGTATTAGATCGGACATAAAGTTATACCATTAAAACCAGTAGTGACTGATTTCTGTTTTCAATAGTAAGTTAGTTTTCTTTTTTGTCCATTAGGGATTCACCCATACATGGGGATCTGTACAGGATATCAACAATGTCACTTTAAAATGAACAAGAACACAGAGACACAGTTGACATCACCTGTTAAAGACAAATTTCACACAAACATTAGGAAGTTTTTTTCACCCTGAGAACCACAGACCAAGTAGTGTGGTAGACAGCAGAAATTTAGGGACTTTCAAAAACATTCAAAACTAGACAATGTTATTTTTGAGGAATTCTCATCAAAATATTTCTAATACTCTAATAAGTAAATGTTGGTGGTCTGACTACAGAAGTAATTTGAAATCTTATAATAGAAGCCTACAATTGAGATAGAATAATGCACAGTAAGTCTGGGCTACAGATGAAGCAAAACATCAAAGGAATATAAATAGCCATTTGCCATGCACCTCTCCTCTACATCTCTTCTACATCTACAACACTTCAAAGGTAATTATGAATAGGCAGGGTGAGAGAGGACAGCCATTTTTAGCAACAAGGCCTAAAATGGAGGTAACATAGTTTGCATCATTTGTATATATTGAGGCTCAGAACTACAGAAGTATATAATTATAATTAATTAATTAATAATTAATTTCAGATGCATTTGTATCTACCTAATAATTTCTGTTACGTAACAAAGCATTCATCATCAGAAAATGATTTACGAATCAATTAACAAAATTACAGAACTGCCCATTATACAGTAGCAAAGGATGTAAATCATTTCAATGCCTTTCATTGCCACAGAATAAGGGGATGTTTCACATGCTTGCATTTATAGCAATGTGTTTGCAATATTCAGACTCAAATTTAGTCACGACATTGCTGTCTACAAACCCTTGTAACAGAGTACTTGTATAAAACAAAAGACATGAAAATAATACAATGCAAAATACAACAGGGTATAATTAAAAGCAATCAACTGATCTTCACAAATGTTGAATCTCTTCAAACAGCATAGCATTCTCAAAGCCCCTTAAATTAATTTCAGGGTCTCAGGGCGTTAGGACATATCCTAGCAGTATCAAGTGCAAGGCAGGAACAAGAGCTTCACCTGTCACAGCACATCTTCATGCACACACCCACACAGGACCAATTTGGAATCAGCAAATAATCTGTAACAAATATCTTTGGAGATACGGGAGAAAACCTGGAGTACCTAGTGGGGAGAGCCCATGTAGACAACGGGATAATGTGCAAAACAGATAAGCAACACCTGGGCGCAAGATCTGAACTCAAGATGTTAGATCTATGAGGCAGGAGCATCAACCACTGTGCCCTGGGTGTTGCCTTCTAAACTAGGTGTGATGCATATTTCAGAGATGATAAACCTTTAAGTGTGTGGTGGAGTAAGGCCAGCTAACCAGCCTACCTGCCCATGATACTTTAAATGTCAGGCCACAAACACCAGGAGGTGGAGGTGTAAGTAATTTGTCATTTGAACCTTTTATTAAGATCAGTGAGAAGTCAAGCAAAATTACACCTTTTATTGGCTAACTAAAAAGATTACAATAAAAGGTGTCATTTTGCTTGACTTCTCACTACATTCATAATGGCTAACACGGTACAACACCTTAGTACTACATTAAGATGAGGTGTAATACAATTCACCCCGAGGGTGACCCGGCTTGCAGGATCATCATTGTTTGGGGCCTGAGCAGCTGGACCAGGTCATGGGGACCCCCACGTAACACCTTGGCTGTGGCAGATAGATGATCTTTTCCGGAGTTTTTTCAGGTTGCCAACCAGGATCCCGAGCTGTTTCATCGTGTGGTGGGTGCGCCAACACTCTGTACTAGTGCATGCTCCCCAACCTGATCTGGCCTGACCTGTCATGTGGATTAAATTGATTACATTACATTGATGCCATTTCTTGAATTCATAGCTTTTAATCTTTACTGCAGAAGTGAGAATGTTTGTCTTCACATGGTGGGACTGAATATTTTATCTGCCATATTTTTCACAGAAAACTGAGGTTACCTCCAGAAGATAACTTTAAGATCAAGTTTATTTAATTTGTACATACAGCACCACAATGAAATTCTCACTCATATGTCTACTTAGAATAATAACAGTGATACAGTAGCAACAAAAGGACAAACACTAACATAAAAACAACAAAATAAATGAACAGCATGCATAGAGGACAACATATATACAATATAAATAGTAGATATACAGCATAAAGGAAAGCACATTGTATTTGTTATTATGGCTGGTTGCTCAGCTACCTGTGGATAGAAACTCTCAGAAAAAACTGATGCAGGTGCCCAAGGTTCTGTAGCCTTTGTCAGAAGTGAGAAAAGCTGTTGTGCAGGATGGCTGAGATCTTTAATTATATATTTTTGCCCTTCTAAAGCAGTGAATGTTGTATATGTCCTGAACAGAAGGCAGCTGGGTGCCGGTAATATTCTCTTCTGCCTTCACGTTCTTGAGCTGAGCAGGATTTGATGCAGGACTGTTACAGTGTTCTGATGAAGTTTGCATGTACAAAGTGAGAAATTTGTGGTTTCCTCAGACACCTGGTCAAGTAGAGGCATTGGTGGGCCTTCTACAAAATAGCCGAAATGTGTAAAAAAAATAAATAATTTAAGTGTTATATTGTTGAATGGCCGTATAAGTCGGGGTCTGATATTATGATCGATTTTTTGGGTTTCAAGATGCGACTTATACGTGAGTATATATGGTAAATAATGAGTTTTGATAAGGGACACAAATGACATTGTTATTAAGGGTACAAAATGTGCCACCCACTGAGCTGATTGGCCAGCTAGTAAAGGCTCCACAGCACATACTTGACAGTTCTCCTAGGAAGTCAGTGTTAATACAGCCTTGCATTCTCAGATTAATCACTGCAAATAAAAACACAAAACACATGAGTGGCTCTCACCAAGGTAAAGTGCCTATAAAAAAAATTCTCCCCTTTTGGAAGTTTTCACATTTTATTATTATAATCACAGTGAATTTAAGTTGGCTTTTTTGTCAGGTGTAGGTGCACTTCAGACACATTCTGATTTTCACACTTAAGGATTTGCTATCGCAGCCAGCAAGGAATTCCCCTAAAGAGTTTAGAGCCAAAGCATAGCAACTCTAATAGTCTAACCAGCTAGGGTAAGGGAATTTTGAGGTTGATTACAGCCATGGCTCTGTTGCAGCTTGTCACTTGGGGCAGTGATGTTGAATGAATGGAGAAGCAAATAAGGAAGAAATGTTGCTCCTCTGAGGTAAACTCCTGATCATTAGCAAGTCTGCAATCAGAAGAAACGTTCATTTAGCTCAACTTGCTAACCATGTTAGACACGGCAGAGCTTTGGTCCAAATCCCAATAGAAGTCTTTCCAATGGTTAGTCTTGCATTCATCAAAATGTGTCTGTTCTTTTAAGACCTCTGCAAAGCAAGCCTTAATTACCGGTCTGAATGTGAAAGTGAAATTTTTTTATAATCCTATTTACATAGCATCACCATTTGTGATTACCTGCAGGGTTAACCTGTACCATACCTAGTAGTGGTTATACATTAACATTCATTTGTTATATTTTAGTCCCAAAGGCGTGCAGGGAAGATTAACTGTTGAGTCTAAACTATCTGAGCATGACTGAATAAGAAGCAATATGCAGGTAGCTTCGTGCCTGAGTAGACTCCACTTCTCACTGACCTTGAAATGGCTTAAGAGGGATGGTATAGAATAAATGACTGTTTGTGTTTGTGCATATGTGTGTGTGTGTGTTGTTAATGCCACTGCTTTCCAGCCTAAGATTGTGCACAGTTTGCATGTTCTTCCTGGTTCTTTAAAAATGTTCATCCCACATCAAAAAGACACCCGTTTTAAGTTAATTAGGAACTGTAAACTATGCCCTGCGATGAACCAGTGCCCAATCCAAAATTGGCTCCTTCCTCTTGCCAGTTGCTGCCAGGACAGACTGTAGTCCTCACCAGAGACTCTCCAGTGAATAAGCAGACTACAAGAATTGAAGGATGGAGGCACAGATTTTAACATTGTCATCTATTGGAGAAAGAAATAAAAATCTCCAACCATCTTCAAGCCCAAGTTGTTTACTTTGTATTCCTACATCCTGATCAAAATGAGCATCAACTTAATTCTAAATTTAAAATGCAAAACATGCCTGTAGCATGCATTCTAGATCTTTCATGACCTTGGTACTTTTATGCAATATCGATATCAATTAAACAAACCAGTATGAGACATGTGTCTTCTGTCATTATTATCTACAATTCACTTTCATGCCTGCGGCTCCAGAGTCAACACTTAATAATTAATTCTCTTCACTTTGTAACCCTGGTTAGGATTTTGCAAATTTGGCGTAATTGAAGCTCTTCCATATTTAATATTTAATTTGCAGTTCATATTATATTTTTAGGCATATACATTTTCAACACCAGATGTTGTTGACTTGGAAGATTAGCAGACATCAGCATCTGATAAATCAGTAAACTGAAAGAAAAGTCAAATAAATTAAAATAGAAAGTTACAGGCAACCTTTTAGCTTCCAGGAGACTGATAATACTGAATACTTAAAACAATCTGGCAGACTTCATTTGGAGCTTCTGTCATATCCATTTAGCAATCCCACAAGGCCCGGGTGTACAATGCAAAGCATTGCCTTCTTCAAATTCCAACTCTATTTTTTACGCCAATAAATCACTACGAAAAAGCAACAGCTTCCTCTAAACCAGCATAACAATGCCATTTAACTCCTGGGCACTGGACAAAAGCAACCCCCTCAAAGGCACACATGTAAAAACAGTTAAAACAGGAAGCTCTTCTCCTGAAGCATTTCATATTTCAAGGGTAGCATGTGGCCTCATTTCTTGTATCCTCCCTTAGAATTCATTTACACAGGCGCTAAAGCAGGTTAATAGGTCAACCCATTTGAATGCATGTCATAAAAGGCAAGTAACGGAGCGCTCTGCCTCAATGGGTCCCTAGACTTGCTCTGTAAAATGAATTGTATAAAACATGGGTGGCATCCAGTCCAAGGTTTCCCTTAGGTGTTTCCAAAGTCCTTTAACACTAATGAAGTTAGAGAGCCTTACTTGTATAGTTCCAGATCCACTCTGACAAGGCCAATTTGGTGCTACAGGACAGATGAGAGTACAAAGAGGTGTGAAGAAGTGTGTGTGAGAACTGCAGCTGGGAATGTTAGGAAGAGAACAAAAAATTAGAAAATTGATGGAGAAATGCAAGAAAACATTGGTGTGATAGTTTATTTCAGATGACATTACGTTTTTAGCAACGGAACAACGATGTCACAGTTGGTGCTGGTGGTAGAGCATTGCCCACTGCCACTCTTTCATGTTCTGTTGGATTCTGACTGCATCCTTTTAATTTTGTTGCTTGGCCACACCATTATGCAGCAGTTACATGTGAAAAAAGTGTAATGAAATAAAAGAGGAAGGCCCAGAGCAAATAAATAAATAAATAAAAACACAATAAGGCAGCAAAATTCAGGCAAAGTTACCTATGGCACCTAGAATAACACTTAAATACAAAAGACACTAGAGGTCCACGTATCCAAAAGCCAACAAACTTGTCATAACCATTAATTGTTGGAAAGTATGTGCAGTGGAAGCAATGCACAGATCAGCTCCTCTTTTATTTCCCAACCCTTCTATCACATTATGGAGTCATATTAAATGTTGCCTAGTAACACAGCATAATAGGCTGATTTAGAGACAAGTAATAGGTTAATGGAGGTGCTGGGGACAGACCCCACCTCGTACTTACTGTAACAATAATAAGAAGTGAATTTCGAAGCATATCTAATTGAAATGCAGAATTTGTTATCAGTAAGAGAACATATCACTTATATAGAGTTATATACTGTAGTTTTTAGATACAAAGCTCAGGCACCAACAGTCTAAACACACTGAAACAGCAAGGCTGCCAACTACCTGAAGTGATCGATGCTCTGGCAGTTTGCACTATCGGTACATAATCACTAGAAGAATTATAAGATGGTGAAAGTGATGAGGATCAAGGATAGCACAGTCAAGTTTGATATGGCTGTACCGCCTACTTAATGACTGCCAACAACTCTCAGAAACTAATAACATACTGGAGGGATCTTTCCTTGAGTTTTTCATTAAAAGCGTTTTCCTGCTGAGGTCTTTGCTTTTCACTTGAGTGTATTGTTAATTGTGTTTCCCTGTTATTTGGTAATTGTTCTGATTTAGTTAAATATCATTTACTTAACTGGTCTCATGTTATCTGCTACTGAAACTGGGGGTGGGTTCTAATTGAGTTTTAGTCCTCAGGTGCTGCAGTCATTAGAGCTGAAGTGACCTGCAGGCTATTTAAGATACTTGTTGCTTTAGTCTAATTATTCTAGCAGTGGACTGATCTTGGCAACCAGGTTTTTTGGCTCCACGTTTTTATTCTTCTGCTTAGGTTTGTGTTTTTCTTAACCATTTTGCCTTTGTTAGCAGGTTAGGTGCATTGGCGATTCTAAATTGTCCCTAGTGTGTGCTTGGTGTGTGTGTGTGTGTGTGTGTGTGTGTGCGTGCCCTGCAGTGGGTTGGCGCTCTGCCCAGGGTTTGTTTCCTGCCTTGTGCTATGTGTTGGCTGGGATTGGCTCCAGCAGACCCCCGTGACCCTGTAGTTAGGATATAGTAGGCTGGATAATGGATGAATGGATGGATATTGATTTGGCAAAATTTTGCACCGGATGCCCATCCTGACGTAACCCTCCCCATTTATCTGGGTTTGGGTCTTGCATGAAGAAACACGCTGGTTTGTGCATCCCCTGTGGCTGAGTTTCTTTGTTAATTTCAATGATTAATTGAATAAGTTTCATATAAAAATATTAAATTTAGAGAGAGAGAGAGAGAGAGGATAGGGACACACACTGATACAGCACATTGTCGCACCCACCACATGACAAGCCAACTCAGGATTCCAGATTAGGACCTGAGTGCCAGCCGTGCAATGGCTGACACCTCAGCACCACACTAGTTCAGATGAGGTTTTTACTGTGGCTGGAGATTAAATTTAGGATTTCAGATTAGTGTAAATAATCATTGTCCTATAAATTTATTCTGTTTATATTTTGTTAGTAAATGATTAATCACTAGTAATAATTCAAACTCAGATTTTTAATATTTAAATTATTTAATCTATGGATTTCTACACTTTGATTAGATAAAATTATTAAAGAAAGATTAAGTTTTGTGTTTCCAGGGTTTTTTGATGGGTTTTCCCTGCACAATTTTAATGGTTATTTTTATTAAAGGTATTTTTTATCTTTATCGTCATTTTTGTGACATCAGTACATTGCAATTTTATCTGAAGTTTTTCATGGGCACTGTCATAATATTGATAATATGCTATATATGTGTTATACATTTTTCTTGTCTAATTTTTAGAGAGAACTTTGTCTCCAGGTGCAAATTTGGCTTTTGACAGAAGCTCTTTGAATAAATAAATACATAAATAGATAGATAGATAAATAACTATATACACACAGTGTGGTCTGAACACACACCGGAATGACTAAAAGGAAGAAAATTAAAAAGCAATAAAAGTTTGGACATGGCAGTCCCAGTCACAGTGAGGCATTATGCGGACATATTGCTGTTGGTATAAAGGAGCCCTGATAATCTTTCTTGACACACTTCTGCTGGTTAGTGTGTCAGAGAGAGGATGTGTAGCATTGTTCATAATGAGAGTTTTGTTTTAATTGTCTCCTTCGTTACTACCTTCAAGAGGTCTAGAGTGCATCCCATAATTAAGCCTACCCTTTTTAATTAGCTTGTTGATTCGGTGAGTGATGTTATCAGCCATCACAGAGCCGTGAAGGATGTCATTGCCCATATAAAAGAAGAAGAACCTGCTCTACCCGCTCTTATATAGTTCCTCTGTGTTACGAGACCAGTCCAGCCTATCACTGATGTGACCCCTATGTACTTGTAGCAGTGCATCATCTCCAAATCCACTCCCTTAATAGTGACCAGACATAGAGGCTTATTGGTGCTCTGAAAGTGAAGAACCAGTTTCTTGGTTTTGCTGATATTCAGTCACAGACAATTCTTGCTGCACCAAGAAACCAAGTCCTCCACCTACAAAGTTCTCTCTTTGCTTCTTTTATGTTCCTTTCTCCTTTGAGTGTTTTGTTATATACAGAATTAGTTTCTGTCCTTATTTTTAACTGCCTTGGTTTTGTTTGATGTCTTTTCCCTTGATGTCACCATCTTGAGAGTCTATTGGCTGGACATGAAGCAGGGTTAGTAGGGAACTTGTCCCAGAAGTTGTATATTACACCATCTTTAGTGCCACACTTTCAATTCCAGCACTGCAGGTCAGTCCCTACTGGGTTTGCAGATCAATCATAACAAATCTCCAAGAGTCTGATATTTGTTGGTTAAGATTCTCTAGTTAAAGATCTTTTGCTACAAATTTAATTACTTCAATTTTTTTTTTAATCTTAAACGAAAGATACAACAGATTCTTTGGTTTTGCATATTGGCCTTGGTCCAGATTTATGTTATGTTTCATCTCCTGTTCATTGCATTATAATAAATCTGTCAGATGTGCCAGCATGACACTTGATGGAATGACACAATGCCAGTTGCTAATACCCTGTGGTAATGGCAATGCAATGTGTGGCATCATTGTTGTGGCCATTATGAAAGATGGTGACATTTCATACACTAAACGTTGCATAACAATAAAAGAGATTATGAATATCTACTAGAATAGCATAGAATTGCGTGTCTCAATGATCCTAGGAGCTATGTTGTCCGGGGCTTTATGCCCCTGGTAGGGCCACCCAAGGCAAACTGGTCCTAGGTGAGGGATGAGACAAAGAACGGTTCAACAAACCTCCAATGAAGAGTAAAAACTGTGGACGACGTTTTCCCTTGCCCGGACGCGGGTCACCGGGGCCCCCCTCTGGAGCCAGGCCTGGGGGTGGGGCTCGATGGCGAGCGCCTGGTGGCCGGGCCTACACCCATGGGGCTCGGCCGGGCACAGCCCGAAGAGGTAACGTGGGTCCTCCTTCCCATGGGCTCACCACCTATGGGAGGAGCCAAGGAGGTCAGGTGCAATGTGAGTTGGGTAGTGGCCGGCGGCGGGGACCTTGGCGTTCTGATCCTCGGCTACAGAAACTGGCTCTTGGGACGTGGAATGTCACCTCTCTGAAGGGGAAGGAGCCTGAGCTAGTGCGCGAGGTTGAGAGGTTCCGGCTAGATATAGTCGGACTCACCTCGACGCACAGCTTGGACTCTGGAACCAATCTCCTTGAGAGGGGCTGGACTCTCTACCACTCTGGAGTTGCCTCCGGTGAGAGGCGCCGAGCAGGTGTGGGCATACTTACTGCCCCCCGACTTGGAGCCTGTGCGTTGGGGTTTACCCCGGTGGACGAGAGGGTGGCCTCCCTCCGCCTTCGGGTGGGAGGAAGGGTCCTGACTGTTGTTTGTGCGTATGCGCCGAACAGCAGTTTGGAGTATCCACCCTTTTTGGAGTCTCTAGAGGTGGTGCTAGAGGGCATACCTTCTGGGGATTCCCTCGTTTTGCTGGGAGACTTCAATGCCCACGTGGGCAATGACAGTGAGACCTGGAAGGGCGTGATTGGGAGGAATGGCCCCCCCGATCTGAACCCGAGCGGTGTTCTGTTATTGGACTTCTGTGCTCGCCACGGATTGTCCATAACGAACACCATGTTCAAGCATAAGGGTGTTCATATGTGCACTTGGCACCAGGACACCCTAGGCCTCAGTTCGATGATCGACTTTGTGGTTGTGTCGTCGGACTTGCGGCCATATGTCTTGGACACTCGGGTGAAGAGAGGGGCGGAGCTGTCAACTGATCACCACCTGGTGGTGAGTTGGCTTCGATGGTGGGGGAAGATGCCGGTCAGACCTGGTAGGCCCAAACGTGTTGTGAGGGTCTGCTGGGAACGGCTGGCAGAGTCCCCTGTCAGAAGTAGCTTCAACTCCCACCTTCGGCAGAACTTCGACCACGTCCCGAGGGAGGTGGGGGACATTGAGTCCGAATGGGCCATGTTCCGTGCCTCTATTGTTGAGGCGGCTGACCGGAGCTGTGGCCGTAAGGTGGTCGGTGCCTGTCGCGGCGGCAATCCCCAAACCCGTTGGTGGACACCGGCGGTGAGGGATGCCGTCAAGCTGAAGAAGGAGTCCTATAGGACCTTTTTGTCCTGTGGGTCTCTGGAGGCAGCTGATAGGTACCGACAGGCCAAGCGGAATGCGGCTTCGGTTGTTGCTGAGGCAAAAACTCGAGCATGGGAGGAGTTTGGAGAGGCCATGGAGAACGACTTTCGGACGGCTTCGAGGAGATTCTGGTCCACCGTCCGGCGTCTCAGGAAGGGGAAGCAGTACAGTGTCAACACCGTATATGGTGGGGATGGTGCGCTGCTGACCTCGACTCAGGACGTTGTGGGTCGGTGGGGGGAGTACTTCGAAGACCTCCTCAATCCGACTAACATGCCTTCCAATGAGGAAGCAGAGCCTGGGGACTCTGAGGTGGGCTCTCCCATCTCTGGGACTGAAGTCACCGAGGTGGTCAAAAAACTCCTTGGTGGCAGGGCCCCGGGGGTGGATGAGATACGCCCGGAGTTCCTTAAGGCTCTGGATGTTGTAGGACTGTCTTGGTTGACACGTCTCTGCAACATCGCATGGACATCGGGGACAGTGCCTCTGGATTGGCAGACTGGGGTGGTGGTCCCCCTCTTTAAAAAGGGGGACCGGAGGGTGTGTTCCAACTATAGAGGGATCACACTCCTCAGCCTCCCTGGAAAAGTCTATTCGGGGGTTCTGGAGAGGAGGGTCCGTCGGATAGTCGAACCTCGGATTCAGGAGGAACAGTGTGGTTTTCGTCCTGGTCGCGGAACAGTGGACCAGCTCTACACCCTTAGCAGGGTCCTGGAGGGTGCATGGGAGTTTGCCCAACCAGTCTACATGTGCTTTGTGGACTTGGAAAAGGCGTTCGACCGTGTCCCTCGGGGAGTCCTGTGGGGGGTGCTCCGGGAGTATGGGGTACTGGACCCCCTGATAAGAGCTGTTCAGTCCCTGTACAACCGGTGTCAGAGCTTGGTCCGCATTGCCGGCAGTAAGTCGAGCCCGTTTCCAGTGAGAGTTGGACTCCGCCAGGGCTGCCCTTTGTCACCGATTCTGTTCATAACTTTTATGGACAGAATTTCTAGACGCAGCCAGGGTGTTGAAGGGGTCCGGTTTGGTGGACTCAGGATTGGGTCACTGCTTTTTGCAGATGATGTTGTCCTGTTTGCTTCATCAGGCCGTGATCTTCAGCTCTCTCTGGAGCGGTTCGCAGCTGAGTGTGAAGCGGCTGGGATGAGAATCAGCACCTCCAAATCCGAGACCATGGTCCTCAGCCGGAAAAGGGTGGAGTGCCCTCTCAGGGTTGGGGGCGAGATCCTGCCACAAGTGGAGGAGTTTAAGTATCTCGGGGTCTTGTTCACGAGTGAGGGAAGAATGGATCGTGAGATCGACAGGCGGATCGGTGCGGCATCCGCAGTGATGCGGGCTCTGCATCGGTCTGTCGTGGTGAAAAAAGAGCTGAGCCGTAAGGCAAGGCTCTCAATTTACCAGTCGATCTACGTTCCTACCCTCACCTATGGTCATGAGCTATGGGTAGTGACCGAAAGAACGAGATCGCGAATACAAGCGGCTGAAATGAGTTTCCTCCGCAGGGTGTCTGGGCTTTCCCTTAAAGATAGGGTGAGGAGCTCAGTCATCCGGGAGGGGCTCAGAGTAGAGCCACTGCTCCTCCGCATCGAAAGGAGTCAGATGAGGTGGCTCGGGCATCTGATCAGGATGCCTCCTGGACGCCTCCCTGGTGAGGTGTTCCGGGCACGTCCAACCGGGAGGAGGCCCCGGGGAAGACCCAGGACACGCTGGAGGGACTATGTCTCCCGGCTGGCCTGGGAACGCCTTGGGATTCTCCCGGAAGAGCTGGAAGAAGTGGCCGGGGAGAGGGAAGTCTGGGCTTCTCTCCTTAAGCTGCTACCCCCGCGACCCGACCTCGGATAAGCGGAAGAGGATGGATGGATGGATGGATGGACTAGAATAGCACTTCAAAAAATGAAAACAATAATAATTAGGGTTTAATGTGGTTCCAGTTCTGAATTATTGACCTTACTTTTGCAAAGCAAAAAATTAACAATATTTTGATAAGGATTCTTGTTTTATTTTTCCTTGCATTCCTCTGGGGATTTAGATTCCCAGCTGTTAGATTTAAATCAAATTAACTGAATCACAGAAACAGAACAATTCAATGTATTGAAAAATGTAAGGTACTGTAAAAACGTCTTATGTTTGCCATGTTTCATGTTCGTGGTCATTCATCCTCCATTTCCGCTGGAAGGTAAACTGCTGGGTGTGGCCTCTGTAATTTTAAAAAGTTTAGATACCAAGATTCGTTCCTTAAGTAAGGCTTACTTCAGCCTTTTCTCCGGTTGCATAACTGGCACAGAGTTTTGAGGAGTAGCACACTATGAGAGGCGCACATACATGTATGCACAGGTGAGGGAGAGCTTGGAATGAGTAGAGTGGAAAGATTTGTTTAATGGGAGAGAGATTGGTTTGGTGGTCACTTTGGTGATACTGCCTGAAGGCCAAGCTGGGGAAAGAGTGGTCAAGAGTTCAGCTTCAATTTCAAAATTTGAACTTCTTTTTTTCTGTCAACATCTGTAGAATTTTCATATTATTGTTTTAAACACCTCACAATTATCAAATTAAATTCAAACAGTTAGATGATAGGACTCCAGATATTCACTAATGCTACAGATGTTTTTGCTCAGCAACTAAAACATTCTCACACACTTTTGTCCACTTTTAAATAAGGACTGGAGAGAGAAGTGAAGGTGGGAGAAGGAAGGCCCAGCCCTTGATTTTGCTAAAAAAAGGCTCTAAATGTTTATTTCATTTCTGTTGCTTTAGTAAAGAAAGTCCACTTGGTCGCTCTCCCTTCATACTGTGAGATTTTTGACAGTTGGTTGATGAGGAAGTCAGAAGGTCTGAGGTTTCAGCTTCAAATGATAATGGAACTGTGTTACAGTAACTGGTGTCTTAAAAGAGATAAAGTAACTCCAATGTTATTATCACTTAGGTTTTTCAGCATTTCCCCACCTTCAGTAAAATAAGACATTATAGTTAAATTATTATGAAATCAATGTAACTCCATACTGTTTTACCAGAGATAATTTTTTCAGTTGATATTATAGAGAAGAACTGCTTGGTTTGATCGGATAATAAGAAGGGAGTCTGGGGAGATACCTACATATGGTACGACTTCTTAACACCATGTTACACTATCAGGAGGCAGCACTGGACTGCGGTCTGTTGATAGAATCACTGGATGTTCTTGTTGATGTCTATTTCTCACCTTCATTTGTGAGGAATTGTGATAAAGTGTCATTCTGACAACTGAGAGTTGAGTAGTGCTACCCATACCTGCATGTAAGCTACGTATTTACTGAAGTATTTTTGCTAAATTTCAAAAGTTACGTTGGTATATTATACTGTGAATAATAAATCTTAGCTACTCTCTTAGCATTTTCAACACTTGGCACATGAGACGTACACATACAGTAATACTTTAACACTTAAAATAAATAAATGTAGCTAGAAAGGTCTGAAGAGTGGTGTGTGCCATAGCTGTTATCGTTTCAAATGGCGGGTTTTTTTCCAGGTAAACCAATTTCTCCTCTCATAACCTTAAAAATGTCAATTTTCGATAATCTGGCAAACCTGTGTGAGTGTAACTGAGTGTCCTGTATGGTTAGTAGACCTCCTATTGTGTGGATAAGCTCCTGGCCAGAATTAGACCACTGTCCCATGAAAGGCTGTGTAATTTCTACCTCCAGAAAGTTCTGTCAAAGGCTCCAGTTTCTTGTTTATCTTTAATTAAACAGTGCAGATTCAGTGTTTCCAATAAACATAACGCCAATGTCTTTGGGATGTGGGAGAAAAACCTTTGCAAACTTGACACAGACAGTGCTAGGTCCAGGCTAGGACTTGGACCTGAAGATGTGAGGCAGCAGCACCAACCACCAGCCCAATCAAATTTTACAGCCTCTGATTTGTTATTAAACAGATGTGCGGCCACAGAGCTGGGGGCACAGGACTGCAGAGCAATGGGCTGCCATGTAAAGTGCAGCTGACAAAGTGCAAACCTGTGTTGAGACCTGGGGCCTCATGTATAAATGGTGCGTACGCACAAAAATGATACATAAGAACGTTTTAATGTTCAAATCGCGATGTTTAAAACCAAAACTTGGCGTAAAGCCACGCACATTTCCATGGTAGCTCATACCCTGGCGTACGCAAGTTCTGTGCTTGGTTTTGCAGACTGGCAGCACCCAGCGTTAAAGCACTGCTACTGTTCCAGTGTGGTTATCCTTTCTTTTTTTGGTCCACATCCCTAATGCGGCTTTATAAATACACTGAAATTAACCTCGGAACCCACATCGGATCATCTTTTTCCATATTACTCACACTCAGGGTATTTATATCACTGTATCTGAGTGTGAATCACAGCTGTAGAGCAGCTGATTGGAAAGAGAACTATCAGTATACAGCATCAAGCACACGCTGCCTCAGCCATGCTGTCTATTGAACTGCTCTCATATGACAAACGCTTCAGAGCCTTTCCTGTATGGACTTCGCAGTTCAGAAACAGATTCATCCCAAGAACTCTAAACGCACTCAATCAGTCCATCAACTGCTCCTTGTAGAACTGTTTGTACTTATTAGTACAATTACTTCACTGTAAACTTGTGATACAGTTATAATATTGCACAACCTGAACCACTTTATAAAGCGTGTATTTACATATGATGACGATATCATTTTTAAGATGAAATGCAGCAAAATATGTTTATTAAATTATACAGATAAAACTTTAACTTTAACTATACGGTGCTGCAGCGCTAGAAAGCCACTGGCACTCCGTTCATGGATTGTTCCTGCCTTGCACTGTTTTCTTGCAGGTGCTGACGCAACACTGGAAGGATACATGGATAGAATAATTAAACATGTACTACAAAGATATTTTGATGATCCTTAAAAGTTTTGAAGAATCTGCGTTCTAAGCTTACAGATGGCTTAACATCTATTACAGAGCTGATTGTGTGGCGATTGGGTATTTGGAGAAAGAAAAGTAAGGACAGGAATTAGAGGTTAGTACGTTTGAAAGGGACAGTACTGCTACAATAAAGTATTTCATCAAAGGTAGCACACGACGCAGCAAGCATCTTGCGTGAGACATGAACAATCACTGTGCCACCATGTTCCCATGTTTAATAACATGCTTTAACTCCTATCATCATGAAAATTATATCACGTATACATCTCAGTATTTTAATTATTCAGAGAGCTGTAATATCACGAATGTAATGGATTCTGTGTCCTGTCGGAGGAAGAGAAAGCCCGGAAGCACGTAGTGATTCACACACATAGAGCACATAGAAGATCAAATACAAAACAAAGCATTTAACGTGCTACTTTAGTTACGATGGGATTGAGAAACTAGTATATTAAACAATTTTAAGATTAAGTTTATGATGTTCTACTTTAATGACAAAATAAACTACGTGGTTAAAGTGGAAATTTTGAGATTAAAGTTGACATTTCGTGCTTTTTCCCCATTGTGTGCCTTTTTTTTCTCTGCACCCTAATAAGCTTTCATATGACACTCAGACGGTGGGCTACAACTCGCCTTTTCTTTTTTATTTCAGGCACCGTGTGACTTGGTGAATGTGAGCTTTCGAGTTTCTCCAACACGCCATGTCACTTGATCAGCTTCCTTTTGTTGTTTATACCACTGTTTAAACTAACAAATAGTGTGTTTTTCTTTGCCTCCACTTGGTATTCGCTGAAATTCTTCTATTTTCCCCCGTGCTTTTGCCATTGCATTTTCAAAGAAGGCTGAGCTTAAGGGTTATTTATATTGATTTGTATATTCAAAGAGGCGTAATTCTGGGAGGAGTTGGGGCGGGACAGCAGGTGTGTGCATGTGCATTACTTTTAACACTGACCGGGATTTATGTAGCGGAAGAACGTGGAAGTAGGCGTACGCACAGATTTATGCATCTGGATTTTTTTGTGCATAAGCACATTTCCGCTTTTGTGCTTACGCCATGTTATAGTGTGAGTTCTACGCACACCGTTATACATAAGGCCCCTGGACAAGCAGATATGAAAAGCTCTTTTGCTGAAATGCATAATCCATAGGCAATATCCAAAAAAAAAAAAAAAAAAAACCAAGAAGAATGGCAGCACACAAAACAGGCAAAAGTATCAAAATGGTACACAAATATAGCAATCCATGACAAAAATTAAAATAACAAGAATCACTAGAAAATAGGGCCATTAAAGAAAGGTGGCAGTTGCAGAGGCACAAAGAATGCTACAGCAACACTACCATCTATGTTCACCCTTCAATCCCAATATCATGTGACTGCTACTTAATTAAAGTTGCATAGCAACAGACACACATAGCAGGGGCTAAGGGGAAGAAACAGACAAAAGGAAGGGCTAAGGGTGCAGCCCCAGGTAACTCCTACATGCAGCAGAAATTGAAACATTTCTTTTAATTAGACATTTGTTAAGAATGAAAAAGAAAATGAAAGGATTTTAATAAGGAAAATTACTCATCAGCACAAACAAAGTACCACTAACCACAACCTGAAAGGATTAACAGGTAAAACAGACAAGCTAATTAAAAATAGATTTTTACTGTAAAAAAATACCAAACACAATGTTGTAATTTCCACACATTCAGCACACATTTGCACAATTATGTCATATACTTTCACAAAGAAATTGTTCTGCTTTAGGCAAGAAGAAGGCAGAGAGCAGAGAGAAGTTTTTGCAAAGGACCAGGAGAGCAGTGAATAACATGGTCATAAAGACAAAGCAAGGATCAGAAAAGCTAGAAAGTCAAAATGAACTAAAACAACTACACAGAAATGCATCAAAGTAAGCATGCAAAATACCTTTTAGTCCTGAATGATATTTAAGTAAACCAACTCTAACACTTTTTGTCTTTAAAAATATCCAGAATCTTGGACACCAGGAGGAGCGTCCCATAACTCTGACATGATGTGCAACTTCCTGGGGTGATAGGATGGCAATGAGATTGTGTTACTATGCACAAAGTGGCAACTAGTAAAAAAAAAAATTAAAACAATAGTATTAACATGTCTTAATACAGAATATCATTTTTAATCTATAAATAATGCTGAACTTAATACCTCAAGTTTTTGGAAGAAAATTACATACTGCATACCATGTGTTGTGATCCACTCACCTGAAATAGCCAAAGAGGTGTGAGGCCTTCAAAACCAGCCAAGGAAACAGGTCTGAATCCAACTGGGCTGCCAAGATGAGGTGTATTAAAAAGCAGCCTAATTTCTACTTGAATTACTGGTTTGGGCCTACACTGGCCTAAAATACTTAATTTTTGTTCAGAATATTAGATTAAATACACTCAAAAGTCCCAAAATACATGGAAAATGCCCTACTAGGGAGAGGAAAACCATTCAATCCATAGCTAATACAGAACAAGGCAAAAACAAATCTTTATGAAAGAAAATCGAAAAAAAGGAGGCAAAAAGGATTGCTAAAAAGGCAAGTTTCAAAACACTAATCAGAAATCAGAATCCCAAAAACAGAGCAAAAGAGCCGAGAAGCCAGTAATACACAGATAAGCCACAGGAGAAAAGAAAAACCTCACAAACCAACACAAGCATAAAATGTGCAACTGTGGGACCACAGTTCTCATGAGCCTTCACAGGGCTGGGAGCAGTGCCTCAGAGAATTGACAGATTGGCACCTCCTCTTGGAGAACCACTCACAACACACAAGGGACGACATGGCAGACTAAATCTAAGTACATGGAAATAAACAAAACTTACCTGAAATATACAACCAAGCAAATAATAAAAATAAACAACAATATTAACATAAACAATAACAGTCAAAGAATCAAAAATTAACAAAATTAACACAAAAAATTAATGTAAGAATAATTTAGAGGGTATGCTGTAACACCATGAATGTAAAAAAAGAATTTTAAATTCACACATACAGTTACAGCTCAATAGACTTTGATTTTGTATCTCAACATTGCAAACATGGAACACCTTCAAGGTGATGCTGGACACTAACTGGGCAGGCATGATGGAATACTACCCATAAAACCTTTATCAGAACCGCTTAGTGACGCCTATCTCAACATCATCAGATTCAAGGCAGTAACCAGTGCTGAATGGGTACCAGCATGGCATGGCCCATTTACTCACTTATACCAGACATAATACATTGTATTTATTTATACATTATTTGAATTTATTAAAGAATTTCATTATTTTTTCTTACAGCTTTCCCTAATAAAGTAGTTACACATTTAAATCATATTCTAATATGCAGTGACATAAACAATAACTATACAAATAATCAAAAGATTCAGTGCAGATTGGAGTCACCAATTAGTTTAATACTAGGCTGACCCGCCTTTTAAGGCGACCGACTTTTAAGTTGACCACTTCTTAAGGCAATTCAATATGTAGATCAATTTGATATTTTATACAAACTCATTAATTTGGTTATATTGCATTTGAGCGGTATTACTTTAATACTCGTAGTTTCTGTTATTTTTGTGATGAAATTTAAACTTTTTTTCTATATTGAGGTCACCCTTTTGAACCCCCCTGATATTTACTACGCGGTGAGGCATTTGTACTCCATCAACATTAATTATTTACAGAGACATAATTTTGTCTATTTTTCCAGCGCATCGCGCACAAAAGCAAGGGAACGATGAGAGCACCAGAACTCTGCTCACATCAAGTCGCTTCGTACCGCAAGCTGCAAGTAGTAAGTCTGTGATAAGCGGAATACCGCTACGCTTTCCACTCACGGGACGGAAGGACAAACCCGACCGCTTTTATATAGTAAGAAAGAAGAAGAAGATATCGCACAGTCTGGAGTAGAAAATCATCTTTTACCTGGAAAAGCGAAACTACAAATCCCACCGTGCATTGCAAAATGGACGGGGCATGTGTGAAACTCCGCGCCTGCGTAGCACTCACGGGACAGAAGGACAATCCTGACCGCTTTTATATAGAAGGATTTCTAGAATAAAGGAGCAACAGGACCTGGAGTAAAACTCCAAGAATACTACATTTTGAGAAACTTCACCAAAATAACCAAAGGAATTTTACAAATGCAGAGTCTTCAAGGCAGTAAAAGGCACCGCACACAGTTATCACATAAGTGAACATAAGACTTTGCAAGATGAGTAAGGAAGAATGGAGAAAACAAAGGCAAAAATGGATTACTAGAGATTAGTGCAGGGGTGTCAGAGAGGGTTTAGCCATGGACATTAAGTATCTCCTACATGGGGTAAGTACTTTGAAATACATGCAGGTGGCCATATTGAAAGAACATGATGATACAGTACAGATACACTACATTCTTACAGCTTCCTGAGAAGTCATTTATTACTCAAGTGACATTTTCCTGTTTCATTTTAGTTGTTTCGCTTGTTAAGATTTTGAACCCTTAATTGCGTATATTAGTCGTAAACAGCTGCATTCACAGTTTTTAAATGATCCTTTTTAGCAATGAAATGACAAAGAAACTAGCAGTTCTCCTTCTAACTTGTCTCTATGTACACCTGTGAGTGTTCATTGTGCATTATCTAGTTTAAAGAAATACTTCAAAGGAAACTGAGGAGAAAAAAGTGAAGGATTGAAATTACTTATCTGTTTTAGATTTCAAATCATTTGGATGATATCCTTAAAAAGGAAAAAATCTATGATATAAGAATGACCTGACATTGCAGAGTTAAATCACTAACAGGTCATGATATTAAATAAGACCTTTATAACTAAGCAGCTGGGTTAGAACAAAAAACTGCAGCCACTGCGCCCCTCCAGGACCAACACTGCTCACTCAGGTCTATAGCAAAAGTATCCATGGCTAGTCATGTGACACGAGTCATGTGACAGATGACATCATCATGTCCACCTTCTTTAAATGGCAGTGTACTACCAGCAGTGTCCAAGTCTCTGGATAAAACTTTTTGTTTTTTTGGGTGGGGGCTGTTTTTAACTTCAGGGTGCTTGACCTCTGAATCTTTCAGGCTTCTGTTTCCTCTTCCATTTCCTGATTTTGAACTGGTGGCCTGCCATTTCCCAGCTTCTAGCACTGCAACTATTGACAAACATGCAACAAGTGTTAATAGACTTACTGACGTTATATACTGATGGTCAAAGCTCGGGACTGAACTTGAAGCCTACAAGAGTTAGGAACAGAACCTTTCAGCTGTTGAGCCTACACACAGGTAGAAAAACAAAATTATGCTTGTACACACTCTTCTCTTTGTTAAAAGAGAACTAACCTTCTATAATTCTGCAAATGAAACAGAAAGAATATCATAAAGGGTGGGGGACCAGCAGCATACCCAGTTTAATATGGAAACTAAAAGCAGGACTGAAAGCAAATTAGAATAGCAGGACATCTCAAGTTCTCATACACTCGTTGGCAACAGATTCTCTCTTCACGGAGTTCTGCTGTCTAGGTGAGCATGGTCCAAATGTGCTCCAGCTTCCTTAACTATCTCCCAGGGCCTGGTCCCAGTGAAGCGTACTGGAAGTGATGTAATGGCCTATCCTGGGACTCTTCCTCTACTCTGTGGGTAAGACAGAAGAAGAAGAAGAAGTGGTTGGTGATTACTTTCTTCCCTGCCCTCTAGTCGGGCCATTCAGGTGTCCCCCTAGGGTCTCGCAAGTGACACTTTACATTTTTTTTTTTTTTTTGCAGAAGTACATTTAAGGCAAACCTTCTTAATTTCCTACACATAGTAGTTTTGCCAAGGAACCCTTTGTGAAGATTTTCAACTTTGGCCTACTGTAATTGAACCGCTTTCTGGGCCATCTTCCCCAAGGCTGTTGGATACTGCCCAACTATGGCCATCTTTACTACAACATCATTTTATTTTTCCTTTATTGACTTTTTGTCTTAATTTAGTGCTAAAATAAATTCAGTACACTCTTCATATATTGCCCCATTGGCTTGTACTGTTTCCTCTATCCTATATAGCAAATTATAAATCTAATAATCTAATTAATTTTAATAGTTACTATTGTCCTTTTTTCTCCCTTGGCCTTAATATGACCATTCTATTCTGTAAGGAATACAGCAAGATTAAGGAAAAGCCTTCCAATTTTCCCCATGTTGCTTTTATGGGAATGTCAGCGGGAGGAAATGACTTCATGTTATTTTACAATTCTGTGTTTTGAACACAAGAGCCTGAAGCAGAATTGGTGACAGAAGCCCATTCATCTCATGCACACTCACCCTGTAATTAACCCGATCCCCTGCTTGAGGTAGAGTCCTTCCACATATAAAAGAAAGAAAAACAAAACATCCCCTTCAGCTGCCTTTTGATAGGAGAAAACCCATGAAGGCCAACCCAGCTCCTCGCCTTCTTCAGGTATGTTGTCATGCGCTGTCTCATTTAAACTGGAGGAATGAGTACATTTGAGTAATCATTTGGCCTCTGTGACAATTACCTGTGTACTCGCCTGAAGCACTACAAGGTGTGATATTTATCTAGAGCGTATCTTAGGTTTCAAGAGTGTTTACCTCTGCTGTAACACACTGCTAACCCATATTGTGTAGAAGCAGATGTTTAAAAAAGATAACTCCTGCACTGAAGGAAAATAACTGAATGAGATGTGGGACATGAAAGAACTCACAAGAACATGGAGGGACGTCATGCAGATAATACACAGGCAAAAGCTTAAACCCAAGACTCTGGGGCTGCGAGAAAACACTGCTGACCACTATGCTACCATGATGCCATTTTTAGCACGACTTTAAAAGTGGGCCTACCTAGGTGCATCTAATATTCAGTTAATGTATTGTAACAAACTCTTATCAAACACTTTGCTTGGTTGTATTGAGACTGTAAAGTTAGACCATGTCGTCTTCCATTTCCTCAATATGTTCCTAACTGTGGAAACAGACAGCTTAAATCTCTGGGACAGCTTTCTGTATCCTTCCCCTAAACCATGATGGTGAACAATCTTTGTCTTCAGGTCATTTGAGAGTTGTTTTGTGACCCCCATGTTGCTACTCTTCAGAGAAAATTAAAGGAGGAGGGAAACTTACAATTGACCCCCTTAAATACTCTTTCTCATTATAGGATTCACCTGTGTATGTAGGTCGGGGGTCACTGAGCTTACCAAGCCAATTTGAGTTCCAATAATTAGTTCTAAAAGTTTTGGAATCAATAAAATGACAACGGTGCCCAAATTTATGTACCTGCCTGATTTTGTTTGAACAATTATTGCACACTTTCTGTAAATCCAATAAACTTCATTTCACTTCTCAAATATCACTGTGTGTGTTTCCTATATGATATATTTAACTGACATTTTTTATCGTAACAACCAACGATTTATACAGGAAAATAATGACTATTAACAAGGTTGCCCAAACTTTTGCATCCCACTGTGTATATATATATAAAGTTTAAGGGTTGTCCATTTGTCATGAAAAAACTCACAAACCACTTGGCCTTGCAGTATGATCTTGGTCTCAGTTAAGAGCTTAAGCTGTGACATATGTAACACAACCCTTGAATTGCTTGTGTGGATACCTTGGCCATGAAATTCAGCTTCAGATCCTTCTCACGGCAAGTGGAATTTCTTCATTAACATGAGACCAAGGCTGTATGGGCACAGAGATGGGTATATGCTCTAGCTGACAGGAGGACAATGGCTCTGTGTGCACACTACAGTATACTGCACGGGCCAACTGATCATTTGCAGGGTAAAAATGTGCTGACAGTCAAGTGCGTTGCACAGACTGACTGATAACTGAAAGTCATGCGCTATAATTGTAAAACAAAGTGCACATACCAAAGCGAGACGTCAACCACATGACACAAGCATTGTGAACTCAACCCATCAGCTCTGAGCACAACAGAAAGTCATACACAACCAAAGAATTGGAGGTGTGGGCTTCCTCTGCAATGTTATTCCCAGAAACGTCCAGCCACCCCAGCATCAGACATATTAATAAAACAAACAAAAAAAAGCATGGAACACAAATATCAAGAAAAAAGTTACCACGAGAAGCACGAGAGGTGCTTCTTCAAGAACCGTAGGTCTGAGTGTTTCTCCTTTAAAATAGCTTATTCATGCTATTAGGCAATTTTCCCTTAGAGATTAAGACAGTATAGCAAAATACCATATTTTATAGTAGCAGCATGATGACATCACAGGTTGCAGCTTGTCACTATCACAAAACTGGCAATGGGGGATATTACTATAAACAGTACGGCAGTGCCTGTTGAAACCAACAAGCATCTCTGGAAAAAGATGAACAAATTGTCATAGTCAAAATATGTAAAAAGTATTAAATTAATAAAATGATTATGCATAGAAAATGTGCTTAAACCAAAACAAGCATAGCTCTAATGATCTCCTCACAAAAATACGATGGAAAAATCCTTTTGAAAACTGGAAGACTTCAAAAAGGGTAGTTGTGCAAGTAGAACTGATGACATTACTGCAATTTTTAATTTATCAAAATGATTTGGAAAAAAATGAAAGAGTAAAAAAAATTTAGAGACATGCATAAATGTAACTGTATAAGTTGAATCAATTAAACAATCTTTATTTTACATATTGCTGGTGGCATTTCTTCATTAAGGGCCAGTGGTGCACCTCTGTACCAGATGTTGTGCAAAATAAGTAATAAGCTTCCCTCGGTAATTTAACTTCCTATTAAAATGTTTATGAAAGCCCTTACCTTTGTATTCTAAAGCATTGTTTTCCAGTTTTCACAATGTTATCACTTATGTAGAAAAATATTGTTTTTTGTAGTAGGGAAAATAGTCTTTGTACAGATTGTGTATCAACGTGTTTCTGGCAGATCAGCTGAACCAACTGGCCCTACAGTGTGCTCTATTTTGTTGAGCGTGTGTGCGTATGTGTAAAATGAACTTTCCAGTTTATCGATGGGCCTTAAAGATTATTGCCCGATATTAAAATAAGGACCGTCTGCTGTTGTTGCATTTTTTAAATCATGTGTTTCTATTTCCGTTTCAGGCTTTTTCTAGTTGAGCAAATGCAGCTTACACCAGCCAAGAGGCACAAAACTTCCAATACTACTTCTTCTCTAAAAGGTAGCTACAGTGTTCTGAAAATGAAAGAAATGATATCAATATCATGAATGCATCATTCACAAGACATTACATTACATCTTGATGTTCACACACACACCCTGAGGAGGACAGCACTAAATTTGAAAAAGCCACCAAGGATGTCTACATGTGCTCCTTCCATTTTTGTGGAAAAGAAGTCAGAAGTATGATGCTTCTGTGTCAAAGAAGCACTGAATTCTAGTGCAGATACAACAGGTATGCATGCAGAAAATCATTTTCTCAATTGCTTACAGGAACAGTGCTTATCGGCAGACAACAGGCCACACAGTAGATAGCAAAGCTGCTGAACAGGCAACACAGTTTTGTGTTTGAGTCATTCAGTGTGTGTAGTCTGTGTATTCTTTCCAAGTTAGTGTGGTTTGTACTTTATCGCCTCCAAGCCATTCAAGGTGTTGCCATTTGAAATTAGGCAGACTATAGTCAAAAGATTTTCTCAAGCAGCAGATGGTTGCGGGTCTCTCACTTTATTTGCTGTTTAAATATTTATGGCTGTATTTTGCCAGATGATGATGATGATGGTAGAGGTTATCACAATAATCTAAAGGCAGTTGAGACAGACCAGAAACCATAATTGTTTGACTGATTTTTGTTACTGAAAACTGTGTGAACTTGCAAATTTGAGAAGTCTGCACACATATAGGAAACTTCTGATATGGTGCCCCCAGAAATTTCATGCTGAAAGCACCACTATATTGTGTCCATCACTAAATAAACCATTAAACGTTGCTTTACAAATTAAATAAATTTACAATTTAAAGCAACACTATACTGTCCAGTACAAAATCACTAAATTCACCATGTAAGAAAATTTAGAGGAATCTACACAAGTATAGACAAACTGATGGGGGTGTTTAAGGTAACAAAAGTCCTAGGTGTTAAGATTAAAATGCAGAAGAAAAAGTTGAGATTCTGTTAGGAACACTGATGGAGTTAAAATATGAACACTAATGGAGCTTTATAAACAGATTTTGGGAGAGAGGGATCAGAAGCCATAAACCTAAATAAATGTTGGCTTACACTTGCAAAATGAGTAGTTCAAATAGTGAGAATGTCAGAGTCAGAGGATCTCGGTTGTAAATGTGTTGACTCCCTTTTGCAATGCGAAGAAGTACACTGAACAAACATAAGAATTATCCAATCCTGTAACGCAGTGCCAATCGAACTGGTAAACAGGATCGACAGACATCGCCCCTCGTTATCCACAGCGGGTAATCAGCATTATTAGATTTTTTTTATATGTATTTTATTGATTTTATGTGAAGAAAATTACATTCCATTCGATTAAGTCTAACTTACACAAGAAAAAAATAACAATACTGTACATACAATCAAGTCAAACTTAAAATAACAGAATTCAACCCCTGCCCAAGAGAAATAGAGGAGAGTCAACAGCAAGAGCACATTTTTAAACACTACAAACAAGGGAGATTATACTTTTCCCCGATATAAATGCTTATTCAAAAAAATGATTAATTAGATCTTGCCGTATTTTAAAAAACTTTTGAACAGATCCTCTAAGTGAGAATTTGCTTTTTCCAATTTCAAATAGTATAAAAAATCAGTTACCCACTGAATTATAGGATTCTTCTAGTTGAGCAAGATAAGTCTACATGCTAGAAGTGAGGTAACAGCAATTATGATTTGTTCATCCTTTTCCACTTTGACCCATATAGGAGTACATGAAACAAAGCTGTTAATGAGTTAGGCATGATTGTGACACAAAGGCTCACTGATAGGCATTCGAAGATTTTTGTCCAAGTTTGGTACACTTCCAAAACATGTGTACCAGTGAGGCTGGAGCTCAATTGCAACCTTCGTGACCATGCCCTGGATACATTTTGGACAATTTTAAACAAGATAAATGTGATCGATGAAAGAGTTTAAGTTGTATGATTGAAAGCTTTGTGCATATGGAGCTGGGGTGTATTCTATGCATGGCTGCCTTCCACGCCTTTTCTGAGATGTTAAGTGAAGGATTCTTTCTCCACCATACTTTAGGATCTTTAAAAGGAAGACACTGAAATATTTTTATAAATTATTGAGATGCTGTCTGAGTCTTCGAGACTGATCAGTATTTCTTCTGAAATAGAAATGGGTAGGAGGTGAGGAAAATTGGGCAGGTTCCTTTTAACAAAGTTTCTGATTTGAAAGTAGTGTAAAAATTGTGTTGATGGGAAGTTAAATTTAAAGTGTTTTGTTCATAACATGCAAAGACATTATCTATATATAATTTTGTGTTTTAATCCCAGGCATTTTCCAAACATTAAATATTGTGAACGTTTAAGAGGGTAGAAAAAGGTGATTATCATGTAGAAGTGTACTGTAACAGATAAAAGCTTCTCTGCCTTAAAGAGCTTCCTGCATAGATTCCATATTATGTGTGACTGATAGACAATTAGATTATTGGTATATTGACAATAATTTGTATTTACTGGGGTACTAAACAGGGCATATAAAGAAGTACAGCAAGATTTTACTTCTATTGCAGACCAGGCTTGTGTATATTCATCAATTTGTGTCAATTTCTAGGTCTTTATAGCTTGTATATTTGCTGCACAGTAATAAAATTGAAAGTTGGGTAGTGATATACCACCTTCCGCTTTAGGTCTTTGTAGAGTAGCCCTTTGGATGAGTGAATGTTTAAAATTCCAAATAAATGAGGTTATAATTGAGTCTAATTTCTTAGAGAATGATTTTTTAGTGTATATGAGGATGTGGTAAAATAGAAAAAGAAGCTTGGGAAGGATGTTCATCCTGACAGTATCGATTCTCCCTACTAATGTGAGATGGAGGGTAAACCATCTCTTCACACCTTTTTTAAGTTTTTCCTTGCTCATACTAACATTTTGTTGAAAAATATCTTTAAATTATCTTGTGATGTTTACCCCTAGATATTTAAAATAAATGGGTAGGTGTCCAGTCTAATATTGTGTGCTAAAGATTGTGCTGGAAAAAGTTATTCAAATTAATTTTGTGTCCAGGTATCTTTTGAAATTCTGCTAGTGCATTATGGACTACTGGTAAGAAGGTTTGCGGGTCTGATATATAAAGTACCATATCATCTGCACATAGTGATATTTTCTGTTCAAGTCCTTCTCTATAAATCCCTTTTATCTCTGATACATTTCGAACATGAATAGCCAATGGCCCAATGTGGACTGCAAAAATCAATTTGGATAGGAGGTATCCTTGTCAAGTACCACATTCTAGTTTAAAGTAGTCTGAATGTTGTTAATACAAACATAGGCTTCTGGACTGGTATAAAATAGTTTGATCCATGCACACATGTTAGGACCAAACCCAAATTTCTGGAACATGGTGAATAGGTAGTCCATTCCACTATGTTAAATGCTTTTCCTGCATCCAAAGATAATAAGAGTTCTGGTGTGTTAGATTTTATGGCTGAGTATATTACATTAAACAAATGTTGAAGTTTAGAAGCTAAGTGTTTGCCTTTAATAAATCTGGTTTGATCTTGTGATATTACAGAAGGAAGCACTTTCTCGGTCCTTCTAACTAGGGCATTAGGTAGTATTTTAACATCATTACTCAGAAGTGAAATTGGTCTTTATAATTCACATTGTAATAAGTCCCTTTTCCTTG
The DNA here is from genome assembly GCA_026402145.1 of Polypterus bichir lapradei. Taxonomy (NCBI): domain Eukaryota; kingdom Metazoa; phylum Chordata; class Cladistia; order Polypteriformes; family Polypteridae; genus Polypterus; species Polypterus bichir. The sequence goes on from JANRMT010062808.1 coordinate 2,128,572, forward strand.
GAAATATGGTACATAATGCTAGGCAAAAAGTCTGTCTCTAGCTTCTATGAATGATGTTAATGATAGTGGAGCTAACATTTTTGAAGATTGTTTATAAAATTCCACTGGGTAGCCATCAGGCCCTGTTGCTTTCCCAGTTTGGAGTGAGTTTATAACATCCAGTAATTCTGAGAGTGTCAAAGGTTTGTCCAGTTCCTCTACACTAAGGGTATCTAGCTATGGTATTTGTAAGGCATCAAAAACTTGTTAGATTGTGTCTTATCTTCTTTAAACTGAGTAGAATATAAGGACATATAGTACACTCTAAATGTATGGGTTATATTTTTATGATCAATGATTTTATCTCCATGTGTGCTGGTATTTTCTTTTATTGTGTTGTGAACTTCCTGCTTGTGGATTTGTTAAGCTAGGATCATATTAGACTTTTCACTGTGCTCTTAGTAATGATTTAAAGATGAGCTATTCCGTTTATTTACGTTGTCAAAATGTTAAATTCTGAATGCAAAACCTTCATTTGGAAACATGGTGTATTCTTGATCTTTTTTGGTAATTTTGCTGATTAGCTCAGACACCTTCTGGATTTCCAATTTATTTTTGTGGGAAAGATATGAAATCATCTGCCCTTTAAAAAGCCTTCAGTGATTTCCAGAGTATTCCTGCAGAGACCTCTGTGGATTCATTTGTCTCTAAAGAATAATCAGTTTGCTTGGAGATTAATTCTGTACAGATCTCTTTAGTTAATGACATAGGGTTAAGATGCCAGCTACGAAATGAGTCCGTAGGGCATAGTGATTTATCCTTCATGGTCAGAGGGGCATGATTGAAGATAACAACAGTGTTGTACTTGCACGATTTGATAGTGGGCAATGAATTATTATCTATAAAGAAATAATCAATTCTAGACTAATTGTGCTGTACTGATGAGAAGAAGGAATATACCCTTGTGTTTGGATTTAAAAATCTCCATGGGTCTCCAATGTTTATGATCCAATACAAACTGTGTGATCATTTTTGCAGTATTAGATGTTATCGCCACTGTAGTTGACAACCTGGATTTAAAACACAATTTATGTCCCCGGCCATTATAATTTTATGACTGTTCATGTTAGATATAGATGCAACTACTTTCTGCATGAAATCTCTATCATCCACATTAGGTGTATAAATATTAATCAAAATTACTTTAGATTTAAATAAATTACCTATTACCATGACATATGACCCTTCAGGATCATATACTGTGTGTGATATTACAAATGAGATTGCTTTATAGATTAAGATTCCCACACCTCTCGTTTTCTTTGTATAGCTGGAGTTAAAGATTTGGCCAATCCAATCTTTTTGCAACCAAAATTGGTCCTTACTTATTAAGTGAGTCTCCTGTAAAAATACTTGCTATTTAGGCCTGTTAGGTGAGAAGATTTTTTGTTCTCTTTAGATAGTGATTGAGACCTTTGACATTCCAGCTCACAAAAATTCACTGTCTGGTCAGAGAGACACTGCTTATGAACTTTTGAGGACATTTTATAATCTGGTTTCATACATTCATTGTTTCATACAATAGCTTTAACTTTTCATATTGTTGCCAAGTATTACTGCTAAAGAGACTATTATGCTGGCGCTTACAGGTTGTTGGGGTAAAAAAAATTAATAACAAGTAACTTTCTCTCTTCCTCTCCTCCCCCCAGCCCTCCCCCAATTTGCATTCCCAAGTGAAGCCAGACTACACTTCACAAAGTCCCAGCCCTCTAACATGCCTAGAGACAGAGAGTCTCCAAAATAAAACAAACCCCCCAGCAGTGGTGTAGAAGTCCAAATATAATAAACCTAGGGTATGATATTGAACAGTCCCTTTAGGAATATAAAAAGAAAAAAGTAATTGGCAAAAAAGTGGCAAAAAAGGAAGAAGAATGTATTGGGATCAATATTTTTAGCTCTTTTCTGCTTCTTGAAGAAAACTAAAAATACAGAATTGGCCATCAGTAATCACTTTCAATTTGACTGGAAACAAAAGGCTGTATCTGATTTCAGCTTTGCATAAGCGCAAGTAAATGACATAGAACGTAGCTCATTTGGCAGCTGCTGATGAGGAGAAATCTGGGAAAATATGGATAAGTTTATTTTCAAATATAATCTCTACCACCTGTCTGAGGGTCAACATTAAGTTTTCTTTAACCCATAGTTTGTCGAAACAGACTGTCAGGCTTCCCAGTTTTCAGGCATTCAAGACATATATCTGATAAGCTGCTGAGATCTCAGTGTCTGATTTGTAGTCCTTTCCAATTATTTTAAAAAGTAACTCATCAATGAATATTGCTGGGTTTGGACTTTCACAGTTTTCAGGGTGACCTTCGATTCTTATCTTTTTCCTTTTATGTGGATAGTCAATAAAAAAGTTAAATAATACTGCTACCAGCAGAGCACCGTCTCAGATGTCCATCTCCCACAGCAAATGTCCTGTGTTGCCCTTTGTGTCCGAAACACATGCTCCTTCAATAGTACAAATGGTATCCCTATGTACATATGCTATGGACTTTAAAGCCTCTTTGGTACAGAGTGTGCATACTTTTACTTTCATAAACATCACCCAGTGGGCAACAAAACCAATTCAGTAACATAACAGTTTGATGACCAGGGACCCCAAAGGTTTACTTTTATTAACACCAATCACTCATTATCATCACAGCTTGACGACTGGGTGGGAGTGGTCCCTCTGGTGTGCCTTCAGAAACATAACTGACACCCCTTTGTGTGCATACTGTGGACATTATTATCATAATTCTATAACACTGGGGTGAGACAACACAAAAGAATGGTCAAAATACAAAGCCAAGGGTCAATACATGCAAGGTTAAATGATCAAAACCAAAATGAAATCCAAAAGTCATCCTCAAGAAACAATGTGTGGTAGAAAAATTGAAATCCTTGAATGCCATCAAATCCATGCCACCATGATTTATACCAGTGGTGGATGAGATGTCAGATGCCACACAGATGCAAATCATGTGCCTCGCAATGGCCCTAATAACTACAAACAGATAAAACAAAGTGGAGTCAGTCATATATATCAAAAGCAATCACATGTAAAAACAATGCAAAGGACTATTATAGTTTCTAGAAAAGTTAAACAGAATCTTTTTTGTCATTTAAAATTTGCATGAGGAGAACAGAAGGGAACCCAACAAGATATGTTACACCCAGAAGTTATTTAATAAAAGACAGGAATTTGTATGTGGCTTAAAATGTGAGGCTAATTATAATAGGGAGCAAATGTGACTCTCTGGGAACATGGTAGTGCTCAATGTACAACGTTACAATTTCTGTGGCATGTGGCAGTGTGGCTATGAAAAGGTTAATCCCCTTTCAGAGGTCAGTAAATAATGGAGACTAGGGCAATGTTATCTTAGGACACAGCAGAATTACCTTTGCAGTTTAGCCCTCAAAATGAAGGAGAGTGAAGTAAAGAAGCAGTCATTCATCATACATTCTCTATGGATTTAGAGTTTTTTTTAATTTTTTTTTTTTAAATAGTACTCATTTATTGAGATTATGGTGTCTGCTTGCCCCCTCTCTAATGAAGAGTTAATGTCTAAGAAAATACTTCACCATATGAAATGTTATTTCAGTGCTATGTATTTAATTTTAAACAAATGTCTGTGGTCGAAGGTCAAAAAACTATGCACTCTCCCGCACCCCCTCCTCTGATTTTCCTTCACATAACAATTTCAAAGAAGCCATCATCTCCAAATGTTTCATTTGTGAACACAAAGCCATTATGATTAGCCTCGCTCAAAGCACTAACAGTAATGCATTGTAGTTTTCGGCTAACCTGTGCTCAACAAAATGTACATACACTAGAAATGTCTAAACCCTGAGCATGGTGCTCATTTTCTGCTTTTTTTAACTTTCCACTCACTTAATGCGTGTTCAGTAGTACTATGTCACTTCATGAAAAGGTTTTTATTCTTTTGATTACATTTACTTAGTTATCTATTTTGTTATCCTGTTGTTTGCTTAGTAAAGTGTTTTGAGATAATGTTTACTATGAAAGGTGCTACAAAAAATACAGATTCGTTAATTCTTACTGTTTTCCACTGTTACTCATATGACAAATTCTGGCCAGAAATATATAATTAAGCAAGCTAAATATGTGCTCTTGTTCAGTGCTCACATATGATAATTGTGGCACCCACCCATGAAATGACTGTTATATTCAGATTTCCAGTTGGACATAATGTCTTTTAAAATACATAGGATTCTTGATAGATAGATAGATACAGTAGATAGATAGACAGATAGGGTCAGGGTTACTGTCCAGCTCTACAACATCTACAGGGTTAAGACCCTGAGACAGCAGGCAACTCTTATTCTGCATTTATGTCCAACCATAACCCTGTCTACAATAAAGTCTCCTTTCATGCCACTAAGGAGGTATAAATGGGATGGATGAACAGAGCTTGAATAGATGTGTAATAGAGGGCACCATAGAAGGGAGAATAAAAGAGTAAAAAATCCTGGAAATAACTGTTCTAGGTGATATATAACAAATAGAAAGAGGAAAAAAACTGAAAAAGTGACCATACATTACCCATTTTCATTACTGGAGGCAGCAGGAGATGGCTGTCTGCATTAAGGTCCCTTCAAGATGAACTGATCCTTTTATTATGAACTGCCCAAGAGGTTGGCAGGAATACTGGGGCCAGCAGTGTGAGATTTGGATAGATGACCCCCAAGCTTGCCAGTACTTTAAGTGGAACCAGAAGTGATCTTGGAACTAGAGTGAGGATGACAAATGAACAAAGGTTCACTGACTGAGCATAGAGGGGTAAAGAAAAAGAGCGACAATGTATTAGAAATGAGAAAGAAGAATTAGTGAGTACTTTGAAACCTAGGAGGTTTATTGTTTTCTGTCATTTTTTTCCTTTCAGTTCTACCTCTACTTTCTTGTACTTATTATTTCTTTAATAAATTATATTTGTTTGTCCCACTCATTGTCTACATGGACTTCTACTGAGTTCCTGGACAGACACAAAAATGGTGAGTGAGCAGGACAGTTGATGTCATAATGATGTCATTTTGACTATGCCCATGAGTGGTATGTGCTCACCAAGGTACAGTATGTGGCATTATATATTGGCCTTATGATTAACTGTGAGAGTTCCTCTAATTCTGTAGTTAGCTGAAGAACACTAAAGAAGATAGACAGAGAAAGGGGAAAGGTACTATATGATAGATAGATTGATAGATAGAGCCAAACACATGTGCTTAGGAGGCAGCCAGCAAGCCCTAAGGTGAGTGAGGTTACAAGAGACAAAGGGTTGATTGTATGTACTAATGCTTCTCTCTCTCCAGCAACAGAACTAAATAAGAAAAATAATAACTTACCTTCAATACTTCCGGTCACTCAAAATGGCTACTATTCCATGACGCCACTTCCGGGTCTCATCATGATGACATCACTTCTGTTCCCTCAATGATGACATCATTTCCGTCAACCTGCTTTTGATGTAATTTCCTGTAATCTAATTTCCTGCCATCATTTTGTTATAAAAAACACCTTGCTTTCACTGCTCTGTATCAACCACTTTGTTATTTTGATCCATAACCTCGCTATCTTTTGCATCTTGTCCACGGACATTATACGGGGTCATTCCCCAACTCTTTTTGAGACTTCCTGAGTTGTGTAATTCTATTACAATAGATAGATAGATAGATAGATAGATAGAGAACCTCTTCATTTTTCCTTTTGGAATTTTTTAAATTTATTGATTTTATTGTAATCATTCCATACAAATAGATCAATTTTTACAAGAAATAGAATTGAAAACAAATCAACCCCCACTCCTGAGAAAGAGAGCATGGCCAACAGGATATAACTTAAAAATAGTAAAAATAAATAAATTGATGAGTTTAATAGCCAATTACAGATAAATGGAGAAAAAAAAGAAATGGGAAGAGAATCTACTTCCTCAGTGCTTTAAGAGCTTATTCTAAAATATTATTGTTTTGTCCAGAATGATGTTAATTTGATGCAGGCCCAAAACATGTGACCCAGTGAGGCTGGAACCTGATTGCATCGTTCGCAGGTTGGATCTTGCCCTGGAAACATTTTGGACAATTTCAAGCGAGACAGATGTGCTCGATATATAATTCTGAGTTGGATAGAGAACCTCTTCTTAATGACAATACACAGCTTTGCCTTTTCCCCATTGTCTGATTCAGCTTGTGCTTTAGTATTTTATGTAATAGATGATGCCCACAGTTTGGTATGCAACTTTCAGATTAAATTTCTGTGTATCACAATGTTCACACACTTCCTTCTAATCCAAAGTAACATATAGTATATCAAATGATGTGTACTTGTCAGATATCAGTGCCTGCTCAAAATAGTATAAACTGTATATAACAAGACCATTCCCTAAATCCATAAAGGCTGTTACTTGGAATATTATTTTCGCATAAGAACTCCTCTGCTTTATTTCTGTCTACACTTTGGATAATTATTTACATGAGAAAAAATTAGGACTTATTAGTTTATAGATACCAGTACCTCTTCAATATTCCATTTGCTGTCCTCTAGTTATATTTGAAACTTCCCATTAATTTGATGAATGATGGAAAGGATATGCTATTTTCCAGAAGTTTTACATAAAGAGTATAAAGGTGTGATAATGCACTGGTGACAGATATTAAGACATGATTAGGACTGCTATTGAGGAGCATCATTTTCTCTGTTTTGTGTTTTTGAATGGGTGATGGCAAGTTGTTTACTGTTGATACAAACAGTGGTTGGTCACTAATGATATATGGTCACACAAATGGTATTAATAATGGAAGCACGCAAAATCCTTCATACAAGTTTTTGGATAAAGACCTCTGGATTTGTTCTTTTGACCGCCAATATTTGCCTCCCTAGTAAGAACTTCTGCTTGTTTTGCAGACAATGTTTTGCCTGCTCCTTTTACCAAACATTTGTAATTATTGTGCATCAGTTTTTTTTAACTTGCTTTATGTTTGCCATTGCACTTTTCCAGGTTTAGTTCACAATTAGGTGTTTTGTTTGGCATTGAATTTAGTTCTGTCAGATTTGTTGTGAACTGGTTTTTTAACATTTTGATTTTGTTTTTTATGGGTGCCGCCATTCCGTGGTCCACTTGTATTCAGTTCCTGCCACTTTGCTATGCTGGAACAGCTAGGGGTGAGAGGTGCATGACAGCATCATTGTTACCTTATAAAGATAAGTGTCAGGTCCTTGCTAGTTGTGGAAAAGGCACAGTACTATGGGAAAGACGCTGTTCCTGTTCATCTTCAAGGCTGAGTTTTCTGGAAGAAAGTCTTAATAATATTTTAGCAAAAAGTGCACACATTTTGCACATTTTGACCATACAAATAGATAATGGACATATGGATTATTTGACATGAGTTACGTGAGATTTGTTTTTTCTTTTTTTCAAGGATGTTTTCACATTGTTTGCCATTGGGCAGAACTAGTCACCATTTAGTGGCATTCAATGTAAATCCACATTATGTGTTTTCTTCACTAAAGCAAGAGATACCACTACAAAGTACATGGGGTAAGTAACAGGTATAAAGAATATAATTTTTCGGTGGAGAATTCCTTTAAGACTCTTATGTGGAGGCTAAACGATACTTAGAAACAGATATTGGAATTGATTTTCCAATCCATATATAAATCTGTTTTAAAAAGGACAGATACAATATGTGAATGATTTTGCTCTAATAAGCCGAGGATACCCTCAAGTCCCAAGCCAAGTACTACATGTTTTCATATTACTGAGGACATATTGACCCAGTAACTCTTACTCAACCTTCAGTTGATCCCATCTTACTATTTTTATCACATACAACACTTTGCTCTATTTAAAAATCAAGTCATATCAAGTCCAACATACCAGACACACTGAGCCCATATCGGTTTATGTAAACAGATCTATACAGGGTACTATCCTAACAGCCGTTCAGGCAGCCCTCGCTCATTTTGACAAAGGGAACTCCTGGGCAAGAATGCTTGTTTATAGACATAACATCAACATTTAACACCATCATCCAAATAACAATGGATGGAACTTGCTGGTCCATTATTTTATGGTCATTTTACCTCAGACCCATCCCATTAGTATTTCTAAGCAAGCAAGCAGTCATTTGATAAGAGGGGCAAAAGAAATAGCAGAAGATCCTTGATTGGGGTTAAAATTCTAGCATTGTGCTCTCATTTAGTTTTACAAAAATGTCATTTAGCGAAGTTCTACTGATTTCTTGTTTGGTGTTGTTTTGATTTGTGTCAACTTAATGAAACACAAAATGAATGTTTGTCTCCAAAATTGTAATGAGAAATAAAGTAAAATGACACATTTCATTGGCTAACTAAAAAGAGTACAATATGCAGGCCCCTACTTCAGGAAGTTTGCAAAGCCAATAAAAGGAGTTATTTTGCATGACTTCTCATTGTATCCACAATGGCTAACACGGTGCAACACCCAACCACTACTCTCCAAAATTGTGCAAAACTGTGCCTCAAAACTCCAAATGAGGCCTGATATAAGGTAGGCATTATTACAAACGCAAGAAGCAGTCTTTTCAAATTGAACAGACTGAAACTTGGATGAAGTCTTCAAAAAAAAGACACAAGAAAAGAAAGAGGGGAACCATTAAACCCCTGGTTCACAATAACAAAAATAATACTGCTTTAAATATAAAGATTTATTTTACAAAAATTCAAAAACCAAAAACAAAACAAGAAGGCTCAAAGAGAAAAAAAAACATAAGTAACCAGTAACAAGTCCTAGATCTGGTAATCTCAATCTATAAACAAAGCAAAGTCCATAAACGTAAAAAAAAAGAGAGAAAAGAAATTAAAACAGTCAAAGAGTCAGGCTGTTCTTTTTACAGCCTCCAGTTAATCCAAAATGCTGTTGCAAGAATTATTACAAGAACAAGAAAATATGAACACATAACTCCAGTTCTTAAATCCTTACACTGGCTCCTGGTTAAGTTTAGGGCAGATTTCAAAATCCTCCTTTTAACATATAAACCCTTACATGGTCAAGGTCCAGCTTACTTGTCTGAACTTATCATGACTTACAAACCAGAACATACATTAAGATTTTAAGTTGCCTGTCTGCTTTTGATTCTTTCGGGGCCCCTAAACTGTGGAATGGTCTGCCTGCTTCTATAAGAGATGCCCCTTCGGTCTCAGCTTTTAAATCCCGGCTGAAGACTCACTACTTCAGTTTAGCATATCCTGAGTACAGCTGCTGATTAACTGTACAGACTGCATCTCTATTGTTAGTCATTAGCACTAAAACATAAGTAATATGATAGTTATAATTGGATACTAACCCTCACCTATTCTGTTTCTCTTCTCGGTACTCAAATGTGGCATTTGGTGCCATGTCCCACCTGCCAAGTTGTTTTGCCTGCCTAAGGTAAAGTCATCCCTGATTAAGGATCACAGGAATCATCGGGTAAAGGGGTTCCTTTCATCGGATGGCCTGGCCCAGCACTGACTCAGCTGTGGAATTGCCAATAGGGGGAGGCAGCTTGATGGCCAAGGTCCCCAGGACTCTAAACAAATCCAAATCGTATTATGTGATATCATCTACTGTTGAATTCTGCACTATACTTGTAATATTTCTATTGCACTATTATATTGTATTGAGGATTACTTGTGTTTTGTTTTGTGTATTGTATCGCATTTACCCCCTTTTTTTACACCCACTGCATGCCCAACCTGCCTTTTCCAAGGTTTCTTCCATTTTTTTTCTCTATAAGGGTTTTTTTTTTTTTGGAGTTTTTCCTTGTTGTTTCCTTGTTCCTTGACTCAAGGGTGGGGGGCTGTCAAAAGTCATGGCCTGTTAAAGCCCATTGTGGCACTTCTTGTTTGATTTTGGGCTATACAAAAAAAGTTGTATTGTATTGTAATTGTATGAGGAGTCCCAAATAAGGCTAATAATAACCAGCTGGGGAAATTAAAATGCCAAAATTCAAAAGACGTTACCCATCACTTCTGAACAATATGCAAAGCTGATATGTGCATACCCCAAAAGAATTATGGCTGTTATTGCAGCAAAAGGGTTCACGACAAAGTATTAATGTGTAGGGCTTGAATACTTATGCAAACAGTAACTTTTGAGTTTTTCCAGGGTATTCTGCTTCAAATGCAAAGAGTACCTGCATCTTGTATTCAATCAGCCAAGAAACACCCCTCTTTTCTCGTCACTCACTCTCGTTTTTCCTTCTTCAGTTAAATATCTACAGAAAATGTTTATTTTGACTTTGGAAATGTATTGTTACAGAATAATAGTTCACATTAAAAATACTGAAAGGATAAATATGGGGACAAATCTTTTGTCATACAGAACATTATAATGAGTTTCTATGGGATGGAATACTTTTGTATGCCACTGTAATTTAAGATAAAAATGAATAATTACCATAAGTAGTAAACCAACCTTACCTATTTACCTCATAAAATGTGTTGCTGTCCGTGCATACTGAGCAGATGGGGAATGTGATGCTGACCACTTTTTCTTTTGAGACATGTATGAAAAGTTGTACAGCAAAAAACAAGAAATCGGTCACTCAGATGCATAGTTTTCATCTTTCTTTTGAACCCAAGATTAATGGGCGATTTTAGTTTTCTGCACATCAACAAATTTATCACTAAATATTGAGTTTTACTTATTTTTCAATTTCAGGATCATTCATTTTCCAAAACAGGAAGTAAATCAGCTTTTGGTGCTTTTCTGAAACTCAGTCCTGGTGTCCTTGTGGCTTCAGGTTTTTGTTCCCACCAACTTTATTTTTCACTTGGATTCCCAGCCTAATGAACCACTTATTTGGTTTTGTGGTCATTGTAGAAACCACAAAAGTTTGAGGATTTTCTTTTTTCGAGTGTAGAGTACCGAGCAATTTATGTTTGTTATGAAGGGATAATGTAGTGGATTTCATTTAACTTAATTGATAGATTTTCATTCTACTTTTTCAGGAGTTCTGGTTATTTAACCCAAAATGTACTAATGAGCATGTTAATGGTTACAGCCTTCCATCCCTCATTGTCATCTGTGTGAGTATCTGCTCTGATCATTGTTAATTGTCATTATTAGGGTACAATGAAGGGAGTAAACTACACAGAAAAAGACAAGTTAATAAAAAAAAAAAAACTAAAGAGAGTTAAGCATGCAACCACATGAGGTCCCCAGGACTGAGTCTGAGAACTGCTGCCCTAAAACTGACCCCAGAAGTGATATCACAACTCAATCGGCACCACCGGTGGATCAAAATCAGTGTCACTTCCATTTTTACTGAATAAAATCCCATCTGTGGCCACTTTCAGCTTCACATTTTTCATATGACTTGATTCCAAAATAAGCTTCCTTGATTGGAAAGCATTCAATGAATTAAATATTCCTTTTAAAAGCATTAGACTTACCACATATGTGTAGTTGGTGGAATTTCACTTGAGACGCGCCGTATCCATCTCCGCTTTTAGTGTGAATGGTTTGGCTGGTGTCCCAACTCCTCCAGAGAAAGATTGGCTGGAAAATGCAGACACTTCTACAACAAGGAAAACTGCATGACCTCAAAGAAGCATGGAGTGAAGACCAAATGTTGATTAAAATATTATTAGTAGTAGTATCTTTGTGGTGCAAACTTTAGTCTTAGTATCAGAAAACTATAAAATGTCATCATGAATTCCACCTTGCAGTTTGGAGTTACATGAAGTCATGACATCATTTAACTCAAACTTGGACTAGGTGCAAGACACTTTGTAAATACTTCTTAGGTCTTACTCTGAGGTAGGACAATTCTTATCTTTGTACAACTTTTAGTGCAGTTCCTAGCAGTAATTCTGAGAGGCTTGATAAATGTAATCCCAAATTAGTAATTCACATACCTTCACTTCTCTGTCTTTCAGGATATTTAATTGAGGCTGATACTTCATGATGAGCTCACATAGGTGTAAATGGGACTAAGTTAGATGGTGAACTGAACTTTTATCATTTCCATCCCATTGTTATTTGGGTGATAGTTAAGAAAACAAGAAGCATTTAAAAAGAGGATGCAACTGTTTGAGACTAAAAGAAGCGATTTCCCCTCAAAGAGGAACTCCAATGATGAAACTTACATCCTGCCGGGCCTCCCTTTCTGCTTTAACACTCTATCATTCCCACAGGTTGTTAAACAAAATTTCCCAATTTTGCAGTTTGATCCTTAAATTGGGAGCCTTTTTTTCTTTAACCTTCCCCGATCTTCTTCCATTGACCACCTAATCTTCCCAAACGTCTTGTCTGCAACTCACTTCACAGTGGAGAGCCACATTCCTCACCAGGTACTTTGAACTGTAACAGGAGCAATTGTGTCACTTGCAAACATGTCAACAGCAATATCCTTCTTTCTGGTCCTATGGTAAATTCAATATTAAACAATGGTCCTCTTGCCAGAGTCTAAAAATCTTACTGCATCTCTTGAAGGAAGTGTCCAGCTGTCTATATAGGTAAAGCAAGAAGACAGCTAGCAGTCTACTTCAGGGAGCATGTTCCAGCCATTAAAATCAACGATCTTATGAAGCCTATTCTAGATCACTTCACATTGCTTGATTATAACCACTCTGATCTCTCTGTTTGTGTTCTTTCACATGGCTTGAAAGACACCTTTCACAGAAAAACATTAGAAGCTAAGCTCAGCCTGTGATCATATATTTCTCCAAGTCTCATGTTTAAATCTTTCTCTTTATTGTCTCCAGTGGCAGCTTCTTCTCATCTACTTTTACCTTTTCTCCTTTCCTTTTATTGCCCAAGAAATATTGCCTCAGCCTGCCAGGATCAGACTTGAGGACTCCATCAGTCTAAAATATAAAACCTCATCGTTTTCTGACCTAGGACATGATGATGAATTATCACCAAGCAAAATATCTTCAGCTACTTGTGCAGACATCCTTTAATTGTCTCTTGTTGATGTGAATACTTTCCTAAAAGTGTGCCTGAAATGAAAAGGCTAATGGGTACTGTAGGATTCCCACAGGGGCAGCACAGCTCTCACAGCCCTGAAGCAAATTAGATAATTAATGGAAGAGTTAACAAGTGTCCACATTTCCTTAACTGGTACCAGTAGGCAGGTTAACTCCCATCCATCCACTATCCAACCCGTTATATCCTAACTACAGGGTCACGGGGGTCTGCTGGAGCCAATCCCAGCCAACACAGGGCGCAAGGCAGGAAACAAACCCCTGGCAGGGCGCCAGCCCACCGCAGAGGTTAACTCCATTCCTCCATGTAAGACCCTAGCATAGTCCTCCATTCCTTCAAATTAAAGTTACTTTGTTGTTTTTCTACCCTTTAAGATTCCTCATGCTTCTACATCTTTATCTTTATCTTATATGACTCTATTTTACTTTTTACTATACACACGCACCCTTGTCCTAACATGAGAAAAAAAATTGTGTGAGTTTCAACAGGAAGTTACACCATTTCTTCTCATACCCACATTTCCAGCAAGCTGGCTGGGCCGAGTTACAATACAGGAAACAAGGTGATTGCAAACCATGAGTGCAAAATAACTAATCGGTTTCTAATGTCAAACAACTTACAAAAAAGACTCGAAAACTTTTTTTTTCTGTTTGTTTTTTTTTAGAGAACAAAGTCAGAAGAGAGGTCTTCTGTGGTATCCCACCTCAAGGAGAGAAACAAGTTAGAAGCCAGGAAACTTAAAATGAAGATACAGTATGTTAAAGTTCATCTGAAGCTCTTTTTAGGTTTAATATTTTTTTCCTATTCAGTTGCTGAACTTTTCAAACCAAAGCGAGTGTTGAGTACTGCAGCATTAACTGCTTCCATCTATAAAAACAAGTTCATAATCTGTTTTCCTTTCTTCAAGTTTTCATTTCATAATGCTTAATTTGTTTCCTCAGCTGATGAAAGACTAGGCTTCTTTCATAGCACCCTTAAAACCACTGCTCATATTTACATAAATATATTATGGTAACAGGAGGTAGTCATTGAGGCCTTCACAAACCAGAAAAACACCAAATAGGCAAAAAAAAATTTTCAACTAAATTTAAAGAAGGCACTCACAGACAGAACATAAAGTACAAATGAAGAGAGTAGTAAGCAAAACTCTGCCGCTCCTATGGGCCATTCCATCCCCATTTTGAGTGATTATTCCCACTATGGTAGCATACTGTAGTTAGGGTAACAGCAAGGCTGAAAAAAAAGATGAGCAGAGAGCCCACCACTATGTATTATGATACCCTCGCAGTCACTCAGCTGAGAACAGCCATAAAGATAAGCTGCTGCTCGCTGACTAGAGTGCGCAGGACTCATGACCAGTTTCTCTGTGTGAGATGTGAAAGTCACAGAGGCAAGAATCAGTGATTTCATTTCGACTATTGATATATTGCATTGTCAGTCCACATCATGGATTATATGTCTACTAGTGGCCAGGAGGCTTTGTCATGAGAAAAATGAACTCACCTATTTATTGTTGCTTGCTCTGTCCATTGAGCAGGAGTATTAGTTGCTCCTCACCCGTCATCCAATGTCCATTTTATTGAAGGTTTCTCTGTCTGACATGTGTTAAGATCACTTACAATGGTCTAATGGAATGTCAGTCTATTCCCTTCCAACCTGAAGATGCAATTGGTCAAGTGAGAAAAAATTCATCTAATGCAAACTCATGGATGCTCATTAAGAGGGAGGTCTTGTTTGCGAGCTGGAGTTGAGAAACAGACTCTAAAACACGGGAATGTGTTTGACCATTTCCTTGATTGGAAAAGCATAACTCCAAACTCATAAAGGAGCAAGATCAGAACCAGATGATGTAGATTGTGTTGGTCAATGTCTCCTCCACAAACAGCACATGAAAACAGGCACTATAGAGGATGGCACCTCCACATAATAATGCCCTGTGTTGGCCCCTTTGTCACAGGCATATTAAAGATTGTTGTAGCCACTCACCAAAACATCATACAACATATATACAACCATAACTCATTTCCAGGCAGAATCCTTTTCATCACTAAAGATAACTGACTATCACTCCTTCCTCCAATCAGCCAGTTTGATACACCACTGTTAGGATGTACCTGTCTTGACATACAGCTGTATCTCTGGGCTGGCCAGTCCCATGTACCTGGCTGTGGGTTTCTCTTCTCTTTCCATCACCCTCAACTTTGACATTCTGCAGACATCTTCTGTTCAATTTTTTCCCCAGTTTAACAGAAGGACCACCCTCCTGTATGAAGGTCAACTGTAAGGCTGTGCTCAAACTAATTGCACAAATAACACACAATGATGTCTACCAGGCATGAGTAAGACATCACAGAGTACTTGTCCAGCATATGGTAACACAAATGACATCAGTAACACTGTAAGCAGCAGATATTAACAGCAGTGGTCTGATATTTGCCGTACTCTGTATCGCCATGCAACACTCTACTGACCAGGAGACAACATTGTCTGCCCTCTATCTTTACAATGTTGCATAAACGGGATCCTTCTTGGTGTTCCTTTTTTTTTCTACAAATTTTTATGTGCACTATATGGCCAAAAGTATGTGGACAACCTTCTTAATTACCGAAATCGTGTTTTTTAGCTTCATCCATTACTAACAGATGCATGAAATCAAGCAGATAGCCATCCATTGACAAACAGTGAGAGTGCAATCGGTCCTACTGAAGAGCTCAGAGACTTTAGATGTGTTGCTGTCATAGGATGCCGCATAAAATTTCTGATCTGCTAGATCCACCCTGGTCAACTGTAAGTGCTTTTATCGTGAAGTGGAAGGATCAAGGAGAAACAAATGGATCAGCCATAAAGTGGTAGACCATGCAAACTCATTGTGTGGGACCACTGAGGGCTGAAATGCCTTGGGCATAAAATTCAACTTTTTTCTGTCACTCTACTAACAACCTGGTTCTAAATTGCTTCAGCAACTTTGGAACAAGAACTTTGCTTTGGGAGCTTCATGAAATGGGCTTCCATGGCCGAAATACCCTCACTCAAGCATGAGATCACTATGCACAATGCCAAGCATTGGCTACAGTGGTGTAAAGTGCAATGCCATTGGACTCTGGAGCAGTGAAAATGTGTTCTTTGGAGTGATAAATTACACTTTATCATCTGGGCAAATCTGGGTGGATGCCTAGAGAACATTGCCTTCTGGACAACAAAGTACCTACGGTAAAGTTTGGTGGAGGTGGTGTAATGGTCTGGGGCTGTTTTTCAGGTGTGGGTGAGGTTCAAGTGAATATGGTTAACATAACAGCATGCAAAGACATTTTAGACAGTTGTGTACTTCCAACTTTGTGGAAACAGTTGGGGGAAGAACTTATATTGTAGCATTTCCATAAAGACATGGAGGCACTCGACAGACCTATATAGAGCCCCAGCCTTAATTCCGTTAAACAAGTTTGGGATGAATTAGAAAACCGATTGCGAGCCAGGTCTTCTCATCCAATTTCAGTACCAGACCTCTTTTGGTAGAATGGGCACAAATTCCTTAAGACACACTCCACAATCTTGTGGAAAGCACTTCCAGAATAGTGGAATCTGTAATAACTACAAAAGTGTGAATCTACATATTAATTCCTGTAGTTTTGAAATGAAAAGTTCATACAAGGTTTGATGGAATGGTGTTCACAATCTTTTCACAGAGAATTATTTTTTAAGTAGCTGGGTCAAAGGACATAACACAGTGGCATACAATTGGTCATCCAAAAGAGGGTCTGCTGTAAAAGCTAAAAAACACAGCAAAAACCATATTGCAAAGCAGAAGTAGGATAAGGCTTACCTAAGTGAAGAATGACTCACCGTTTCTTCCGGTTTGCGTCAATGTCTACAATTTTGTGTGAGGCCAAACTCGCCATGAAGTTCAATTCAATGTTAAGAGCAGTCAAGGAAAAGAATCATTGATCCCACATAGTAGAATGCAGACAGTTCTCTCATTGCAGAAAAAATTTCTTTCAGATGTTGCAGTCCCAACTAGAAGAGTGACAGCTAATACAGGGTGAGGCAGAAAGGACGGTCGTTTTTTACAAAATCACAGAATTGTAAATTTTTTCTTAAAAAGAAATTTATTGAAAGATTTCAGTTCATATTGAAAAAGCATTTGACATAATCAAGTTTGGAAAACAATATTTCCCATGTGGTGTCCGTTATCACTGATGCATTTCTAAAGGCATTCATGGAAGTTGGCCTCCACTCTTTTCAACATCGCTCTGTCCATAGCGCACCAAACCGTCACTTTTGGGCTATGCAGTGGTCTTTCGTGTAATTTTTTCGGATTTTCAGAAGCCCAATATCGGCAATTCTGTTGATTCACCAAGCTGAAAAGATGAAAATGAGCTTCATCACTCATGAACAAAATGAGGTTGTCATTTTGCTCAAAAATTGCTTCCATTTCATGTGCTAAGTTCAGTCGCTGTGTGTAATCCCCAGCCTCCAACTGTTGCACAACGGGCAATTTGTAGGGATGGAAATGCAGGTCTAAATGCAAAATACGCCTTACCGAACGATTACTGAGGCCAAGTTCAGAAGAATGCTTCCGAGCAGATCGGCTTGGACTGCACAGCAGGGCTAGTCGTATGCTTTCCACATTTTCAGGGGTACGTGCCGTTCGTGTAGCCCCTGGCGGTCTTTTGTTCATTAGTGTACCTCGTATACGAAGTGCTTTAACCCAACGTAGGATAGTGTTACGAGCAGGAACAGCTTTATTTCTGTGGATACTGAAATGGCAATGAAACTCACGCTGAACTGCGGTAAAAGATCGGTAGTTCTTGACAAAACAGTCGTACGCAAAAACGCGGTGTTCTATCGTCCATGGCTCCACAGCTTCAACTAAAAAGAAAATAAAAAAATGCTAAGACTTCGCAAGCCTCACCTAGTGGTGAGTTCCAGCCATTTCAAAGATGTCCGTCCTTTCTGCCTCACCCTGTATATAGAGTTTTGGATATGTTTCACTGTTAAGTTCATGCTAGTATGTCTTTAGAGTGACCTCAGGTCCATTTCAGCAACAATGAGGTGAGCATTAATTCAAAGTGGGCCTGCATAATTTTTCAACAGTGGACCAATGCCACTTCTGCCACTTCTTAATATGGAATTACAAGCCCCTGAATTTAAATTGAATCAGAAAAAGCATTCTCATGTGCAGATCTGCATTTAGAAAAAGTGTTGGATATCCAACTTTCATAGTTCCCTTAACATTTTGACTTTGAATGCCAATGACCATGATAGTTCTGGCCTCATGGTTACCATGAATGGTAATGTTGTATTTGGTTGTTAAGGGTATACAGTAATATAGTTTACTGAATGTTACATGTTGTGTTATGAGTTTGGGGGCTTGAGAGAGATGGTTTCAAGTTTTTCTGGTCTGAGATCTATCACTTGTGTTATTCTAATGCAACACTAAACATCCACATAGTATGAATGTTATGTTGTACAGTATGATAACGTTTTTGAAAACACAATATTAGAAAATGAAGTTACCATTATTATGATATTACATACATACAACATGTCTTACTGACATATATTGCATTTTGGTGAGAAGGACTATGCCCTCTTGCTCCCTCGAAACTCTGCCTATTGCTATCCACCCTAAAAAAAGGACAAGTATCTGTGGGTGTGTCTGTATATCTATATTTGTATAATTAGTTTGCCAAGGTTAAGAAGTAAAATCAAAACATGTTAAAGAATGGCAAAAAAATTCTAAAATAATTATAAAAATGCCAAATAAGGGTCTGAAAAATAAGAAAATTGGTCTCATCAGCCTATTCAGTTGCCCTGCTTTATATGCCAAGCTGCGTGGTAAGAACTTTCTTGCACCTGCTCGGGCCACCTGAACGGGGTTTATAGCTGTAATGCTAATGACTGATAACTTTGCATGGTGGGCAATGGTTGAGTGAAGATAACATTAAATCAACACACATATCGGGAAACCAAAACCCTGATATGACTAGGCAAAAATCACTAAACCAAGCCAACTCTGTAAGGACCATGGATGCATTACCTCAGCAGAACTTTGACTATAAGAGTGGTCAGTTCGACAATTAACACCAGGAGGAGGTGGCAAAAAAGGCCAACTCTATCCATAAAGTGAAAAAGGCCACCACAAGGGAAAGGGGTTGTGTGTGTATTATTATACCAGACCAAATGGGCAACCCATGAATCAAATAAAAACACAAGGTCTACCCATTTTTGATATGAAGCACAGCTAGTACAGTGTGTATAACCTCATGGTTTGTGACCACCAAATGCAGACGGAGACGCAGTGCGCTTTTATTAGAACAATTGAATTGTTTTCAGTGGTGCAAACAACTTGCCTGTTTTGACCACCTTAGCTTCCCTCTCACTTTTTTCTCTCTTTATGATCTCTCTTGCTTACCGATCTTACGTCAATAAATTCTGACATTTTTGCATTATTTATGCAAAATCTAAGGGTCACTTCTTAATAGGCAATGTTGGGCAGCAGGGGATGCCTGACAAAATCCTTTTCCACTTTAAAGGAACAACTGCTCAGAAATGCTGAAATAAAATTGAGTCACCATGGATCTCCCTGAGGTCATCTGCGTCAGTATCACCTTTTCCTCCCTGCCGTTGTGCAGTGGTCCCTAGCTTTGGGGCATGGACTGGACTCTGCACTGCAGCTCCCAGGCTCTGCCTGTTTACATATACAGTATATGGCTTCCTGTTGCCCAGTCTGAGGCAGACTTGCACTGTATATGGAACCAACTGTTTGAAGAAAGTTTGGCCATATTGGTGGCATCTTAAAATATTTGTTTTTCATGGCTGGTAAAGTGAGCATAAAGCATATAAATAGAGTGTATAATATACATGAAAAAGGCTGAATAGAATAAAGACAATCCATAATGAAGACTATGGCAATTTTCTACCTTTTCATTGATACAAAATAAAAGACTTGGCATCATAAGACAAGGACTTTCAAATTTCAGCTATTCCCTTACCCTTTTTCTTTTCAATTTCCCTAAAATATAAATGTCTAAGGACCTAGGAATCACTTCAATTTCTACAATGAAGTGCAACCTCCATTTATTAATAATTGTTCTTTATGATTTCAACCCAAACCTGGTGCAGGGAGAGGAAATGAGCTGCTGCCACACGTATTTCTAAAAACACTTGAAACAATCGGCCCTTTTCTGCTTAGATTTTGTGCACATCACCATAAACAAACAAGGAGCAGCTGACAGGCAGCGACTGCCAGAAAAGGCGGGCAGGCGGCTTCCATCCATTTTTCGAGTCGCTGTAAATTCTTACCGCGTGCGCTGGGCTGTTTAATTAAAGTCAGCTTCATGCTCTTTTTGTTTAGCCGGAAAATCTTGTTAAGAGATCCACTGTGCTTTGCAGCTGCTGTCTGGTGCAGACGTGAGCAACCGCAGGAATCCTTGGATCTATGAAGGAGCTGTCATCTGTTGTTACCCTGCCAACTACTGAAAGCTCGCTTCATTGGGGATCATAAAAACGCTCCATGTGATGCACTCCATTCATTCTCTGACCCAGCACTTGCAGCTGAAAAGACCCTTACAAGTACATAATAAGACAAAAAAACCTGATCTGGGGGCTCGATTACTCCAGTGATTTGTTTATTCTGTCACTACTGCTTTATCAAGGAGCTGCAGCGGAACAGGTCATTGGACCTTTTTCAAAATCATGTTGTCGGTTGTGCTATTTGTTTTGAACAAATGTTCACAACAATTATTTATTTCAGAGCAGCACAAAATTAACCAGCGGGCCTGTAAAAGACTCTCAAGAAATTAGATTGGTCATAGCTCATTAAGAATGAATGAAGCTGGTAAGAAGAAGGCCTACGCCACATGCATACTGCGGCACCACCTTCAGCTAAAGGAAGAAAGTCAGACTGAAGAACAGACTTAAGTTTGCTCAGTTTGAACAGAACTCATTGATCATCAGGACAGTCCAGCTGTAGATGCAGTCAATAAGAAACGCTAGATCAGGTGGGCACCTACTGCCTACTGGGTAAGCAGCCTCTTAGGAATTGTAGGCTGGCAGATTAGTTTCATTATTTTTAAGTCAGTAGGCTGGTGTGCAAGTGAAACAGAGGGTAGTAAGCGAAGCTCAAAAGGTTCTTTGGGGAAGGACAGAAGGGCTCATCTCAGCCCTGTGGGGATTAACCTGCCCTAAGTAAATTTGTAGAACCCTGCATAAGCCGTGTTAGCACCACGAGTTGCACTTACACATCTTCACCAAGGACTCAGCAATCAGGCGTGTTTTTAAATGGCTTCCAAGGGATTCCACTCAATGCCTGACTTGGAATGTTCTTATTTCACATTGGCTCCTATTCTCTACTTGACCCCTATTATGCCAAGGCACGGATACAACAAAATCAAGTGTGCATTAGCACTGCGTGGCAAAAAAAAAAAAAAAAAAAACTGCCAAGAACAATGTAAAAATGAATACATAAAATAGTAAGAAATAATAAAACTATTATTTTGTGACCAATTATTTAATTCAAGGTACAAATATGATAAACACAATTGGAAATAAATGTTACTAACATGGTAAAATTAGACATTTGGTCAATGAATAAAAAAAATTATTTTTTTAAAATCTACTCTCTCTCTCTCTCTATATATATATATATATATATATATATATATATATATATATAAAATCCTAAACCTAAAGGTGCAACGATTTTATGTGACGTTTTTATGTTGTTTTTTTTATCACACTTTAAACACTCTTTTTTGTTTTAAAACCTACATATATACAGTATGCTTGGTATCATTCTTTTCAGAATTTATCGAACTTTAATGTGATGTTGTTAGATTTTCAGATTCTTATTGTTTTTAAATTATACATTAAAATATCAAGAAAGTCGTGATTTTTAATGTCAAGAAAGTTGTTTATAATTTCAATAAATTTTAGTAATTTAATTCAATTAATAAAAAAAAAATTACATTATTCTTGAACGAGTAAAATTTCTTTCACAGGAACAAGCTATTAAAACAAAATTATCTATTCATAACAGCAATGTTTGTATTTAGGTGATTTAGTTAGCTGAAGGTCGAGTTACGATGACCCATTGCATACCACTTTAGTTTTCACATGATTTTTCCTGTTATTTAAATGAGTCATTTTTTTTTTTTAAAGTTTTTTTTTTTTTTATCTATAAGAATGTCAGTTAAAATGAATGGATTGTTTATTTAGTCTCTTATAAATACTCATCAAGCATAGTGGATCTCAGTTTAACAGGAATACTCAAATCGTCCATCCATCCATCCATTATCCAACCCGCTATATCCTAACTACAGGGTCACGGGGGTCTGCTGGAGCCAATCCCAGCCAACACAGGGCGCAAGGCAGGAAACAAACCCCGGGCAGGGTGCCAGCCCACCGCAGTACTCCAATTGTTTAGAGAGTAAATATTTCATTCTCATTTCATGATTTTTACTCCATTAAATAATAATAAATGTTTCTTTTACATATTTATACAATTTCGTGATTTTGACTCCAATAAATAATAATTTTTCTTTTGTATATTTATAGATTTTACTACTATTCTGGCCGCAACTGGGGGATGGGCGCCAAAGGTGCCAGGGGGACTTGACCCCCCTAGTATTCAATAAAAGTATAATGTGACCAGCAATGATGAGTGAAGCAGCTGAGTTTCATTTCGTTTACAGTTTCACAAAACCGACACTAAAATTCATTTTGCATGCAATTTCATTAGCATAAGTTTGAAAGTCACTAGAAACAATTTTCTTCCGGGTGGAAAACATACAATGTTGCTCCCTAAAGCCTTCTATAGGGTGGTCCAGATCTAATTATGCAACTTTTAATACAATGCAGGAAAATAATACAAGACAAAAGAATTGTTCGAAATATCTTGTAATAAACAAAAATGGACTTACATTGAATTAATTCACTGATTTTCCATGTAATGCCCAACTAGTCCTCCATTCAGTTGGATACAGGCTCGGCATAATAAACTTAATAAGTTATAGCATAATGAAAATGACATAATTAGATCTGGACCACTTTGTACATTAGCTGACGTTTTCCCATAGCTGCGTAGTGTAGGTAATCCACAGAACATCTGTAAATTCCATTCGATTTTATGGCTCCTGTTCACAACAGAGGAGTGTACTGTAGTGCGTTATGTTCCAAAAGCTGATATATGTCTTTGTCTTTAGCTGTTTAGATTACTGCAATGTGCTCTTAACAGGTCTGCCAAAGAAAAAAAAAAAGAAGAAGATTTAAACCGACTACAGTTGGTTCAGAATCCTAACTGAAAAGAAGAAATCTGACTGCATTATAGCAGTACTAGCATCTTTACACTGGCTGCCTGTGTCTTTCAGAATCAATTCTAAAATAGTGTTAACTGTTTTGTACAGTTAGGCTTTAAATAACCCTAATCCTTTATAAAAAATTGGAATGTTTCTTCTTTATATTCTCAATCATAACTTTAGATCCTCAAATTCTACTTGGCTTGCTATCCCAAGAGTAAAACATTAAAACAGTGGTGAGACTGCTTTTATTTTCTGTGCTCCAAAAATATAAGATATTCTACCTATAGAGAAATGTCAGGTCGACATAGCAGAGTTGTTTAAATATCACCTTAAAATTTACTTTTTAAATCTTGGCTTTTTGTTAAATTTGTGACAGAGCAAATTGTTTGCCTTTTGTTTTCTCTTCTCTGTATCCAGGGCTGGTCCTGTGCCACCACCTTTCTGGACAAAAGTCCCTTAAAGATGGTGGATAGAAGAACAACACTGAGGTCCTATCGTTGATGATGTCTGCTAACTTTTATGGGCAATAACATTGCACACCATTCTCTGACGAGTGCTTCATCGATCGAGTAATGCTACTTGGCTCTTTTAAACTGTTTGCATATGTGCAGTCTGCCCTTCCAGGGCACTGTAAGATCAGCCACCAGCGTGGTTTTTGTGCTGAGAGATAACTGAATTATATCTGGTCAGAGTACACTATAATCAGTTTACTTAATTATTGCTTTTTCATATTTCAACTTACTACCATTTATAAAGCACCTTGAATTATACTTTATATTGGAAAGCAGATTACAAATACATGTTGTTGTTGTTATTTTTAGCACAAAAACAGCACAATGCACATTACTGCATTTTCTCTGTAGCACCATGCACTATCATTACCTAGCAATTGCCTTGCTATGTTTCCTGATTCCTACAAATGAGGCTGAGGATATGCATGCTCCAAAAATCATGGAGAATGTAAAGGGTGTTGTTTCTGTCTCCGATTATCATCATTAGCAAAGCAGGCATTGCCTTACAAAACAGAAATGCGTGGTGTTTTTTTTTTCAGTAGAGAACTTTATTTAATCAATAAATGACAGGCAGGCACATTTGAAATTTCCTCAGAAGAATCCTTCTAGACAGGGACTAAACACTATTCTTCCACTGTCAATGGTGCAAATGTTACGGGTTGCGAAATTCATATTTGTATTCCAAAATTTTTTGCAATGCAAGATTAGTTCAACTGTGGACTTAATTTCATATGAATCGCTGGCTCATCATTAGTGACCAGATTCTCCTAGACCCAATAATTGAGAGTTGGACGTGGGTGGTGTGTTGCTTAGTTTGATCAAAGTCTATACCAGTAATAACACATCATAGATAGATAGATAGATATAGATATTTTTTTAACAGAAGCTCAATAAATAAGTAAATCTATATATATGAAGGAGAGTTGGGATCCGAGAGACTGTGTTTGTGTGTTTGTGGTGGGATTGAGAGTTAAGGTGGGTGGGGGAGTCACGTGATCATCTCCCCTCCCATTCACGTCATTTCATTCACTTCATTTCGCTCCGAGCTGAGCTCCGCAGCTGACGTGGTCTTGCCGTTCTTTTTCCTTAGTGTTTAGTCCTTTCTCCTTTACTAATTTACTGTTTAGCACACGTGGTACTTACACAGTCACTCATAAAAGGGGAGAAGACTCCGTGCAAGAAATGGGTATTGAAACTACCTTGGAAGACATGCAATCAACAAGCCCATTAAACAGATCTCAAGAGAGGTCTTCTAGGTTGGAAAAAAAGCGATTGGCTGCCAAAACCAGGCGATTAAACGAATCTCAACAAGAAACGACTTCTACGTTAGGAAAAAAAAAGATTCGCTGACAAAATCAGGCGGTTAAACGAATCTAAAGAAGACAGGATTTCTAGATTGGGAAAAGGACGATTTGCTGCCGAAACCAGGCAGTTAAAAGAATCTGAAAAAGACAGGACGTCTAGATTGGAAAAACCACGATCTGCTGCCGAAACTAGCCGGTTAAACGTGAAGTGACGCGCGCCAGGTCTGCTAGTATAAGTATATGATGACAAACAACAAAAACCCTGTCAAATACACAAGTGAATGACTAAAAACACTAAAAAGAAAGATATCTTCTGACTTGGCTTAAGATAAAAAGCAGGGTCAGTCACGTAGGGCAATAAGGAGTATCACTGTTGGCATAGAACTGCCTCTGTGACTGTTTCTTCACACACTTCTTCTGAATAACTCATTGGCTGACTTGGCTCACACTCCCTATCAGCGTTTGAACAATTTGGATCTTAGTGAATTCACAATGAAGGAAAAAGATTCTAAAACAGACGGATCACAACTGATGCCTTGCTGCCACAAGCCAGTGACTCCATCATAACGTTTCTAACACCTCCTGCTTAAAATCCAAAATGCCTGAAGGCTTGTCAGGTGCCATTTTCCAAGTCATGATCTAGTGAGCCTTGCCCTTCAGCTCCACAGGACACTTCTAGTTTCCCAGACCTCACATTGTCACACCTGAGGTAAACTGTGACAGTTGTTATCCCTCAAGTCAAATTTCCCACCTGTCACTTTCCCTGTAAAGGGTTTGTCTGGCTCAGATGTTTGACCATTTCAGAAATAAAAAAAGCATCAATACATACATGGAATAAAGCTTTTTCATAATTTTGAATGTTCTGCTAAAACAACAACATTAAAAACACACCCTTACCATTCACCCATGTTAATATAGTTTGCACATATGGCAACTCTACAGATACAAAGGGCACTATAACAGACATTCACATCACTTAGGCTGCATCATTAATGGCTCTGTAGAAAATGCATTGAAAATGTCAAACCAACAATAACAAAAAAAGGAAAACCACTAACCACAAAGTCAGCAGTGCTACTGACAGAATCACTGACTTCTGCCATACAATGTACATAAGCAGAATTTTAAAGTGTTCTTTTTTCAGCTGTTGCTGAGCTGCTCATTCTCGAAGTGTGGATTGTGCTTTACTTCAAGTGGTCTTTTGGGGTGTCTTAACTTGCCAGAGGTACCAGAACTACTTGGGCATAACCATAGGATATCTGAATGGGCAGATCTGGCATATTTTGCATTGAATGGAAGCAACTGTTACTTAAGTGCCATGCACTGATGTAGTGCATGTGGAGCAAAGAAGGCAATGACACACACACACAGCTTACTGAAATGACAAATGGTCAATGCCTAAAATACAGGACAAAAAAAAAAACACTTATGAAGAATCCAGTGGGACTTTTTAAATTAGGTATGATACAGGAAAATGTTCCAGAAAATACATGATGTCAGGTCAACCAGTGAATTGATTATATAAAATATAGTTTGGCACACAAGGTGCTTAGACAGAGGCTAATTTCAGTTCCCGATCTGTGAGGTTTCACTGGACGATTTATTCTCTTATGGACATGTCACATTACAGTGTACTCCCGTGAAGACAATATGTCACATAATGTGACATATCCAGTGACTTGCTCTGATAAAGTTCAGTAGGTTTGATTTTGTCTTCAGTCATAGGGGTGGGCTGTGTGTGCATCAGAGCTGACCACGAGTGAAGTACAAGGCATAGAATGCAGTGACAAGGAATAAGGAACATGGGGTGTTGTGGACCTAACCAATGGACGAGAAGCTCAGTCTGATGTCTTACATTTTGGAAGAAAGATTGCAACTAAACTTGCTGCCTACCCTCTGTATCTTATCATCTCCATCAGGCATGCCCTAACGGCAGTCAGAAAAATGGATGAGCAGGACTGTGCTGGAAAATCGACCTCGGTTGGTAAATCTGATAAGGGAGGCGATTTTCAGTCATACTTGACGTGGTCCAGCGATGTGACTAGCAACTGCGGGCGTCACATCTGATGTACCGCACAACTAAAAGTTCTGTAACGTAACGTAATGTCACATAATGTTTACCTGCAGCTTCCCTTAGTTGAAAAGCATCAACAAAATGGTTTTCAGGAATGTGCCCTCTGTGAGCTTGCACACACACAGATGCCCCATGGTGCTTTGTGCTCATGCTGGCATGTGTGATGCAGCAACAGTGGAGGTTTAAATGTAGCAACCTGCAGCAGATGACCTGTCTTCTTCCTCGTCTTTTTTTCCATCTGCGATATTCTTTGCTGCCTTTATGCAGAAGGATACATTTTTTCTGGTTTGTCATGGCTGCATGTTTTTTTTCCTTTGTCTTCTGTTTGCAACAAGATAGATGTTAACACCATCTCTTGCTTCATAGGGGGGGTTGAAGACCACACTTACAGGGCACCCATGACCTTTTCCCAGATAGGAGCTTGCTAAGGAAACACAATATGCTGTTTGGCTGTCCCTGTAACTACAAACAGCACAACTTTAAGATTTCATTTCTGCTAAATACTAACATACAGCTATGTGAAACACTCCATGGAAATTGTTCACTTTTTCAACATATCTGAACAGGTAAACAGAGAATCTTAATGCAAATAGGCGATATACTTGGAGTTGCCTCATGATTTATTAAAAAAAAATATCAGTAGATAGAATGGTTCACTGGGGGAAAAAGTAAAAACACCTTTGGACTCAGAAGTTGGTATCGTCTCCTTTAGCAGAAAGGACTTCTAGCAGGCATATTGCATAACTGTGTATCGACTCTCCCATGCACAATTGCTTCAACTGCAAGATGTTTGTGGGTTTTCATGCATGTACGGCCTGTTTCGATTCCCCCACAACATTTCAATGGGTGTCAGAGTTGACTAGGCCTCTCCATAACCCTTCATTTCATCTTTCTCAGTAATTGCTTGGTGGATTTTCTGGTGTGCTTGCGGGCCATTTACAGTTCAACTTCACCTTTTGGACAGATGGCTTCTCATTCTCCTCAAGCACAATTTGATATGATGCAAGATAAATAGTTGACTTGACGACTGCAAGCTGCCCAAGTACTGAGACAGCAAAGCAAACCCTAAAACGTAACATTTCCACCACCATATTTCATAGCTGGTAATAGATGAGGTTCTACTCCAAAAATGCTGTCATCGGTTTGCACCAGACATGTCTGCTGGTACTGTGGCCAAACAACTTTTCTTTGATTCTTCTTGCCAAAACACATTGTCTTTAAAGGCCCAATAGTCCCATTCTACATTCTAATGTCTTTTTTGGAGCAGCAGAGACTTTTCCCTGACAAGCTGGTCAGATTTGTGCAATCTCTCTATGCAGATGCAAGCACTTTGACACCAACTTTTGCAAGGATTACCTGCAGATCCCACAATGAAGTTTTGGAGATCCTGGAAACTTCTTTTCGTATCAAATGGTCAGTTCTTGAGCTGAACTTGCTGGGCCAGCCAAGCCTGGACAGCTTGAAATCTGCACCACTTGTAGATGACTTTTTCTACAGTGGAATGATTGATTTCAAATAACATGGTCTTTTAACTGTTTGAGGGGTGAATATTTTTTTTCCAAAAAACACAAATTTTCTGAAAAGCACACAAAGCAATGGTTTCACACAGAAAGCAACATAAAATGCATGTTGCTGCATGCTTTGATCACCAGGAATGTGTGGCACATTGGCTCCCAGGCTATCTTCACGTGGCGGGGGACGGGGGCAGCAGCGGTAGTAGTCATAGTGCATCACTATCTGGTTTGTACCTCTTGTCACTGTAAGTGGCAGTCCTCCCAGGCGAACATTGCCATAGGCACATCAGCTACACAAACTTGCTGAGCACCACGATCAGCTGATGCTGGTACCTCACATTCATTTTCAATCACTTGTATCAAAATCAGAGTCTGACAAGTCAGTGTCCAATTCAGCAATAAAGTGCAAAACATCGTCTATGGAGTATTTTGCTTTACATATTCACTTTGATCTCTCGCCAGATGTCGATGCCATTTTTGCTGTTGTTGGCTCTTTTCTGCTCGCGTGAGTTCAGAGCATCTCGGTCACACCAATGAATCTAACATTCCTTCTCACAAAAACATAATGGTGAGTTTTGTCACCATTTACAGCTGATTACCCCCATCAACCCACCCTTTTGAAAAAAGTCGACATCCGCCCTGAAAGAGTTAAATCCCTTGCCAGACTTATAGGTATCCACAACCTTTCTTTCCGAGAGCCTCAGAGAGTTGGAGACGACCAAAGAGAACAGCTGCCCCTAGATATCTGTGGTTCAAGTAAGACAGGTTGTACCTGCTTACTCCACAAGGACATTGGCACATAATCTCTGGAATGCTGGATTCTACTTTTATGGATTTCAAGTGGTGATAAATGTAGAGGAGTACTTACTTTTTCATGTGTCAAATCTCTTATTAATTTAGCTCATGAGAATGAATGCACCATGTCAGTTTTATGTGTCATTTGTTCAAATATATCACCTTTATCTGTAGCTGCTGTATGTGTGCAAATCTAATGTTTGCCTGTTCAAATATGTTGAAAAAGTGAACTTCTTCCATTGGGTGTACTAACGTTTTCACATAACTGTATTTTGATTGAAACTAACATTTGCCACACCTCATGTTTAAGAACAACATTTAAAACCTCCTCAGTTGTATTATGGGCTTTAATTAAGTGAATTACTTCATGATTAAGAGCACTGTGGGTAAGGACATTGCATAATTTAATAGCCACAAAGACTGCACTATTTTGTGGTCTTTCTCTTTTGTACAGTAGTAGCAGGAGGATCTTAACTCTGCATCTTTGGATTACAAAACAGTCCCCGACAGCCAATAGAGCACTCCTTAGGCTCTGCCTACAAGGAGGCTCTCTCTGGAAGATGTGTTCCCCTCCCCTCCCCTTCCCTGAGTGCAGCAGAAAAAATCCCGCTGGGCAATGCCCCTCTCCCAACTACTCATCCTCCCCAAGACTTGCAGTTACAAGACTCAGACGGAGGTCCTTCTGTTTAGAGAACGGCCCTTTTTGCCAATGGAGCTACAGAAGACCTCCTTCAGCCCCAGTGGCTAGTCAGGCTTGTGTCTGTAGGATGCCTCTTACACGGCAGCCAGCGCTCGGTCTCTCAGCCTCGCTGCACTCACTTCTCCCATTACATCACCACCATACTGTGTTAAAAGAGTTGAGTCAGCTTGTCAAATTCATTTCTAGCAACCTCTGCAAGCTTGCTTTGGACTGAGTAACCAAATACCCATGTCCAAAGCCACATAGCTGCTGCAGCTACACTTCTTATGCAGGAAGTCTCACCAATCTGAGGGCGGAGATGAGCTTCACCCTTGAAATGTCTCAACAGTTTCAAGCAATCTAGACCACATTACCTTTAAAATGAACTGCATTGGCAAGCCATCTTTATTTGCTTTCTGCATAGTTCAAAGGACAGCAGAAGAAACAATCACCTGCAGCAATTGCATCATACTGGGGAAAACCATTTTGTCCTTAGAGTAACCTATATACAACAGTACAAACGGCTGGATTTGTGTGAAGCCAAGTAATACCTGAACCTTTGTACTATAGCAACATTAGATGACAGAGAGAGAGGTGGGAGCATGCACTGATGCAGCACATTGTTGCACCCACCACATGGCAAACCACCTCAAGAGCCCAAATTAGGACCAAAGTGCAGCTGTACAACAGGTGAAACCTCAGGAACTGGAGTGCCATTCCTGCCACCAACCCCCAAGTTTTTGCGGCAAATTGGAGGACCTGAATCAATTGCAGGTGAAGGACCATGTTCAAGGACCCAACAGAGTGGAATCGCTTCTGGCGTTGACAGGATTTGTACCGGCAACCATCTGATTGCAAATGCAGATCCATAGGCTTAGAGCCACCACTCCACCCCAGATGGGAAAGCCTCACATTAGATCGGGTACAATAAAAATTCAAGTTTGGAAACCTGGATCATTTGCTAAGGTAATATAAAATAAAAATAAAAAAAAAAACACACATGCTAATTAAAAGGCCATGCCAGAAAAACACGGCTGAACATTTCTGGAGATACACAAAATCAGAATGCAAATTATGAAGCATATGTTGCATTAGGTAAACTTGAAATGCATAGACCAAGCACACACAAGTTTTAACAGCTTCTTGTAAGTAAACTCTTGATAATGTGGAAACATGCCTTATTGAGTTCTGTAATCTACCAACATAACTGCTTTTCCTGGTGGAGGACATGTCAGCAGCACCTTGTGCTGGGCTGCCCATACATTCCTATCCGCAGTAACTTTCTCCACACCTTCCTGGGGAATACCCAAATGCTGTCAGACCTGTTAAGAGAAACCCCTCCAGCATGTCCGAAGTCCCTCACTATTCCTCCAGGCAGGCTGTACCTTGTAATCCATGCCAAGGAAGCATACTTACTACATTTTCGCCACCACTTAACTATCGATTTCATTAAGCGGGGTAGCGGTTCTACTCCATGGTGCTACCAATTTGCAAAGCTCCAAAACCTGCAACAAACAGCAAGCCCAGCAACCCTGTGCAGGTACCTCACTTCTGCCACTAGACCTTGGGATAGTATTCTTTCAGTTACTACCCAGAGCTCATGACCATATGTCAGATCAGTCAGCTGACAAGTATGAAAGAAAAGTGTTAAGAAGTAAACCTCTAGGATAACTTCTAGCTTTGCTCTATACTAGTGCTTAAACAGCACTCTACTCATGAGCTGGAGAAATGTTAAAATTACTGAACTGTTGGAATATTCTAGCTTTTTGTTTCTTATTTACCAGATTAGATTTTCTGACTAGACTGGTTTGTTTCTAGTGTACCTAGCTGTGAGGCTTGTCAAAGGACTAGAACTCTAAATGTGATGGATATCTACCTCTTTTAGCAAGACTGGATATACAGGTGGGGTAACAGGAATGAAACTCAATTTCTTATATTCTCATTATTGTTACATACCACTGGTGGTAGGGTTTACCAAGTCAATGATTTTTAGTAACAGATTTTAGTTTTAATTTTCTGTTGGAAGTATAAAACCGATGTTTGGTCTTATTTTCAATTAACTTTTTGAAACCTTTAAGTTCTAAAGGACCAAACACACACACATTCAAACTTTAGTTCAAAATGTTTAGTGTATTGCCTATAATAGCTGGAATGTTATAAGTTTTTCTAATGACAAATTGAAAGATAATTTGTTCAGTGTGACTAGTACTTTTAAGTCACAACAGTATTTTGGATTGCTCATCTTCAACTGCAACATCAATGCCTAAAATGTCCTCAACAATTTTACACAGGCATAGATCATAAAGTAACCTGTTAATCTTGCTTAGAATAAAAGCAGCGCTCCCCCCCCAATTTTTCACATTTCTTGTGAAGACCCATTCGTTCTCCTCTAAGTGCACCCTAGCTATTCAGACTTTACTTCTATACTAGATGATCGGTTACAATCTTTGAAATAATGTACTTATGACACCAATGTTATTTCTGACTATGCTCCATAGAAAACCCTTGTAAGAAGGGAGACAAAAACCGAGAAAGGTTTGGTGATCCACCCCGCAAATTGAAACACAGCTTATCAAATATCTTAATAGGACCAGGTCCAAAACAGGACTAAAGGTAAAGGTGAGGTGGTGGAACTTTTATAGGCAGTGAGCAGGAAGAGGCAGGTCCGTTAGGGAACTTGCGGAAGGGAGGTCAGTAGGCGAACGTGGTCTGGAAGGGGAATGCGGGAGCTGGTTGAGCTCTAGCAGGGTTTCCCTTCTGATGATCTGTAGCAGGGGAAAAGACATTAGTGCACTTCATCAACAGCTAAACGCATTAAGATAGTCAGCCTGGATACACCTTTGATCTTCTGCAAGATTGTAGATGCTGTTAAATGTCTACTGTGTAAAAAAGCATCAGACCCAGACAGAAAAAAAAAAAAAAAAAAAAAAATTGGTCTCGCTAAAGTTAGCTTTCACTTATTGTGTACAACCTTGATAGATTTATTAAAAGGTGGCAACTACCACATTCACTAGTTCCATTTGTCATTTCCACTGAACCCCACACCATTGACTTGTGTGTAAACCACATAATATGTGGGGGGAAACTGCAAGTTAGAGACTTAAACAGAAGTGTATCTTTATGAAGATACTGAGATTGTGTTACTCATTTATACTCAATTCAAATTTTGCAGCAGTCTCCTGATGTGATGCACTAAGCAAAAAATTAACTGGTCTGCTCTTCAGACCATGTTGCCTAGCAGTAGCATATTCATCAAAATCATCTTTTTCAGAGCATTCCACAATGTTAAAACTAAAAGGACATTATAAATTGTAATACAAACAGGGTACAGATGCAAGCTTTTTCTAAAGCAGAGAACATGAAAGTCACTTTTAGTTTTATTACCAATTTGTAAATATTTGTATTATAATTTATAAAAGGGATCTGTTAGTCATGGAAAGACCACTCTGTACGAATTCCTCCATGTAACTGTCAACTAAGAACAAACTTGAGTGTAGGAGATATTTGGAGATGTTCCTCTCAATCACACATACATCCTTTGAACAAATTTAACTCAAACTTTACATTGAAACACTATTTACACAATGCAAACGCGAAGAAAATGCCGCTAGCCACCTAACCCTATCCACTGTAGAAATCACACTTTTTACCAACTATGGTGTAGCAAGCACCTCCAAAGTATACTAGTGTCTTCAAAAGACTGCACTCAGTCTCAATTGGACTTTTCATGATGATTTTCAGATCATGAATAAAAGGATACACAGTTGCTCAATTTTTGTGAAACATGACCCAGCTCAACTCATCACATACATTGTCACACACGTGTGCATGGGAGGCAGCTGAAGGGCTTAGAACGTACTGCTTATACATCTGCCCGGGGGGGGCGGGGTACGCTGACGCTCTTTCTGAGTTCTCTGCAGGTCTTACCCGGGAAGTCTCACCAGGAGCCGCCATTTCCAGGAAGGACACATCACTTCCGGTTCCGGCCCCCAGGATGAGGTCACTTCCGGTTCCGGCCCAGAGGACGACATCACTTCCGCCCTCTCTGCTATAAAGCACACTGCCTTTGCTCTGGCAGGCAGTTCTGTTTTGGACTCTGTTGTATTAACCTGTATACAATGCCTCAAAGACGTTTGCAGCCAGGAAACCGAATTAAACGGGTGGCTGCCCCAAACCTTTCCATGCCTCTGGTCTCCACTTATTACAACATATACACAAGCTTTCCAAATATCTTGGTTAAGTTCCTAACAAGGAGAGACATCTTCCTGCACCTGCTTCACATAATGTCCTACGTCATGTGTTGTGAGAATATTTCATGCCAAGATATTAGCAATATTATTTGCTTATCAAATCAAACCCTCTTACATTCATAATCCAACACTTGTACACGCATTGAGTCTTCACTTGCTCAACTGGCACAATCCAAACCTACATGCAGTTACACAATGGGAGGACGACATCCTAATATTCTTAAAATTAGAAAGATTAAAGTCACTTTAGAAATAACAATTTCTGGCCTATTTCCCATTTACCTTTCCTGTCAAAAGTTCTTGAGCGTGTTGTAGCCTCCCAGCGCACCAATTACTTAACCACTAACAACTTGATGGAACCCTTTCAATCTGGTTCCAGGGCAGGGCACGGCACAGCTGTGAAGCTGCTCTGCTACGGGTAACCAATGATTTGCTTATGGCAGCAGACTCTGGACAAACCAGCATATTAATTCTATTAGACCTCAGTGCAGCATTTGACACTGTCAGACATGACATTCTACTGTCCAGAATGGAGAACATACTGGGTATCTCTGGCACTGCCCTCCAGTGGTTCAAGTCCTATCTGACTGATAGGCAAGAGTTTGTTGGTCTTGGCAACAGCAGACCAAGCTCGGCACCAGTCACACAAGGAGTTCCTCAGGGTTCTGTCCTCAGCCCTCTTCTCTTCTGTATTTATATGCTTCCCCTTGGCCATATTATCTGTAGCTATGGACTGGGTTATCATTTTTATGCAGATGATACTCACCTCTACTTCAATGTTAAAAGTGGAACTTCATCAGAGCTTTCTCAGCTCACAACCTGCCTTAGTGAAATTAAAACCTGGATGGAGCAGAACTCTTTAAAATTAAATTGCAACAAAACTGAACTCTTGCAAATTGGGACTAAAAATGCAACTTAATAAAATAAGCTCTTTCCCCGTACATCTTGGAAGTGATATCAGACCTGCCTCTACTGCAAAGAATCTTGGTGTCATTTTTGATTCCTCCCTCTCTTATTCCACCCACATAAAATCACATTAAGAAACTTTCTTACTTTCACCTTCGTAACATATCCCGTGTTCGCTCCTTCCTCTCCTTTTCTAATGCTGAGAAACTTGTCCATGCTTTTATCATTTCCCGCATCAATTATTGTAACTTGCTGCTGGCAGGTGCCCCTTCTAATCTTATATCACAGCTCCAACTTATTCAAAACTCAGCTGCAAGAGTCCTCTCACTCGAACCAGCAACAGTGAGCACGTAACTCCCATCCTGCTCCATCTTCACTGGCACCCTGTGCCTTACAGAATTGAATATAAAATCCTACTAATAACTTACAAAGCCTTAAATAACCTTGCGCCAAACTACATCAGTGACCTTCTCCATCACTATGTGCCTGCCCACCCACTAAGGTCCTCTCATTCTGGTAATCTTGTTGTGCCCCACACTAATCTACACTCCATGGGTGACAGGGCCTTCAGCTGTATAGCGCCCAGACTCTGGAATGACCTACCAAAATTAATCAGATCAGCTGACTCCATGAATTCTTTTAAAAAAAACTCCTCAAAACTCATCTGTTCAGGAAGGCTTTTAGCTCTACCTGACTATTACCCTTCTCTCAGTTTAACTCTCTGTCAAGATGCTCATGTAACCTGTATGTGTGTGTGCTAGACCATCAATTACGTTGTCCGTTAGGCTTTTCTTTTTTTCTCTGAATTCACTGTTGTAATCTTTATTTGGTTTGTACAATGCTATATACTGTATACCCTGCCGTTCTCCCTTGTATTCTGTAAGTGCCTTGGGCATGGGAAATGCACTATATAAATAAAATGTACTATTAAAAAAGGGTTCAAAAGTTCTTTGTAACATGAAACGCATTTGTTAATGGTATTAAATAACTGAACATTCAGACATAACTTTTTTGATATCTCAGTATGAGTTTAGTCAGGCCTGTTCAATGAAATGGGTACTATATGACTTTCACCTTTTTTTTTGTATAAAGTTTAAGGATACACTGTTGAAAGTACCAATAAAAGACAATCAAGATTCAAAGTTTGCAAAGCCAAAAAAAAAAATCACTTTTATTCACGGACCAGTTATCTACTAGAGTTGCCCAGAGGGTACAACATCTAGAGAGTGGAATAATTGAAGTCCCAGTCCACTGCTGAAGTGCCCTTGAAAGTTGTTCCAATCAACCCCACCCCCTCAGCTCTATTTAACTTAATCTGGAGCAAGAACGACCTAATGAGGTGAGTTATGGAAATGCAAAGTTTTTTCTCAGCACTAATCTGTAAAAATTAGTTTAATGAAAAAGGAACATATATAATCAAGTTAATTTAAGAGAAAATAAAACCCACCTTATAAGTACAGTTCTGCTCAAAAATAAAAGGTGCAACAACCTCTCACAAAATCAGCAGCAATCAAATTGAAGTTTTCATTAATTAGATCAGATTTTATGGCATGATGAGGTGACTTAATCAGATCAAGTGTAGCATTAAGCAGCCAAAAGGTTTCTTAAAACCATCTGTTCATTAATGCATAGGTATAAGGAACAAGGATATTTCCTGATGGTCAACAGCAGCACAACAAAGGATTGGGATGCCAGTTAATGTGCAAGAAACAAGTGCAATTTCTTCAAAAGGCCTAATGGCTTGTTAATCCCCACAGACATCCAAAGCCATAAATGATCTAAAAAAAATGGGTTTCAAAAAATAAAATATAACTGGACATATTCCGCTCCTCTGAATAAACAAAAATTTACCATCTCTTTTTGTAGGAATACAACCTCGGGACAAATGTCATACATACCACATCTTGGAAAGAGGTTGCTGCACCACTGGAAGGTTTTTTAAAAAATGTACAGTTTGTTTTACAACCACCCAATATCTGTATAGGCAGTTATTGGTCAGCTTGGAAACATCAGTAGCATAATCTGGCTAATACCAAATTAATTTCATTTTTGAAAGTTTTCCTTATTTCCTCTTTCCTCATTATATGTAGATTTTTATACACAAATTTTGGACAATCCAGAATACTTCAGCAAAATGCCTCCCTTGCTATTTTATTACAAGCTTGTGTCTCAGACCTAAATGGTAAAATGACAAGTTTCCTATTTAAATTAATTTTAACTCAAAAATTTCTTTTCCCCTCTAATTCATTCACTGAAT
This sequence comes from Polypterus bichir lapradei, assembly GCA_026402145.1. Classification (NCBI taxonomy): domain Eukaryota; kingdom Metazoa; phylum Chordata; class Cladistia; order Polypteriformes; family Polypteridae; genus Polypterus; species Polypterus bichir. The sequence goes on from JANRMT010062808.1 coordinate 2,166,150, forward strand.
GACAAAAATCACAGGTGACAGCATCACCCCGCGCACAATTAACCACATAAAGCTTACAAATTTATGTTCCATAAAATGTTTTGAATTTCATGGAAAAATGGAAAAGGATTGCTGGGTCAGTCAGGTTTTGAGGCCTTCTGCATTACAAACCACTCAGTCCATCACCACCCAAAGGTCTTTCTATTATTGTTATAGAAAGTTAGTCTCAATTGTTCTCAATCTGTTCTAGATCCAGGTCCCCACAATCCAGAGGAAATATCCCATCATCAGTGCTATCACAATCACTGGTGTCCTCTTCACTTTCGCTCACTGTAGCTGCACTGCCAAATGAACGCACATGCCCAGAGGTGGAGTGGCAGTTGTGGTGATGTGTGACACTCTCCTTCATGGGACTGGAGCCAGGAGTTATTATGTTCATTAACAGGTCATTTGAATCACAGGGTGATGACACAATAGTTTTCATGTGGGGGTCATCAAGGTCATCATCCTCCTCATAGTCAAGTGAGCAAAGGCTTTTAGAATTTTTTAAAGTCTGTCAAAATAGAAAAAAAAAATGTAAGTGGAGATTAAACAAACATGCATATTCTGATACAGATATAAGGAATGCATAATTTATGGGAATTACTGACAAAACTCCAGGACCAGACATGCACATTGTAATCTAGGTCTGCCTTTGTTAACTGGGTGGATCCTCTTCAATATACCTAAACTCAGCCTGTTACATCCTGCATTAAGCATAAAGAACTATTTCCATTCAAAAACCTAACCAACAAGCTAGCATGATTTAAAACAGGAAAAAAAAGTCAGAAACTGAATCCAATATCAAGCCTGAAGGAATCTTTCTCAAAAGTTTTTGTTAAACAAGCAAGCTTTAATGGGGAAGGTTTATCCTTGCACAGATCCATAAACAGTGAAAGGCTTAGTATAATTTCACCATTGGTAGTTACCAGCTTTTACAACCTGTGGCTAAAGACCAACTTATTCAAAGCAAATACTAAGACAATGACATGTGACACACTTGCTTTCAACTAGTAATGTATAACATGAGTCACAGACAGGTGAACTTGGTCCTGGTAAAACATGGATCTGCTATCAATGTGAGCATAAAAATACTCCAATTAAGAAACTTGATTTTATTAAAACTCTTGTAACTTTTGCAATTATTAATTTTTTCATTAAAGCAAAAAGAGGTGGGACCCCTGAGCAGTTATTTAATCTGTGACCACAGTGTTGATTTTCAGATCCAAATTTAGTCGATCCATTGCTAAAATGAACAATGTGTGATCCTTTTAAGGATCAACAACCCTAGTAAACACATTTAGAGAAGTAGCCACTGCAAAGAGACACACAAGTGCATATTGTTCATTTTATTTGCCATACTTCATTGGAACATTGGAATACATGGTCAGTTTCACTAATTTGTGTACACAGAAATAGAAGATGGTTAACTGCATTATTCAGTTTATTCATCTATGGCACTCTTAACAGAGAACAGGGTCAATTCACTTGGAATTCACTATTTATAAAAAGGCACACCAAAATTAATAAAAATAAATGGGGAAAAAAATCTTGTGAATGAAACTGTCAGTCACCACATGGACTGCAACCTGTAACACTTTTTGTCTTCACAGTAACAGAAATACTATGAAATGTTAATTGAAAACACATTTCTGGCAAAATAAGCATTAGGGGAAAGGGTGTGGGTTTAGCCAGTAACTTGTCACTTATGGACTGCTAGAAATGGTCCAGTAAGGTTACAGACATTTCCGAAAGCCTGGGAATTGACATGAGGAACAATTAGGGAAACTGCTGCAATTCCCGGGAATGGCCAAGCTCGCATACATAACGTATAAAAATCGATCAAGAAATAACAGTTATAGTTGAAAATAATTAAGTGGCACAGTTTTTTGGCCCACGGTGTAGTGTGTTGCCGATTAATTCAGTCAACAGACCAGCAGCAGTCCCAGCTCCCACTAAGACTGAGCACAGTGGACTGGGAGGAGTCTGCTCTCTGCAGCTCACGAATGCCGGGACAGGGCAGACTTCATTGACGTCTGTCAGACAACAGCTTTGAACGGCAACTTGAAATTGCAATGCATCAGTCTGTTGCATCCGTATTATCTGTGACAAGAAACTTGCCATCACAGAATAATCACAAGAAACTGGATGCATCAGTAGAAGCTGAAATGGCAGTGTTTCAGAGCAATGGCAAGCACAGGCGTTGTTTAGAACAAGTGTATCAGTATCTGATGACTGTGCCGCCTACCTCAGTGTAGGCAGAGCGTGTTTTCTCAGCGGCTGGCTTACTATGCACCATTGTGCTCTCTCGCCTGGACGACCACATGCTGGACACGTTGTGCTTTCTACGCTCTTATTACCGCAACTAACTAGATACATGTACTTCTAGGACAGCATGAACTGCTTGTAGATAAGGTTAGTCTTTTATTGGTGTCAACATATTGCAGTACTTTTATTAAAAATAAGTGTTGGTCATTCTAAAACCGTTCACATGTGAGATGCCCAGGAATGACATGCGGGATTCCTGAATTCCTGGGAATGGATAAACCCGTTTGGGAATGGATTCCCTAGGAACAATATATTGTGGACTGAAGAAGCCAAGGCTAGGGGAATTGTATCTTAAAGCAGTGAGAACATGAACAGAGGACACTACCTTAGGGTATATCCCTTCACTTCTGACAGCAGACCCGAAATTGAACACCTCAAATGATGTTTGAGCCAAAAGATGATATATTTGGTAGACAGAATCAAGATGGGGTCCCAGGATTTCTTCCTTTTTTCCTACAAGGTCTTTATTTGGGATTTTTTATTTTGTTGTTAAGCCTGAGGGGCTGTCCAAAACAAAAATTGTAAAAACCCAATGAGGCATTCCTTGTGAGATTCTAGGCTAAACAAGAAATAATTTGTTATAAGGAATAATTTTGTGATACCAAGTGATGTAGTACAGCATAACCAAGTAATCTGGACTTGGACATTCTCAGTCATTAATATGCAAGTTATCTGTCCCAAAATATCACATCTAAGCAGTGTTTGCTGACAATTTTTGAAATCATTTTATTAGCATATAATTTGAATTTTAATTTAAACCCTCTCTTATTCTGAACACATTGACTGAACTAATCTTAACTTGAATATCCTGCAACAATAATGTGCATTTTGAGTTTATTTTCACCAATCAGACTTAGACATATATAAAAACATGATACAAGAATAATTTTCTTCTCTTTCCCTTTTTTGTACAAGTGCCTGTCTCTTAAGTTTCACTGCACTCATGGCTTGAACAGAGAGTCCAGGACACAGAGGCTCAGTTCATTAAATGCCATTCCAGGCCTAATTTTGCATTGTGTGCCTCTGAGCAGATCCTAAAGAGAAGCAAAACGCCAGATGCTCTCAGTGGCTGCCACCTTAGTAGAGCCTCATTCACTATTCCAAGAAAGCCTTCAGCTCTCTATTGAAAAATAAGTACCCCTGGCCTGTTCTCTTCTATCAGGAGACAAAGGAGTGACTTGTCTGTAGCTTACTCCTGATGCTTGATTATCATCTCTCAGCCCTGCCCACTGCTATCGCCTTTCCTTATTCCCAAGCATATTGGAATTTGAACTTTAAATGGATGTCCTAAACAGCAACAATGGATAAAAAGGCAGGCTTTGATTGTTCATGCGTTACTGAAAAAAGGCCTAGACCCATCCAGGCTGCAGCCTAGCAGGATCTCATCAAGCACGGTTCCCTGTCCACAACAGTAATGCAAGGACGACTTAAGCTTGTAGTCACTCATTCAAGCTGTAATGTGTATATTTCCATACAGCCGGTTTCTTGCTCTGTGCCCAGAACCATCCCCCACACCCCCCCACACCCCCTCCCCCTTCACCAAATGAATTCCACAGGTCTCTTGTTAAGAAATTTAACATCTTTCCTTTGAATAAAAGAAAGACCCCTGGAATGACCAAGTCCCAAAAGCCTATTTATGGAGACTTCTTGGACTGGATTCAACCTCTTTGATTAAAATTCAGGTTTTATAATCCTTTTCATGTTTAGGAAACTAACTAGCAATTACACAATATCATGTAATAATGAAATAAAAGAGAACCCATGTTAGCCATCTGTTCTTTCATTTTACCAACTTTTTGTTTCATTTAAAATAAAACAAATGCAGCACTGCACCTAAACTATTAAAAATTCAGAACAGAAGTTCTGACATTGTGTATTTAATGTTCAGAGTTACTGTAGCACATTAAGCTAGGAATTTATAAAATTTTATGCTAGGTTATAAAAGTCAAAAAAATCAGATCTAATTTTAAAAATAGGATAGATTTTTGTGACATATTGTCACTTTAAAGATTGAAAGGTCTATATGATCCAGTATTTAAAAACGGAACAAATAAGGCAAAGAAACTAGCAAAATTTGGGGTGATGAGTAATCCATTTTTTTTTTTTTTTTTTTTTTAATTGCGTGAGCTATACTTTTTAACTACTTGATTCTTTGAAAATATTTTTTTTCACTTTGCCATTCAAGGGTCCAAGTAAGCTAATGGTTAAATTTTTTTTTGTTCCTTATTTTTCCTTATACAATTTCTTGTATTAGGAATTTGTTAGTTTTTGCAAACCCCTTGGGATCAGAGCGCAGGGTCAGCCATTGCACTGCATTACTGGAGCAAGTGCAGGTTAAGGGTCTTGCTCAAGGGCCCAGCAGAGTAGGATCTCTTGTAGCAGTAACAGGGATTTCAGCACAGATCCTTAGCCTCAGAGCCACCACTCCATCTACTTAAGGATTTAATCAAACATATTTTGTTTAAGAAATACACTTGGAAGTAAGCTTGCATTTGAATTTAACTATAAAAGATTGTGTGTGTATTGGGGCAATATTCTTACCAGGATTCAATAACTTCCTAATACATTACCATTTATAACTCAAAATCCTACTTGTGTGCTGATCTAATATCGATAGGGATTACATGTTTAATAATATGCAACTCATTTATATTAAATAATGTGTGATATCACAAAACAAGTTTTCATTCAAGGTTCCTCCAACCCTATTAAATAAACTATTTACATCATGTGAAATAGATTCGCATGATTAAAGTACCTGCCACAGAAGCAAATCCACAGATGGGACAATTGGAAACAAACTACATGCTTTTTCAGGTAAAATGTACACACATTTTACATTAATTGAAATTACAAGAAAAGCTTACATGGAAAAGAGTAACTATGTCAAGCAATCATTCTAATGGACCATTCAAGCATTAATTCAGAAACCCAAGTGATCTTAAACTGTATGTTTTCTTGAGTATGCATGTAGGAAATATTACTGCTTAAGTAACAAAACAATTTCATTCATAAAATTACCTAAACATTTATGCCCAGTACAAATGCTAACGTACCCTATTATGACTACATAAAAACTATGGACATATGCAAATACATACTATATAAAATGATGGCTAGGATACAAACAGTTTTACATGCACTATGTATTTGCATATGTCCATATTTTTTATATCTTGGTGCTGTAAACTTTAACAAACAGAATAAGCCATAAGTGTTAAAACAGACAACACTACAAATGTAAACATTACTGGTGCACAATAAAGAAAACATCTCTGAAGAGCACTTAGAAACATTCTAAATTTCTTTTTTTTTTTAAATGCCACTCCTTGCAAACATCTGAAGCAAAGCAAAACTAATTATAAATTTAAAAAAAGGTATCTCCCAGCAGGTCATAATTGCAGGCAGAGGGACCCCTGAAGAAAAATGAAAACCAAAGGCATTTCCAAATATGTTCATCTGAAAGCAACAAAGGTTTTGCTTTAAAAAAATAAATAATTTTTCTATTTCTGGACTAGATGAACATATATTTAAAAAAAAAAAAAACTTAAATTTTAAATCTTTTCCACTAAACCTTTTGTCCTGTTATGGCAGACTCACTAAATGTGACACTTTTTTCAGTTTACACATACAAATTCATTTAACTCATTTCTGAACCAAATAACTGTATACCATGATTTTTGGGTTGTGCTACAATTTCAAAAATTCTGAAAACACGTTTTTCCTGCTATTGCACCATTTTAATGCAATAAAATACAAAATAAATTGCCTTAATTGCACCATTTTAATGCAATAAAATACAAATTAAACTTCCTTAACAGATTTTAACTGGGTTTTAAACAGGTTTAATAATCATGAAATGCATTTCACATATGCAGTTTAGATATTTGCCAGTCTTTTAAATTTTTCAGTACCAATGCAAAGAAAAGACTGCCACTCTCCATTACCTTCCTCCCACTATTGCTTTCAAGTCCAACAAAACCAACAGTAGCTTAAAAACCTACTTGAAGCAAGAAATGAATGCCAAAAATATTACGGAAAGGAAGTCTGACAGCATTCTTTGGAGACTGCTAAAATTCAAATTCTAGAAGATGAAGTAATGTTGTAGAAAGGGAACTGTTTAAAGTATTATTTACAGTGTAATCAATTTTTCCCACATTTACTTGCAATTCATTGAATCTTCACTTTGTTCAGCAGAAAACATGTATTGCAATTTGCTAAAAAAAAACAAAAAAAAAAACCAACAACTAGTCTAGCATGATTGTTGCACTTCACTTTATTTTAAAATATCATACACAGTTCACTATAATAATATGCAAGGCACTTTTAACATGATCTTCCATTAGATATGTATGGATGTTATTCAGGCACTAGTGGATGTATGGCCACAATTATCTGCTCTTACTCATACAGGCATAGTTGCTCTTCAAACGGATTTCAATATAAAGAATATAACACAAGAATATAACTTAAAGTGCTGTGTTTACAGAAAATATGATACACTGGCAATCTTGAAATTTATCTAGTGTTAACAAACAGAACACATGCACAAGCAAATATATACACCAGCATAGATGGGGCACCAGGCAATTGATGATGTCCATATAAATGCTTTATGAAAAATAAACTATTTAAAAAAATTGAAAGGGCCACGTTAAACCAATACATCTACTCCCCAGCAACAAAGGAAAAAGAATAATTTTAGACTAATAATGTTGCATGACCATGTTTTTAAAATAAGTAGTCTGCCTGTCGATTTCTCGTAGGTGTTCTCCAATATATTTCACAGATAAAGTTAATATTTAATAGTTCCTCATGATATATAAACATCAATGTTCTGCAGTCTTGTAGTACCTGTACATTTTCATTGAATTCTGGCGCTCTGAGGAAGAAATGCAAACCACTAAGTCACGGTGCCATCCATTATATTTTCATCTTGCAATGAAATAGAAAATGGATGTATCGAAAATGTATTTGCTTATTCCCATTTACATTTGCAGTCAGACTATCCAGCCAGCATCAGGCAAAAAGTTAGAATTGACCTTAGACAGTACAACAATTAATCACTGTGTACACTCATGCAGGCACTAATGACCCATTTTAAAAAACTGCCAATGTAACCAGCAAACATTTGTAAAGTTGCAGAAAATGAAACCAACCAGAGAAAACCAATGCAGAGCAATTTATTTACAATATTGTATCGAAGTGCAAAGCATGCAACTACTAACTCAAGTCTAAGATAAAGCATTTTAGCTGATCAGAAACAATCATTTTACTGAAAATCAAAAATACTGACACATCTAACAGAACAAGACAATTTATAAACATAACACTGCCATACTTCATAGAAATTAGTTAAAGAACACAAATCCTGTAAATTCTATGTAGCAGAACATGCCTCACATCTAGAAAAAAATATTTTACAGTCAGGACATCAGATAATAGTTTACAGATGACAGATTGGAAGATTCCCTAGTGTATGATAAGTGATTAGAATTTTGCTTAACTTATGCAAAAAGAGTCCTTATAGTCATGTGGGCATTATGTGTAATTTGAGTTATCACATTCATAATACTGTGCTGTACCCTGCTCTTCAACTCAACCAATACATAAGTGCTTTTCTTTTGTCAAAACCAGATAGGCCAAAGTGAAGTACATACGTACTTATGTTGCACAAATGTAGCTATCGATTAACTCACCTGCACTTTGGTATGTCCCATTTAACTTTAAACAAATTCCCAGTTAATTGAGGAAAATAATGTAATTTTTGGAGGCTGCAGAGTTTTGCATTCCAAATGAAAAGTAAAACATTTGGCATTACTACCCCAGCAAGAGGAAAAATTTACCCTCAATGCTCTATCAGATAATACATGCCCCTTTATTAAAGTGTGATTATTCAATATTTGACCAAGTTCTTAATGAACAGAAAGGTGTCGTCCTCCTTAGAGGAGAACAAATATAAGCAGCTCTTTTGTAAATCCAAAAATATTTCAAGGATTCTTTATTCTCCATGGCATTATTTCCATACTGTAGACCATCTAATCAGACTAATAAGTTTATTAATGTCTTCCTCACTCACTGTGTAATCAACTACATTTATCAGGTCTTATTTGACAGCTATTAAAAAGCTGGGCCTATTAGGCCTGTGTTAAAAGTATTGATTTTCCAATAAATTGTTTAATCCGTTTAAACCATTCAATATTGATTCTTAAGTCACAAAATTGTCTTGTGAATCTGTACCCTGCTCAATTGCTATACATAGATTATTGCTTATCTTTGCTTTTGGCATTCAATCCAGTACATAATGCTAATGCACCTGGTTAGGCTTCGTAAGAAAAAAACACTTTACTGCTTCACATAAAATGGTGTGTCCTCTTTAACTGAAATCAGCATCTTTAATACTTAAATCAAATGTAGACTTAACGAAGGATTCAAATGGTGTAATGGTAAAGAACTGGATAAAAGCAAAGCCATACGCAAGCTGTGCAGCTCTGAAGTTAATTATTGTAACACAACAAATTTAAGCAATCATTTATCCCAATGTTACCCACAAACAATCTGTCAACATCCAAACAAGTAGAGCTTAAACAATCCACACTGGAGACTCCGTTTAATTCACCTCGTGCTAAAAAAAATAATATACAGCCGTTTTCATCTGTAAACATGAGATACAAAAGATAAGAGTCCCTATAACTCCCCTCAACCTGGCAAAGCAAGCCAGCAATTGCCAGAATTTTCAAAGCAAAACAAAAAGTGAGCGTGTGCTCAAAGCAGTCAACTTGAAGTAGCACCATAATACCGGCATTATCAGTCATGATGGCAGATTCTTTTTCTTTTATGTTCCATTTATTCAGTACTGCTCTCATCAAGCATCTGCTCTAGATCCTCATTTTAAAAAGCTTCCCTTTTGTCTGAGGACTGTCAGGACACAATTTCAAGACTGATTAACGTGACTGCTACATGTGAGCAACTAAAGATGTGTAACTTGTAGAATTATAGAAAGACGAGTCTTTCTGCTGTATCTTTAATTTTGACTAATTCAGGATTTTAAATGACCATTAGGGGAATAAATCTGGCTAAGAGTTAAGTTGAAGGGTGTCTACATGGAGATTCATAACACATGAATAGGTTATTGAATAACACTATTTAATAAGCAATATTTGATTACTTTATAATAATATTCACAACATGAGGCAGATGTTTTGTAAAGTAGCTGCCATTGCATTGTATTAAAACAAGGAGCCTGCCCATAATGTGCGGACTCTGACGCGGCGGTACATGTTAGTTAAATTATGAGTGCTGTGAAAAGGTTTTTAAAAAGAGCAATGATATTTTTCTCCACATTTTCCAAATACTGATGTTAACTGCTCATTACTAATTATTTCTTCTTGTCATTCTATGCGTATGTTATGAAGTCATTATGTACTAAGACACCTTTGAAATAAAGCATTCCTGAAATTGTCACATTATATTAATGTTCTCTATGCATGATAAAGTAATTTTTTGAAAAGCCACCACAAAATATACCAGTGCATGCTAATTCAGTCAAGATAAAATCAGTATTGAATCGAAACAGGGCATTGTGAATCAGAATTGAATCAGGACATCAGTGTTGATACTCAGCCTTAGTGCCTATGTTGACCAGTGACTATTCTTGAAGTCATTACAAAAGCTACCTATTCCATCAAGTCTTTGGAGGCAAATGATGTACATTAAGCTTTAAAAAGAGTGAAAGAGTGATGCTCCCAAAACACTACATGTTGGGATAAAAATGACAGAGTTACCCACTTTGATGATTACTAAGAGTTTCTACACACTTACCATAACACTAGAAAACACTGCAGTAATGTCAATGAATGAATAAGACGACCAAGATTTTCTTTAATTTTTCAAGATTTTTCCTAAAAAATCTTTTTAAAAAGTAAATATATTTTTTATACTATGCACCTGAGTGCTCGGTGGGGAGGGGAAGCATAGTGCAGACTTGACCAGATGTCTACAGCAACAGGTGTATACTTCAAGTAAAAGAGACTAAGCAAACTGACCTTTGTACAAGGAATAATGTACTTTCCTAAAGCATTTCTGTTAGTTCTCTCGTACTACTATAAACTACAGCGGGTAAATAACATTTTTAAAATACATAATTTTTAAGTGGAGTACAGTAATCCCTCGCTATATCGCGCTTCGACTTTCGCAGCTTCACTCTATCGCGGATTTTATATGAAAGCATAACTAAATATATAACGCAGATTTTTCGCTGCTTCGCGGGTTCTGCGGACAATGTGTCTTTTTACTTCCTGTATATGCTTCCTCAGTTGGTTTGCCCAGTTGATTTCATACAAGGGATGCTATTGGCGGATGGCTGAGAAGCTAACCAATCAGAGCACGCAGTTAAGTTCTCCTGACTGAGAAGCTAACCAATCAGAGCACGCAGGAGCTATGCAGTGTTAACCAGGAAGTCTCATCTCGCTCATTCAGCATCAACGTGCTTCGCTGTGTAAAGAGTTGTGCTCTTTAGTGTTTATCTTTGTGCATAGTCAAGCCCTTCATTATGGCTCCAAAACAATCTGCTACTGCTTCAGGTGCCGTGCCCAAGCGCAAGAAGAAGATGTTAACGATTGCCGAAAAGGTAAACGTTTTGGATTTGTTGAAGGCTACGATTCTTTTTATTTAAAAAGTAGGAAAGTAATATAAGATCTACGGCTGCAGCGTCCTTTTAACCAGGGAGCAAAACGAGTTGTAAGTGGATGTAATAAGGCAGTAGTCTGGATGGAATCTGCTTTAGGGATTTGGATTGAAGACTGCCAGAAGAAGAACAACAGCAGTGCTACACAATCGCCTGAAGTGGCTCCTTTACAAGGGCTGTAACGCTCTCCTTTGTTGTGCAGTAAAATTAAACTCATTGTTATCGGACAAATCATCGTGTCATTGTTGGTGAGTAACCATAAATAATTAATACATTTACTGTATACTATTTTTCTTGCAATGTACGTATTTATTGCTGGTGACCTGTCTATCGTAATGGCTGTAACATATGTGATATCGGAGACACTCAATATCTTTAAAATAATATTTAGGTTTTACTGTATATAAACAGTGTGTGTTTATATACATAATTTCAATGAATCTTACCTAATATCTAAGAGAATACAAAGGGATTATGCTGTATAACGCTGCGGGGAATATTTATAAACAGTGCGGGAGAGTTTATAAGGGCTTAAAATATATAAAAATAACCATACAAACATATGGTTTCTACTTCGCGGATTTTCACCTATCGCGGGGGGGTCTGGAACGCAACCCCCGCGATGGAGGAGGGATTACTGTATTCCTTTAAATCTTAAATGTTTTATTTATCCCTTTCACAGATGGTTCAATTACTCTGAAATTTGATTCAAGAGAAAAGATACAAGCAAAATGTCAATAGGTTACACCAATAATTAGAAAACTGGTTATATTAATGAGGCCCTCTACCTTCCACATTTACTTTAGTCCAGATTAGAGTTGGGCTAACAAAACATGGCATGGTTTTGGGCACAGAGATTAAAACTAATATGGTAGTGCATAATAAAGGCATTTTGTAGTAACATTGTCAAAAAATGACTACAAAACACTATAAAAATGTCTCAACGCAATTTCCTTTACAAAAATATTATCTTTATAACATGAAGATAAAAGAAATGTGCTATGAAATGTCATTCATATAAAATGTAACACATGCTAAGATGTTAATAAATACCCTTTAAATAATTCCAAATTAAAATCACGTTAATCAGTAAGGTGGTAGATAAAATGACTATGACTACATGAACTGCACACCACCAAATCTGTTCGATCATACCATTTGTATTAAAATGTATTATGCAGTCATCTTGTACGTTATGTGCATCTTTTACACATAAAAAAACAAATGTTAGTCTAACTTCCAAAAAAACACTAAGCACTGAAATGCTGCCTGGAGTTTAGAGTGAAATGTTAAAAAAAAAAAAAAAAACAACAAACAATCTTCCTGTGACATTGTAAACCAATATGAACATAAGCTAAAGCTTACCAACCAAGAACACCAAAAGCAAACCAAAGCATTCTCTACTCTAGAAGTCATCACATTTAGAAAGTATAGGCTGACCTAAAATTGAAACTCGCTCCAGATTTATTGGCTGACATGGATGTAGTTTGACCCATCCAGAGGTGTTAGTTATGGGAGTGGGGTAAAAGGTACAACATGGATGACAAATGCATTTCTCTCTATTATAATAAAAAAAAACCTGAGATGAGACAAGACTTTATGCCAAGAGATTTAACCATGCCTGGGGCCGGAAATAAAAGACAGAGTAGATGACAAAGCAGAACGTCAAAGAATTTAGAGATAAAAAAGTACTAAAATTCGAAAGTCTCAAAAAAAATTATAGTAAAGATCGCATTAGCATAAACAAATGGAAATTATTACTCAGTAAAATAATGAAGCAGTGAAAACAGATTGAATATATTGTTCGGATTTAAACATTAAGTCAGAGACTTGTAGATCGTCCAATTCGTGTTGCCATTCGGGAAAAGTAGTGTTTCTTCCCAATGAAGATGCATATCCGTGAGAATTAAAAGATTTGTTGTTTGGTGAAATCGAAATCCACATAAGCGAGCAGCAAAGATGTGAAGCAGAAGGCGCATAGCGCAGATGGGGGTTTGGGGGGATAATGGGGGTTATGATGAGCGAAGTAATACAATTACCTTTAATAATATACATGAAAAAGATGCACATAAAATGCTGACATTTAAATATACATGGCAAAAAAAGCATTTACGGCACATACAGCTCCGAAATTTTACTGAAACATCAACTGATTTTAGATGTACAAAAAATAACCAAGAACTACAGCACTGAATAAATGCTTACCACACCTAAGACAAGTTTTCATTAAATAGTTTTAGCCCTCAACATAACATTTTTGAACCCCACCCAACCCAGTTCAGAGTTGCAGGGTGTCTTGAGCATATTCTTGCAATGAGCAATGACTTGCACTAACCTTCACTATTGGAAATCTTTCCACATCCATATTATACTGTTTCCTCACCTACAAATATTCTGTATTAAATATACAGAACAAAGTAGGCATATGAGGTAAACAATTAACTGTATATTAAGAAACTGAGCTTTACACTAATAGCCAGCGTACTGTTCTCCCTAGAAGCAGGTATTCAGAAATTTTTTTTTTTAAGCAGATTCCAACTGCTGGCTGCCACATAGCCTAGCTGTGAGTTTTTAACAGCTATGGCCTTTGTCTTAAGGAATGGGCACTAGGATAGTTACCTGAGCACTATTATCTTAATTGGGAATTTGTTTGAAATCGTTGTGACTCAGCATATTGGACCTGTATAAGGATGGACTCTAAACCATAAAGTTGCTATTTAAATCCCTTACACAAATATGTAACGGTGAGCAAGCTACTTAACCAACTTGTGCTCCAGTACTACAAAACATGGAGATATAATAAATTAGAAAATCATAGAAAAGTTAATTTTAGTAATTCAGTTCTAAAAGTGAAAGTCGTATATGACAGATTCATTACACACATTTTTTTTTTAATACATAAATGTTGGCCTACTGAAAACTATGTCCATGTACACACTCAATACTTAGTCGGGGATCCCTGCATCAATGCGGCATGGCGTGGAGGCGATGAGCCTGTGGCACTGCTGAGGTGTTAATGGAAGTCCAGGATGCTTTTTTCCAGCCTTCAGCTTATCTGCATTGTTGGGTCTGGAGAATCTCATCTTCCATTAGACAATACCCCATAGATTATTTATGGGTTTTAGATCAGGCAAGTTTGCTGGCCAATAAAGCACAGTGATACCATGATCAGTAAACCAGGTATTTTTACTATTGACAGCTTGTCTGCAGAGGGAAGTGTGAAGAGCTCTGAAAGTCATGCACAAGACTAGAATAAATGTCTGAAATAAGCATCTCTACAAACTCACCACAATGCCACTTGGCAGACAGATTGGCAACCCTGTAGGCATAAGATACCTAGCATCATAGTTGATAATTTCACCCTACTCCTGTGCTATTGACACATTCCAGGAATTCTGGGGTACCCTCCATTATGTAAAAGTTTTAATAGGGCAAAACCCCAATTTAACATTCCTGTATTTAACATTTTCTGACATTTTACATTTGTGAATGGCAAGTGACTGTAATGGCATGTTTCTAATGTTTTATACTTAAATATCTGTCATACTTAAATAAAATTGAGCTAGTAACAATAATTTGCAGTCCCATTGGTCACAAGAAAAAGTGCTCTGCATGGCAGAACACCACTGCAGTCCAAGAAAAACACCTGCTACGCACTGTCAAATTTGGTGGAGGTTCCATCATCTATGAGGCTAGTTCAGGGACTGGGGCCCTTGTTAAAGTCAAGGATCGGATGAATTCAACCCAATAACAACAAATTCTTCAGGATGATGTTGAAGCATCAGTCACAAAGTTGAAGTTACGCAGGGGTTGGATATTCCAACAAGACAATGACCCAAAACACTGTTAAAGTCTACAAAGGCATTCATGCAGAGGGAGAAGTACAATGTTTTGGAATGGCCGTCAAAATCCCATCACTTGAATTTTATTGAAAATCTATGGGATGATTTGAAGCAGGCTGTCCATGCTTGTCAGCCATCAAATTTAACTGAACTGGAGAGATTTTGTATGGAAGAATGGTCAAAAATACCTCCATCCTGACACTCATCAAAGGCTATAAGAGGCACATAGAGGCTGTTCTATTTCCAAAAGGCGGCTCAACCAAGTATTATATAAGATCTCTGTTGGGTTCCCCAAATTTACGCACGTGTCTAATTTTATGATGATGTACAGTGATCTATCTCGCGGTTCAGCTATTGCGCCACCGCTACATCGTGGATTTTGAAATACTATTATTATTATGAGGGGGGCTCTGCCCCCTGCTTGCTTCACTCACCCACACCCGGGTTTGGTTTATCGGATAAACAATTTAAAGAGAACAAATTGTTATTTTCATGGGAATTGTTATATATGCATTATTTTCATTTTTACTTTAAAACTTTTGTGAAAACAGTATTTGTCCTTTCCTGCCCTGGGCATGGTTAAATCTCTTTCTCACGGCACTTAACACTGCTCGCGTTTAAGGGGAGAGCTTAACACACACTAAGCAGAAATGGACAAATCAGCTACTGCCTTTGTGCTGCTTCTACCAAGATGCCTGTTCTGCTTGTCGCTTTGCGTGTTCTGAGGGGGGGGGGGGGGGGGGCCTGGGGTGAGGGCTGAACGCATGCTAAGGACAAGTGCTCGGATCATCTGCTTGGTTTCTGCAGCTGCTACTAGCAAGCTATGTGTTCTGCTTCTCACCAAAAGCATTCCAACAACTATAGGTTAGATGTCAGTGAACTTGTTAAATTGTAAGCAGGGCATGTCGTCAAAGTGTCTGTCCGAGATAATCTGGTCGTGTAACCCCCCCCCCCGATCCACTGAGGCGCGCTACACTCCTGCCTCTTCGCGTTGTGAAGGAGGGAGCTGAATGCACGCTAAGGAGAAGTGGACTTTGTGCTGCTTCTGCCAAGATGCTTGTTCTGCTTGTCGCTCTCCGCGTCAATCATTTAAAAGCCTGTACAGCAGCTGTCCTGTCTCACTGCCTTGTCTTGCATGACGTTAAATGTTTTATAATAGAGAGATGCTACTCACACCCTTAGCCCGACAACCACATATTATATGTGTTTACAAAGTGTGTTTTAATAAGTTTACATGTGTTTAAAGCATGTGGGAGGAGTATTTTAGGGCTGAAACTATTAAAAGTTTATTTATATGGTTTCTATATCGCGGATTTTCACCTATCGCTGATGGGTCTAGAACGTAACTTCCGCGATAGGCGGGGATCACTGTATATTACATATTTTCTGTTAATCCAATAAACTCATTGCTGAAATACTACTGTTTCCATAAGACATGTCATATATTAAAAGGAAGTTACTACTTTGAAAGCTTAGCCAATGATAAACAAAAATCCAAAGAATTAAGAGGGGTTCCCAAACTTTTTCATATGACTGTACAGTGATCCCTCGCTATATCGCGCTTCGACTTTCGCGGCTTCACTCCATCGCGGATTTTAAATGTAAGCATATCTAAATATATATCACGGATTTTTCTCTGGTTTGCGGATTTCTGCGGACAATGTGTCTTTCAATTTATGTTACATACTTCCTCAGTTTGTTTGCCCAGTTGATTTCATACAAGGGACGCTATTGGCGGATGGCTGAGAAGCTACCCAATCAGAGCACGTATTACATATTAAATAAAACTCCTCAATGATATAGATATGCTTCCCGTGCGCAGCTTCGCACGCTTAAAAGCTCTAACAGCCCATATTGATTTTTCATTGTTTGTTTTTGTCTGTCTCTCTCGCTCTCTCTGAGAAATACAGGTAGATACTTATCCATCATGCAATACCATCGGGGAGGTGTATGATTGGCCCCATTAACTGCTCCTGACGGAGGGGATGTGAGCAGAGGGGCTGTTTGCTTAGAAGATACGGACGCGCCTGTAAAAAAATGCTGAAAGGCTACCTTCACATCGATCCCTTCATTGCGCCACTTTATCGTGGTGCTTGCATACTTAAAAGCGCAGCAGCCCGTATTGATTTTTGATTGTTTACTTTACTCTCTCTCGCTCTCTGAAATTCTCCGCTCCTGACGCGCACCTTGAAGAGGAAGATAAGTTTGCATTATTTTAATTGTGAGAAACAACTGCCATCTCTGTCTTGTCATGGAGCACAGTTTAAACTTTTGACTAAAGGGTGTTATTTCATGTCTAGAGGGCTCTAATAATGTTAAAAAACGTATTTAGAAGGTCGTAAACAGGTTTTCAATGCTCTAACTGCGAAAATATTAGATTTATAAATCAAGAATCCTACTTCTTGGAAATTCATTTATCTGTCTGGAGCGGATCAACCGCTATAAACGTGTTTACTGTATAACTGTGCGGATAATATTTATAAACTGTGGTAGAGTTTCTAAGTGCTTAAAATATATAAAAATAACCATACAAACATATGGTTTCTACTTCGCGGATTTTCACCTATCGCGGGGGTTCTGGAACGCAACCCCCGCGATCGAGGAGGGATTACTGTATATAAAAAACATTCACAAAAATGGTAGGCCTAGGGTTACAAATGGGTTCCATTCACCTGTCATCTGCATCAAAAGTAGTTTGTTTCATTTAGGATTAAAAATTGGAAGTCAGTTTTATATACTCATTCATGTGTGTGATATTGATATTAAGACCAAACCAAAATGTATATATTTATTAAAGATTTGTTCATAATTTGAGTCACAATAGGGGGCTTGCAAATTAATACTCTGGGAACTAAAAATTAATTATAACAAGTGTAGGGGGCTTGCAAATTAATACTCTGGGAACTAAAAATTAATTATAACAAGTGTTTCAGGTCTTGAAAGGAGGCTTCATCGATACTTAACCTTAAAAGTTGATATAAGGTGCCAGGATACCATAGCATTTACATAGTGACATTCTGCAATATTGAAAAGAAAGAAAAACATGGGTAATATCCAGTGCAGATCTGAAGGGCAGCAATCATAAAACAGGTAAGGACTGTATGAAGAAGCACATTGACACCTAAATGTCAGCACAAATTAAAGAACTTTGGATGGTCAAATTAAGCTCATTTCAGAGGGAACAAAGGTAAGAGGCAAGGTAAATGTAGAGAGAACAGAATCCTAGTGTAGTTGTGCAGTGACCTGTTAATGAAAAGAGGAAGCCAGTGGCTAGGTATAACCTGTTTGTAGTGAAACATAAAAGCATTCCATTTGTGTACAAGTATTATGGAGTAGTTTCTATCGCTTGTGAGATGTTTCAGCAGTGCAGAAGAACGAACCTGAATAATACATTGAGGGAACAGGTAGTGATGAAGGTTTTGATTTTACAGATGGAGTCAAAGGAAGTGACAGAGCTAGACCAAGTAGAGTCTATTGTTTTGAAACATAGGTCACTTAGGAGTTACAAGGATTTAGAAAACAGAGAATGGGGAGGGGGTATTGAAGTACTATATTTTCATAGAAATGTGTTAGAGAAACAGAAGGCTAAGAAAGATATTTGGAGGGTGAGAGACCTAATAAAATATTGTCATATGTCTCAAACTGCAATTTATGAATGGAAAAGAGAAAACTGACAATCTGTAATGATGGAAGTGATAACAAAAGATGTAAGAGTACCTCATTAATAGGGAGAATTGCTCTCCATGATTTATCAGATTTTAAAGGTTCAGATATGAATACAATAATTTTTACTATTATCCTATACAACAAGAAATCAAAGACAATTAGTCAAGATGTCCTCATGTCGTCTTTGGGCTTTAATTTTAGGCTGACATTCAGGCCGTTTGCCAAAATTACACATCTTTGCATGCTACAAGTAAATCTGGGACATTTACAATTTTATCATAGAGTCATAAGTTCTTTTTACATGGCACCTCAGTCTTCCATGCTCTCATTTTTTTGTAATTATTACTGGTAGTTTGGTGACTGAAAGAGAGCCATGAATTAATGTTTCAAGTTGCACATTCCAAAAGGCAAGTGGATCAGGAACACTTACAGTGGGATGCAAAAGTTTGGGCAACCTTGTTAATAGTCATTATTTTCCTGTATAAATCGTTGGTTGTTACGATAAAAAATGTCAGTTAAATATATCATATAGGAGACACACACAGTGATATTTGAGAAGTGAAATGAAGTTTATTGGATTTACAGAAAGTGTGCAATAATTGTTCAAACAAAATCAGGCAGGTGCATAAATTTGGGCACCACAAAAAGAAATGAAATCAATATTTAGTAGATCCGCCTTTTGCAGAAATTACAGCCTCTAAACGCTTCCTGTAGGTTCCAATGAGAGTCTGGATTGTGGTTGAAGGTATTTTGGACCATTCCTCTTTACAAAACATCTCTAGTTCATTCAGGTTTGATGGCTTCTGAGCATGGACAGCTCTCTTTAACTCACACCACAGATTTTCAATTATATTCAGGTCTGGGGACTGAGATGGCCATTCCAGAACGTTGTACTTGTTCCTCTGCATGAATGCCTTAGTGGATTTTGAGCAGTGTTTCGGGTCATTGTCTTGTTGAAAGATCCAGCCCCGGCGCAGCTTTAGCTTTGTCACTGATTCCTGGACACTGGTCTCCAGAATCTGCTGATACTGAGTGGAATCCATGCGTCCCTCAACTTTGACAAGATTCCCAGTCCCTGCACTGGCCACACAGCCCCACAGCATGATGGAACCACCACCATATTTTACTGTAGGTAGCAGGTGTTTTTCTTGGAATGCTGTGTTCTTTTTCCTCCATGCATAACGCCCCTTGTTATGCCCAAATAAATCTATTTTAGTTTCATCAGTCCACAGCACCTTATTCCAAAATGAAGCTGGCTTGTCCAAATGTGCTTGAGCATACCTCAAGCGGCTCTGTTTGTGCTGTGGGCGGAGAAAAGGCTTCCTCTGCATCACTCTCGCATACAGCATCTCCTTGTGTAAAGTGAGCCGAATGGTTGAACGATGCACAGTGACTCCATCTGCTGCAAGATGATGATGTAGGTCTTTGGTGCTGGTCTGTTGGTTGACTCTGACTGTTCTCACCATTCGGCGCTTCTGTCTATCCGAAATCTTTCTTGGTCTGCCACTTCGAGCCTTAACTTGAACTGAGCCTGTGGTCTTCCATTTCCTCAATATGTTCCTAACTGTGGAAACAGACAGCTTAAATCTCTGGGACAGCTTTCTGTATCCTTCCCCTAAACCATGATGGTGAACAATCTTTGTCTTCAGGTCATTTGAGAGTTGTTTTGTGACCCCCATGTTGCTACTCTTCAGAGAAAATTAGAGGAGGGAAATTTACAATTGACCCCCTTAAATACTCTTTCTCATTATAGGATTCGCCTGTGTATGTAGGTCAGGGGTCACTGAGCTTACCAAGCCAATTTGAGTTCCAATAATTAGTTCTAAAAGTTTTGGAATCAAAATAACGGTGCCCAAATTTATGCACCTGCCTGATTTTGTTTGAACAATTATTGCACACTTTCTGTAAATCCAATAAACTTCATTTCACTTCTCAAATATCACTGTGTGTGTCTCCTATATGATATATTTAACTGACATTTTTTATCGTAACAACCAACGATTTATACAGAAAAATAATGACTATTAACAAGGTTGCCCAAACTTTTGCATCCCACTGTAAGTCCTATTCTGATGAGATTAGTTTTATAACAGGAAGTGAGGTAATAAAGTTCTATTTGGGCAGGATATTTTTTTTTTTTTTTTTTACACTTGGTGGAGGATGTCTGGGTTTTCAGAAGAAACAAAAGAAAGAAACAGCGTGAAGAAGGTATTATTCACAATGTGGTTCTCCAAAAAGGACCAACCAAAAGGTTGTAGCAAGATTTGCCATTCCCCTTTCGTAAAAGTGGATATACATTTTGTAAGCCTTACAGATATAATGCATAGAAATGATATAACACAAGATCCACTTTTAGGCTTGGCTTTGTTTCTTATGATGTGTGGAAATAGTGCAGCAAGACCTTCATTTTTCTTTAGCACAAGTTCAGTTTCAGTGGTTAAAAAAAATCCCCCATATCCATCCAGATTACACTGGATATATAAAATTAAAGCAAAAGAATATTACACTCGTATCCAATCAAAACAATTGCTCAAATTAAAACACAATTTATTTACATATTAATTAAACAAGGAAAAGAAAGAAAAACCACAACTTAATAGCCCAATAGATTTCATTCTTAAATGTAATATCCAAAATACAATGTTAAGGCATTCAGTTTCAAAATTTAAATACTGCAATACATCCAGCCAGCCATATTGAGCTTAAGGAATAAGGACACCTGGACATCTTGTGCAAAAAATCATAGACGGCCAAGCAAGAGAGACTATTAAGCAAAATGCAGTTTTCAAATCTAAAGCCACCTAATTCAGGTGTTTGATCTAATGTATCCAAAAGCAGAAATTTTTTTTATATCTACCAAGCGAGTAAATAAGCACATCTCCATATTTAATTTCCTGGAAAATTTGTATCCTTCTCAACATACTTATTTTTCAAAGCTAAGCATTATTTCCGCCAACCTCAGAGAGACTGATTCTTCAATGGTTTCAGTGTAATTCTGTCATCTTTGTTCACTGGGCCAATAAAAGCATTAATAGTAAAATTAAATGCAGACTCAAGCTACTTTTACTTCAAAAGTAACGATGCTATCAGCAAAACACTAAAATAAGTATCAGGCTTGATGCGAGTTTGAAGTAGTTTTTCTAACTTAAAATAGACCCCTTGACACTAGGCAACAGAGCCAGAACCATACTTTACGCAGAAAGTTGTATAACAAATAAAAGCAGTAAAAATGACTTCAAGAATTTAGCCTTTATTAAACGGTTTCTACAGTACTAGGGTGTTGTACCATGTTAGCCATTATGAATGTAGAGAAAAGCCAAGCAGAATGACACCTTTCATTGGCTAACTAAAAAGATTACAATATGCAAGCTTTCGAGGCAAGAAGGGGCCTGAGTTGCCTCGAAAGCTTGCATATTGTAATCTTTTTAGTTAGCCAATGAAAGGTGTCATTTTGCTTGGCTTTTCTCTGCGGTTTCTACATAAATTTTTAACCCTCTTTCCCTATGGGTAATTTTAATTGCTCTTCTTCAAACCTTAGACAATGCACCAATAAAGTGGTACTTATTCATTATGATTCTTCTCAACTCTCATTTAAGTCATTTCAAATATGCAGAACAGGAAACCGATGTTGAATCACTGTAAATGGTCTTTTACTTCTGATGTTATAGTTAGATTAACTTTATTTAATACTAACTTTCATTTGTACCTGCCAGTTGCAACTACAATATCTACTATGTGACTACTCAGTCCTGCTATCAAAAAGACTTCCCTGTACACTCTTGACAGTTTGTGTGGTTACATAATCTTGAAGTAAGAAATTTAGAAATTCTGTTGAAGCTGACTTTTCTTTGTCATAAAATTCATGATTTAATCATCACTGTTATTTAAAATTTCATTTTGTCCTGCAACTAAGCATAGAGTACTTACAATTTCCTTATTCGGGGATAACACTATTTTAGGTAATAGGGTTAGGGTTATCTCTGTTCTTTTTTTTTTTAAATCCCCCAATCTTTCCATATGCAACATTTAGCAAGGATAACCAATCCCTAGCAACTGTGTGTTACTTGCTAGAGAAAATGTTTTAACTTGCTTCAATTGATTGGATCTGTTTATACATACATCAATAGCTCTTTGTAAACCATTTTCAGTTAATGGAAATGTCTGCTGAAAACTTCCTATCAAAATTAAAAATCCAAATACACATTTGTTTCTATGACTTTCTTGTAAATGAAAACTTTCTACTGATAAAGCTTTCTTCAAAACCCTCACCCCATATAACTTAACTCCAAGCATTTATCATGGAATTATTTATGATTAAAATTGAATGCTACCAACTCAACCATATCTGAGGAGTACTGAACCAATATTTGACATTTTTCTCCCCTCGCCTTCCTGCTCCTCAATATAACTTCTTACCCTTGTCATCTTGAGGAAATCCAGTGAAGGACGACTCCACCTAACATCTTCCTCTCGTCTCCGTTTCAGCCCACTTTTGCGTTCATTAAGCACACATGGTTGTGAGCGGCACCGAAGCAGGCCTTGACGACGACTGAGCTCTGGGGTTGAAGTGGGAGTGCTGTTGGCTGAAGGCAGAAGAGTTGCTGTGTCGGTAATGTGTTCTTGAGAGAGAGAAAGTCGTCGTCGTGGATGGTAGTCACAAGGTCCCCCTGAATGCCATCGAATACCAGAGGAGTTTGTGCTGCCCTCACTACTGTCTACAAATCCACTGCTGGCAGAGGATGGTCGAGGGACAGGAGATGTGTTAAAACTGTTGCTGTTGATGACACTGTTATTCAATGACAAAATATGTTTGCTACCACTTTTACTGCAGTTACTCAAAGAACACGATGTAGGCTGTGGAAGGCAAACACTGGTGCTGCGCTGCATTGTGGCACTACCTTGGCTGTTACATCTCTGTAGAGTTGTGCTGCCTCCACTGTTGCATCTCCGTTTGGACACAGGAGTCCAAACTTTTGAGCTGCTGTTTGGCTTCCAAGGTGACCGGCAACGAGCAAGTTCATCTGGTTCAGACAAAGATCGGCAGTGCCTTTTAGTAGGTGGAGCCAAAGGCTGACTACAATTCTCATTCAAATTAAGCTCACTTATCCAGCCAGGCAAAACAGAGACACTGCTGCAGGTCCTTGTTGTACTATTTCCAGTGCTGCCACTCGTGCTTACCCAAGAAACAATGGAAGATGGTGTTGTGGAATCCTTTTGCCACTGCAGGCCAATGTTGTCAGTGCCACCATAGTTATATTGACAAATTGGAAAATGGAAAGCAGTAGCCTTGGTTGATGTTGCTTCTTTCCGGATTTGACAGCCATTTCCAACAACTCTCCATGGGCGATCTTCTGCAATGGATAGCATTCATGACAGAAAGGGAAATAAAAAGAAATTTAAGAAAGGTGAAGCTGTAAACATTAGCAAAATGTTGCTTTCAGAGCAAACTATATACTATTAATATCACAACTAAAAGTAAAACAGATTTTTTTCATGGAAAAAAACAGCTGAATTAGGTACTGATTGTAACCTTTTTTTTATTTAATGGCAAATTAAAGACTAAAATTACCTGCAAGACTGGTTATATCTCAAGTTTGTCTTGCACAGTACTTGAATTAAGAGTTTGGTATCTCTATGTTAATGGACATATGCTTCAAATACTAAGGGCATAGGTTTCTAATACTAAGTATTAAAGATGGATTGCACCTAGAATTTCCACACAGATTAATTGCTTTTCATACCAGAGCAAGCATGCATACAAATAGTATCTATAAAATATGGTATAATTTCCAAAAAAATGACTGTGGGCAGCACAGTGGCGCAGTGGGTAGTGCTGCTGCCTTGCAGTTAGGGGGGACCCAGGTTCACTTCCCGGGTCCTCCCTGCGTGGAGTTTGCATGTTCTCCCCGTGTCTGTGTGGGTTTCCTCCCACAGTCCAAAGACATGCAGGTTAGGTGCATTGGTGGGGGTGTGTGTATGTGTGTGCACGGCCTGCAGTGGGCCGGTGCCCTGCCCGAGGTTTGTTTCCTGCCTTGCGCCCTGTGCTGGCTGGGATTGGCTCCAGCAGACCCCCCGTGACCCTGTAGTTGGCATATAGCGGGTTGGATAATGAATGGATGGATGATTGTATATTAATATCTCCCAACGGTCAACCCAAATATTTCCTGAACTACCCCACAATAAAAAAAAAAAAAAATAAACCCAATCTGAAAAACTAACAGGATTGGTTGAAATGAAATACATACAAATGAAACCCATTCATAAGAGGAACTTTCATAATGCAAACACAACTACTATTAATATGTTAAAAACATGTAATTGTTCCCTAGCCACAAAGAATGAGTAGAATTACATTAGTTACAGTCATCAAAACAGACCTAATAAGGCACATTCACTTCATTAAATACTGTCCAATAAGGTTTCCTATACTTGAAAGGAATGAATTCTGGATCTATCTTGGGCATTTCCAACATTTTCACAATCTTTCTTGGGAGTTATAATTCTCAAGAGAAACTAAAAAACCAGAACAAATCATTGAAGTTACTGAAAAACAGCACTTGAATGCAGCATCAGCTATGAGAATAACAAGCTGTGATTGCATGTCACCAACACCCAGTCCCTCAAAAAAAAAAAAAACTCATCATTAAGTTTCACTGTTAACTTGAGGAGGATATTAAGTGAATACTCAATGCAAAAGTTATTTTATCTTATGTACTTTGTGATGTTTGTAGAAACTGCAAAAAATGTACTCATTTTATGGAGAATGGAAATTAAGTTCCTAACTCAATAGCTTGAAAGGAGACTAATGCTGAGCAAAGAGCAAAACAATATCAGAAAGCTTGATCCTCTTTGAATACATTCCACTGTCATTCATGAGAGGCTTCTCCAGAAGGGGTTTAGTTAAACAATATTTTAGCAAAAATACATGTGTTCAGGATATTGTAAGCACAAGACTGGATATATGACATATGGATTATGCAACATGGGTCAATACAGATTTGTTTTCATTAACAGTTTGCTGTCTGTTCAACATTAGTCCCTACTGAAGCCTATATTGCTATGAATGTTTTTCTGCAATTAGCAATTACTCTAAACACAGGGCAAGTAACACTCAAAACATTCAGCTTTAAAGTTTTTAACTTATACCATATACTAAGGCTGAGACAATGGTTGACATCTTTCATCACGATATGGCTGGACATATCATAGATATAAATAAAAAAATCGCTGATTGGTTCCAAACATTTGCAGAAATTTCCTCAAAGCATGAAACTGCAGTTTCACTTTTTTTATTTTTTATTTTTTTAATTGTACCTTACAAGAAGGCTGCCTGGCACTCACATTTGCAGCAAGAGGCATGTGAGGCTCCAATGCTATTCCAGTTTAGCAGGACTGTGCTGTAGGCTGAGGGAAGGAAGTCTGACCAATGCATAAAGTTTGAATGAAAAAAAGCATAGAAGTAGTTGTAGAACTATGTGGCACAAGTATTCACAAACACTGAATGCTCATGATTTCTTGCTCTTTACATCACTCTTTTAGGTAGCTTACTATCTTTAAAATGATCTCACAATGTGGTCACACAAGTTGGAATTCTTTTGTGACTCTGGCAGGTCGGCTGCTTATAAAAGGTCCTCTGAAGCTGCTTACTTGCGTTATGAAATGTCAGCTCATACTATGGAGGATTGATCCCTAGGCTAGTACAAGTTGTCATCAATGCTATATACTTTCATTCACCATCTATTTTCCTAACCCGCTTTTCGTCTATCCTTATGGTGTTAAATTTTACATAACCTATGACGTGAGATTTGGGTGCCAGACCAGGAAAGTGGCAATGTGGTGGTACTTTGAAGCTTTAATGGGGCCCTTAAACCTTTGATCAAATGTTAGCATATTGCAAAGCTTACAGATTTAAGAGGACCACTACCACCCAAAACATACACTAAAACCCAAAGTCATAACAAATCAGGAAGCACAAAAAGACACTGACTAAACAGAATAGTGCCAGTAATTTGTTTCTACTTCAAGCACTGCTGACAGGCAAACTGGAATATACAGTTAGGTTCATTAGTATTTGATACAATTTTCATAATTTTGTCTCTGTGCACCACTAAAATGGGTTTGAAATGAAGCAACCAATCTGTGATTGACATGTAGACGTGCAGTTTTAACTTAAGGTGTTTAACAAAAACATTGTACGAGAAATTTTTATACATGGTCCCCAAAATTTTAAGGGGCTCAAAAGTATTTGGACAAACTATCAATAATACAACGAATACTTTAAATACTTGGCTGAAAATCCTTTACAGTCCGTGACTGCCTGAAGTCTGTAACCCATGTCCTTCTCGAAGTGCTGGGTTTCCACCCAAGTGATGCTTTGCCAGGTCTTTATTGCAGCAGTCTTCAGATGTTGCTTGTTTGTTGTACTTTCTGACTTCAGTTTTGTCTTCAACAAGTGAAATGCATGACCAATTTTGTTGAGGTCAGTTGACTGACTTGGTCATTACAAAATGTGTTATTCCTAAATTGCTCATACTAAAGTACATTTCTGTTAAACCATTTGAATTAATGCTGAAATCCCCCACTTAAATCATGGAACCATATCTTCATTTCAAATCCACAGTGGTGTGTATAGTGCCAGAATTATGAAGATTCTGTCACTGTCCAAATACTTATGAACCCAAGTATAATTGTACTGTGTACACAAGATAAAGAACCAATTACAATGTACAACAAAAGCAGTGCCTTATATTTTTTTTAAACCGAGTGCCATTATCATTTCTGCATTTACATTGTACATTACAAGTTTGCAATAATCATTTTGTGGCATGCTTGAACACATTATAAGAAAATGCAATGTATGTGCTATAGAAGCTACAAGTTCTTTAGCACATTCCAAGCTGATTTTTTTGGTCAAACGTTGGTAGACAGAGAACTCAGGTTGACTGAGTAAATGTAATTAACTTCTAATTTCCTTTTGAATGATATGTATCCAAATCAATGTTTTGAAAAGACAATGTAAACTTTCGACACAGCATAGCCTTAAATTTATTACAAAATTTTCATAAGCAGTTGAAGCCTGTAAAATTGCACTCAATGTTATATAAAAAATACATAATGAAGCACAAACCTTATTTCATTAACAGCTCAAAAACTACCAAATAAACACGAGAGGAGAAAAAAAAAAAAAAAAAAAAGACATTTTCATAATTAAACAATTGCCATAAACATGGCGTTAACTGCCATTTTCCATGTTTACCCAGGTTTGTCAGTTCCCTTAGAATATTTTTCCTTCACTCTCTGAACCTTTCTCCTTAGAAACCTTTCTTGGTCTCATCCCATCCACCTTCAGCTTGATGCACACCCCTACAACCAACCATTCTCTGCCAATCACTCCACATGCTCAAATCATCTCAGTTGATACAAGTTTAATGGTGGAGAAGATCCTCTTCAAACAGATCATTTTGTATTATTCTACATATGCTAGACTATATCAAGAACTCCAGATTCCATCATGTTAAGATGAATTCATTGTTAAATATATGTAACTGACTCATAAAGCAAAATAAAAAATACTGTGATAGATGAATGCAATGCTTCCATAAATAAACATACCAAATTAAAAAAAAACTGTAACAGATATCCTTTTCTACTGAAATGTTTATGTACTCTTACTCATATGGCCCAATGGGCACCACGAAAACACACCCCACATCATTAAATTGTTACCACAAGCTTACATTGATGAACCTGTTAGCATTAATATAAAGTCTAATGTGCAATATGGTTTTCAAAGTTGTGTGAATTCATAAGAAAAAGTGATCAAGCTGGGCAATTCTTTAGTGTATTATTCAGTGTCTGTAATCATACCACAGCAATGACAACCTGTCAAACAAATGGATCTGAATTAATTCTGCAGTGTAATCCTTTTGTCATTCATGCATTCTTTACATCAAGTGGCTACCAAATCCTCACCTAGTACTAGATGCACAGTTCAATGACCTGGAATCAGTGTGAAACCCCAGATGTTTTGTAATTAGTAGTGTGATGCGACTTACTTAAGTCTCATCAACTGAGGAATTATGAGATTTTAATAACTACTGTCCTTAAATGTTCATCTTACAGGATATCTAAATTGATGCATGCAGCTTCAAAATGTAAATCTATCATTACCTACAGTGACCCCCACCTTGTCTCCAAAAGCAAATGCACTCTTGAAAATCTCACCCCTTTTAGTAATGTAACTTACAAAGCAAAAAAAAAAAAAAAAAAAAGGTTGTGACGCCTTACTTATGAAAAGTTATTAAAAAATAATCCAAATTAAAATTTGCTTGCTTTTTTTTGTCCTCTCCATGAATCGCCACATCATTGTAGCCACCTCATTTTAAAAAACGGTGACAGAAGTGTGTGCTCCAACTATTGGGGGACCACATTACTCAGCCTCCCAGGAAAAGCTTATGCCAGTGTACTAGAAAGAACTCTGCCCAGTGATGGAACTCAGATCTAGGAGGATCAATGTGGATTCCGTCCAGGCAGTGGAGGGAATCAGTCTAAATATGTTTTGTAGACTCAGAAGGCGTACGACCATCTTCCACAAGGGATTCTGTGGGGTGTGTTGGAAGAGTATGGGGTTCTAGGGTCCCTAATAAGGGCTACTTAGTCTCTGTATAATCACAGTGAGAGCTGTGTCCACATACTCTGACAAATATCAGCACCATTTCCAGTGAGTGTGGAACTCTGCCAGGGATGCGCTTTGTCTCCTATCCCACTTGATTTTTACGGACATGGTATCAAGGTGCAGCCAGGCAGGGTGTCCAGTTTGCAGTTGACATGGTTCTGTTGGCTTCATTGGGCTTTGAACACCAGCACACATTTGGATGGATTGTAATGAAGTAGAGTGTCCTTCCCAAGAAGGCGTTTCTGCCTCAAGTGGAGGAGTTCAAGTACCTTGGGGTCTTGTTCATGAGTGAGAGTAAAAGGAACGGGGAGATCGACAGATGGATTGGGGCAATGAGCACAGTTATGCAGTTGCTATACCAATCTGAAATGGTGAAGAGAGAGTGGAGTCAAACAAAGCTGTCGATTTACCAGTTCATCTACATCCCTACCCTCAACCATGATCATTAGCCTTGGGTAATGAATGAAACAATGAGATCACAGGTTCAAGAGGCTGAAATTAATTTTCTCCACTGAGTGGCTATGCTCTCCTGTAGAAACAGGATGAGAAGAGCAGACATAAGAGAGGCTTGGAGTTGAGCACTGACCCTCCCATCAAGAGGAGCTTTGGTGGTTTGGGCAGGTGATACAGATGCCTCCTAGACTCTTCCCTATGGAGGTTTTATGGGCATGACCAACTTGGTTGAGACCCCAAGGAAGGAGAAACCAGGGCTCGCTGGGAGGATTATACCTCTCAGAAGGCCTGGGAACACCTTGGGATCCTACAGTATGAGTAGGCAAGTGTGGCAGGCGAAAAGGATGTTTGGGCCTAACTGCTTCCCCATGCACTTCCTCTCACCCCCAAGAAATCAACCAATGCCATCAGTAATAAAACTGTTTAGAGGAAGCACTGCTGTAAAGTTTATTTGTTGCAAGGACTTGCAAAAAAAACTGCATTTTCACATATTTCTCATTAAACAAAGACATTGTGCTCAACTCATGTTTAAGCCAATGCACACATGCTGTTACCCTGCATAAGTTATTACCCTCTGTCAAACTCTTTAGCTTTTAATTTGAGGACTGTCACAACATTTGAGTGGTGGCCAGATCCAATGAAAACTCAACTGAAACATACTGTATATTTTACAATTATTCATCCCAGGGCACTTGAATTTTTTTTTTTTTTTTTAGTATCTGCCAACCATTTTTGATCTTGCCAATACCACAAATTAAGCTCCTATTAAATAAGCACTGAATTACTCAGAAATTGAACAATGAGTGTAAACTGCTTAAAATAATTGTTTAGTGTAATAAGGCTTATCTGAAAGAAATTCATGCGATTCTGTTGTCATATTAACTAATAAGTAAAACCACTGCTAATTCTGAAATAAATCTGAATTGAATGTTCATATCAGATTATTATTATTATAGTACATTTCAGATTGACTAAATCCAAAAGACAGAGGTCATGGAGGTTTGTAATTGCAAATTCATCCCAAGTTCCTACTTATTTCAGTCTAAATCATTAAATCTAGTAAAGCACAAGTTTCTCCATAAAACCTTAAAATGTATCAAGTAAACAGTGTAAAAAGGCCAGCTTCATTAATTAGAAACCACAATCATCATATTATCCACTCTTACATGACAAATATTACTAATCTGTTTTTTTATAACACAACTGATGGTAGAAAAACTCACCATGGATTTCAAATGGAAACAGGGTGTCACTCTGGTTCAGGGACTCCGGGGAGTGCTAAAATAAAAGAAACAAAAACAGTAAAGACAAACCACTGGATTGGAAAGTAGACAGTAAATCACTATACACTGTGTGCAAAATCAGGCAAGTGATTATTTTGACCATATCATTTTTATGCATATATTCCAACTCCAAGCTGTATTAACTTGAACACTAATTGGATTTAAGCAAATCAGGTGATATGTATTTGTGTAGCTAGGGAGGATGTGGCCTAAGGAGATCAACACCCTATATCAAGGTGTGCATGATTATTAGGCAGCTTGTTTTCCTTGGGCAA
Source organism: Polypterus bichir lapradei (assembly GCA_026402145.1). NCBI lineage: Eukaryota > Metazoa > Chordata > Cladistia > Polypteriformes > Polypteridae > Polypterus > Polypterus bichir. The sequence continues at coordinate 2,197,376 of JANRMT010062808.1, forward strand.
AATGAGATTTAACTGACTCTGAAAAGTCACAAATTGTAAAGTCTTTCAAGAGTGCTGCATCCCTCTGAAATTGTTAAGATATCGTGGTGTGATCACAGAACCATCAAACAATTTGTTACAAATAGTCAACAGAGTCACAAGAAACGTGTCAAGAAAAAAAAAAACATGCAAATTAACTGCCAAAGATTTAAGAAGGATCAAACGTGAAGCTACCAGGAACCCATTATCCTCCAGTGCTGTTATATTCCAGAACTGCAACTTAGAGTGCCCAGAAGTAGAAGGTGTTCAGTGCTCAGAGACATGGCCAAGGTAAGGAGGGCTGAAACCCAACCACCCCTGAACAAGATATATAAGTTGAAACATCAAGACTGGGCCATGAAATATCTGAAGACAGATTTTTTTTTTCAAATGGGTGGGCCCGTGGCTGGTTCAGTAATGGGCACAGAGCTCCACTTCAACTCAGACGCCAGCAAGGTGCAGGTGAGGTACTGGTATGGGCTGGTATTATAAAAGATGAGCTAGTAGGTCCTTTTTGGGTTGAAGATGGACTCAAAATCAACTCCCAAACCTACTGCCATTTTTTAGGACACTTTCTTCAAGCAGCGGTACAGGAAAAAGTCTGCATCTTTCAAGACGACCATGATTTTTATGCAGGGCAATGCTCCATCACATGCATCGAAGTACCCCACTGCGTGGCTAGCCAGTAAAGGCCTTAAAGTTCAAAGAATAATGACATAGCTACCTCCCTCACCTGACCTGAACTCTATTGAGAACTTGTGGGCCCTTCTTAAATGGGAGATTTATGGTGAAAGGAAAATAGCACACTTCTCTGAACAGTGTCTGGGAGGCTGTGATTGCTGCTGCACAAAAAGTTGATCAAGAAACTGACAGACTATGAATGGAAGGCTTATGATTGTTATTGAAAAGAAGGGTCACTTTTTTTGGAAATGTCAGAAATGTTTCTTTGTAAATTTTGAGTTGCTTATTATTCTCACTTTAACAAATGAAAACAATTGGCATAGGAAAATTTTCATTTTTTCCTTTAGTTGCATAATAATTCTGCACACATGTATTCCCCTGAGAAGGTTCACACTCACATTTCCTTTGTAAAACATTCAGGTTTCAGGTTTATTAACATTTTGCATTGACTGATAGCACTATATTTGTTCCATATTAAAATGAATCCTCAGAAATACAACTTGCCTAATAATTGTGCACACAATTCAAGATGCAGCTATTGTGACTTTGAACCTGTCAAGGCAATTTTGATGCCAATTCCTTTTAAGTACTATTTTCCATAGTAATTTTGAATTCCAAATGAAGTATCTCTTCATTAGATGTCCTTGGTTGTATTTTCTAAACCAGACTAATAACATTAAAAAAAACGCATTAACAAATTGGCTCTCCTAATCAGTAGCTTGCTAATGTCTGCCAACAAATTGTTACTAAATTCCATGTCAGCTTTTTATGGATCAAAATGCTGTTCATGTCTTTAAATTTAAAGTATCAATGTTTTAAAGATACTGTGTGACCCTTTTTAATCACATCTTTGTTTTATTTTCCAAATTCATAAATTCAAAATGCTTTTCCAAGTAACAAATTATTAAATAATAGCATAGCAAAACATCCATTTCTTAAAATGTGTGTACAGTGGCAAGTCAATCGTGTTACTGGACATTCAAGCCCTTACAACAAGTCTTTGTGCATCATACATCTCCGCCTTCTTCTGGACACTGGACGACACTTCACCTGGGCATGGATGCTGGAATTTTGGGTCTATTTTTATATATAGACTGATTTGGTATGGTACTAAGGTGTTGAATTTCAATCCAGAATCGTTGGAGCTGTGCATTTTACTTAACAGTCCAGCACAGTTTAGCTTCAAAGAGCAGCTTCCTGCATTTATATAATTATTATAAGTAGAAAACTTCTATTTCTCACATTAGGGAGTTCACAAATCAAATACTTGATTTCTGCATGCTTTGGAAACTGTTCTCTTTTAACCTCTTGAAGTGTCTTCTTGGAGTTTAAAAGAGTGTATCAGATGATAGTGTTATGTCTAATAAAAACACTATCCATAGCACAAAAAAGGAAATAGAGTAGCTGTATTAATTGCACATAAGAGCTATAGTTGTCCAAAAATAGATTTTGTAATCTGCTTATACAGTTCAATGTCACAGGTGCTTGTGTTTTTAATGGGCACACTCACGACATGCCTACACTTAAATATACAAAGACAAAAAATAATTGCCAGTTAATTGCAACTGGCTGCTTTCCTACAAGTTTCAAACCATGTGGCTGTCTCTATAGCTGGTCTACAATGATGAGGGGAAGAAAAAAAAAAAAAAAAAAAGACTTCTCTCTCTAGTATGGTGAGATCATTTTACAAGTTAGAATTTACTTGTGATTTTTGTAGGCCTGTGTCTTTTATAGGCTCCACTTCATCTTGGCTTTGAAGCGGCTTATTTATAACGGAATGCCAGCTCATATTGTTGGCAACTCCTCAGATGGATGCAACATGTTAGCAGCATTACAATATTACCGATATTACTATAAACAAAAAGAGCACATGAGATAAATGGGCTACAACTAGTGCTTGAATAAAAAACAGTCATTGCCGACTGCAACTAGAGAAGGGTGAATATGGTAGTAGAACTGTAGCAAGTGATCACTGATGGAGAGGGGGATAAATCATGCATTCTTGAAAAATGACTTATTAGCCCCTCTCCTCTGCCATGCCAATACAAATCAATCACTCAGCAACTGTATTCTGTTCACAGAGGTCACTAGGATTGTCCATCTTACTTCAGTTTATTGACTACTATACTATTTTGTTATGTTTTTATTTTGTAGATTTGGGATAAACTGAAGATGGCAAAAAAAGCAATCAAAAACATTTGTGCACAAATGGTGGCCAATTTAGTTTACTTTTATTTAGCAGCTTTAAATAAACTGATATGAGATAGCTTTATTGTACAGTATGTTTTAGACAGTCCTTTTAAATGTTGAACCTAGAAATGAGATGCCTACTTTGTTATTTATTTGCATCAGTTTTTAAGGTACAGCTTTTTTTTTTTTTTGAAAAGATTACTCGATCAAAACAATCTGAACATTACCTAATTATCACTATAGTGCAGGATGACATCCTTTCAAAACTTTATAATAGCTCAAAATGAAAAGATTTCTGATACACTGTAATAGCATTCTCAAATTGAAATAGCCAATTTAAAATTTCAGTTGCCCGTACCAGTAACAGTACCAGCCCAAGGCAGACAGCAATCCAGGACAGTGTGCCAGTGCATTTCAGGCCCAATCACATTCAGGCAATGCGCAAATATCAATTAACTTAATCAGAAGCTGGAGCTGCAGAACTGGAGGGGAAACTACAGCAAATGGGTGAAAAATCCAATCAGACACAGGGAGAAGGGGCAAACATACCATGAACCACAGGGAATAACATTCAAAACTCAGGATCTATAAAGCAAGAGGTCTTCTCACTGTCTCACCCTACAACTTTACTTCTGATATATTATAAATAGGGATTGGGCAACAAAATGATAAAAAAAAAAACTGAAGTAAAAATAAAAAGTAGATATCATCTAAAACAAACACACATTTCCCTTGCCATAATTAAAGTGTACATAATATAAAGCAAGAAAAATATTGTTTCATATTCTACTACAATATATTCATTGGCATAGCTCATTTACAAAGCAAGGAACTTCAAAAGAATAGAAATTGCACAGTTAAGAAAGCTTTCACATGGCTTTGGAACAACTTGCAGACAGCAATAATGTTTGTCCGATTAATTTTGAGCAAGCAAAAATGACAATCAGCAGATTTTTAAAGATGATTTACTGTCAAGTCAGGAATCAAGAATTATAATGGAAACTTGGGGGTAAACTAAAGGAAGATGACAAAAGAATGGCTACAAGAGAGAACCAAAATGTCAAGAATACCTGAGTGCAGTCAGTCAGACACAAAGTAATAAGACTAAAACAAATCTAAAAACACACTATTGGGCCAGACGCACTGCAAATAACACAAAGGAAGGGAAAAAAAAAAAAAAAAAAAAAAAAAAACAACATTTCCTCAGCTTGAACAAAAATTTATGAAAAAAATGTGAGAATGGCTCTTCTTTATACTTTCCATTTCATTATCTGAAGTTTACACTAAAATGGGGAAAATCATCATGTCGGTTAAAGTCATTAGTTTTTGTCCCAAGTACACATTGGTATAAATGCTTCTTGTCATCCTGGGTTGATGCCAGACAAACTGATAGCAGAGGCTAAAAATATTTAAGAGCTGAAGTCTGAAGCTTGGAAGGAAGGCATCACTCGAGGGCCTCTGAAATATGCTCTGCATGGGACTGACAGGCACGTAGGCCCACTACTGGACGTGGTAAACAATTATTGAACCCCTTATCTATGCAAACAGAATAAATACCACTAAGTGATTAGCAAACCCCTCCCAGCTAACTAGAGAGAGGACTTAGCCTTCTGATGAGCACCCTGACACAGAAAGCTACAGAGAGGACTTAGCCTTCTGATGAGCACCCTGACACAGAAAGCTACAATTTTCAAAAACTGATACCATCCTTTAATCATTAGTGTTGCAATGTCCTTGATAACCTTTTAAAAATAAAAAGTACAATATTTTTAAACATTAGTTCAACTAATCTAAATTACTTATTACCACAAACAAAGAAAAGGTGTGCTTTGTGCATCTATGCTCTTGTCACAATAGGAATATATCAACAATGAATAGAAAAACAGCTTTCCATACTAAACAGTACTGGTCAACCAATATTTATTTTATGCAGTAAACTGAAATTATTAATGATATAACATAGCTATGAGTACACGTTTGCAAACTTTATATTTAAGAATAAAATATATTTGCAGATCCAGATCTTCAGAAATACTTAAAAATAAACCTTTAAGCGAATATATATGCAAAACATGCAAAATACATGACACATAAAAAGCAAACACTACATCCCATGATTAAAAATTAAATGACACTAAAGAAAAAAGGCAAATTAGCCATTTCAACAAAACAGGAGGAAATTTAAAAAGTAGTTAACTGGAGATACCTGTAGAAAATGGAAGGACACATTTTCAATCCATGTTAAGAGTTCAAGGTCGAGCTCAACCCTCATGCCATTTCAGAGCCAACTTACACACACCCAGAAGTTATAGGCAGAACATAAAAATTGGTTGCACCTGTATGTAGCTTCTCAAATATTTCTTGCATTTAAGTGATTAATCACAATTGCCTTTAATCCAGCCATTTACAATAGCTGGCATTATGTTATGTAAATAGATAGGGCTTAATAATTTAAATATTCATGTCAGATTTATTTTTTGCTTGAACAAAAAAAAAATAAACCTGATTAATGTAGCTACACAGACCTCTATTTTGCAACACCAGTCATACCCATAGAGGACCAATTTAGAACTGCTAATTAACTCAAGACACATCTTTTTGGTATTCTGTATATAAATAGTGGGTGTAAAAGCTGTAACTTTTGAAATGCCCAATACACTGAAGAGTTACCAAAAAAATCTCTTTTCTAAAAGACAGCCTGTGATAAAGCTCTCTTAAACCTGCTTTTATTATGTCCAGGGAACATTCTGGGAAGCCAACTTTGAAATGAATCTCATTCACAGATTTCCTTTATACTTCCAGTTAAGTTTGTAAGGTGTCTCAGGAATCAAACTAAAACCTTTTGAAAACAAACTTGTACTGCTCAACTCTCTTTATTGCTAAAAAGTGTATGGAAAACCCTCAAAGAGAATTAAGTCACCAGTCTTAAAGGATAAAAAATTAAAGGCAAAACTCTAAAGACAAGTTCATATAAAAGGGGGTTTGACTACTTTAAAATGTCACCAGAATAAATGTATTATACATGGAAAATTTGAAACAAGCTCCTAAGAATTTAAGTTTCACAAAAAGTGAAAGCAGGAAAAACTTTTATAAATCAAAACCTACATATGTAAAGGAAATAAATTATGTATTTACCAGATTAATGCTGTAAGCTTTGCATGCTAAGTCATCCAAACTCTGGTTCTGCAGTTGTTCAGTTATTAGTGTTACCATTGTTGTAGTCACCCTCTTGCTACTTAGGCCAACAAGCATGGGAGCATTCTTCCTGGTCCACTTTAGTACGTAGCACTGTACATCATAAGAGTTATCATGAGAATACACTCTGTTACTTAGAAATTTCCATCTGAAATGTGCATAAAATTCTTTGTTGTAGATTTGTTTGCATTTCTGTATCAAAAAAACAAAAAAAGCCATTCCTTAGTCACCAAAATGAACATGGTCAGTATATGAACAGTATAAAAATATTCACATTTTTACAAGGAAAATTTCAAGAAATTTTAAGTAGGAACAGAAAATTTATATAAAATACACATTTACAAAAGACACAGGCATTTATATATATATAAAAAAAAAAAAAAGCTGTAAAAGTAAGCTAAGTACTTAAATTATTACAATTACAGCAATATGCAGCTAATGGTAAGTTAGTCCATACATTGTAATCTACCATTTAGGCCTGATCTTGAATGGTTTCACACATGCAACATTGCGCCAAGTTATAAAGCATACAGGGTATATTTGAACAAACAGCAGTTTCACGATACTGGCTAGCTTTGTGTGAACTGTCCACCCAGGATGCTGGAAAGTAACTGTAGTGCATCTGGGGAAGGTACACAAGTTCTGCTTTATAATTTCTAACAAATATAAATAACTGACTTGTCAAGCATTCTGCGACAGTGCTCATCATGAAAGGCAATCAACCAAGGCAAATAAAGTACAAACAAAACAATTATTCATCCCACAGACTCACTAAACTCAATCACTGGATCAACATATAATGAACATTTGATATAGGGTATTTTGAGCATAAAGCTAACAAACAGTCTATGCACTCTTGTTATAATTACAGTTAACAGCACACAATGTATTGAACATGGTAAATTTGAGAATTACTTTGAGAAGCACAAACTACACAAAATACTCACTAAAAAGGAAAACTGCACAGAATCATTCTAAAACAGTTACTTAGTACAATTTCTTATTTAAACATCTAGTTTTATGTGAAGACAATGAGACAAGATTGACGAGATGATAAAATTAGACTGTAAAACACTAAAAAGGAAAAATATTTTAAGCAAAGCTTTAATTGTTTAATGCCGTTAGTATCTTCAATAAGCACTCTGGCAGAGTGAATAAATGTGCCACAATATTAACAAACCAACACAGCAATATGTGTAAGCAGATTTGAGGTTCTTTCCTACACAAGTACCTGCTTTTGACAGCTAGTAAGTATTCCAATGGTGTTGTCTGTCAAAGGTCATTCCATGCCTCAATCAGTTTTCTGTTGTCAATAAGGGTTTTCTTCCAAACTAGTTGGTATTGAAGCACAAACTTGGAAAATTGACAACGTCAAGGTGTACCTATACACTGCACTTCTACCACTGAGAAATTAAAGATTCTTTTGTGCATGTCTAAACATCATGCTCACTGCATGCAGGTAATAACCACTTAACTTCTTCCTGCAAAGTTAACCAGTTTATGTCACGTAGGGTGCCAAATGGCATTGATTAACTTGTGTTTTGTTGTTTTACATTTTGCATTTATTTTTCTGACTTTGCATTGTTCATAAATACTGAGGTACACTTGACTAAGCAGAATTTCACTAATGTGATTAATTTTCCACTACAGTAGGATTCTATATATTTGCAACCTATAGTATTAAAAAATGGTTTAAAATAATTACAATTACAGGCTCACATAGTGGCACATTAGTTATTACTGCCACCTCGCTTCAATGTATTCAGTTCTGATACTGCCTTTGTCCCTGACCATTTACAGATTGCATGCTCATCTTTATATGGGAGTTTGTTACTCACACCCTAAAGGCATGAGTACCTAACTGCTGAACTGTTATGAGCGAGTGTGGGTGCATCTGTGAGTGTGAGAGTGGTGTCTTGTCCAGAATAGTTTTTCTACCCAGCCCTCCATGGAAGGCTCTGCCATTCATAACAAGATTAGTGGAGGCAAAGAATACACACAAAGATCAACCTTTGGCATCGCTGTGGAGAAATTTTGGCCCTCTCTTTTTTACAGAATTGTTTTAATTAAGGTGCAAATGCTAAACAGAATTTGACTATGAACTGCTCACTTAAGGTCCTGCAACAATATCTCAATGTGGTTCAAGATAGGACTTTCACTAAGCCACTCCAAAACTTTTTCAGCTATTCAGAGGTAGAGATGCTCTTGTCCTTGGATTGCTGCCCTGCTACATAAACCAATTGTGCTTAAGCTCTAAACCACAGACTGTTGACTGGATATTCTTCTTCAGTACTTTCTGATAGAGAGCTAAATTACAGCTTGCCTCAATTATGGCATGCCTGCCAGGCTGTGAAGCAGCAAAACATCCACACACCATTACACTACCATGTTTGTGAACAAGATCTTATTGTGTAAAGTTGGGTTATCTTTATACCAGATAATAAAAGCCTAACATGTTCCAAAAAGTTCTATATTTGAATCATCAGTCCAAAGAACATTACAGTATTCCAAAAGTTTTGTGAATTATAATCAAGGTTTTTTTGATTTTTTTTTTTTTGCTTCAATGTGGTTTGCTAGACTCCAAAGGTTTTAGAGATTACTTTGTAGCCCTTTCCCAACTAATATATTTCAGTAACCGTTTCTTAGGTCTTCTGGAATTTCTTTTGATCAAGGCATAAGTGCTGCTTGTTGACACCTTTTGGCCAACTTCACATTGCTGAAAATGTTTCATTTAAGTGATGCTCAGATTCAGCAGAGATGGAAAGCAATCAAGATTGGGTGTGTCTAGTCTAATTGTATCAACTGTCATTTAAACTTGATTAATTAGCTGATTGAGTGACTAAGGTGGTAATTATTTTTTCACATTGGTGATTACAAGTGTTGGTGAACTTTTTTCCTTCAATTAATCAAATAGTTTTTAGTCAAAAAATGTGCTGTGCTTACTCAGGATGTCTTCTTGTATTATCAGAAACAAGTGTTATGAATGAGCAACAACAGAGGAAAATCTGTGTGACCCTCAAGACAAACAAGTTGCATTCTTGACGTTGTTCAAAACCCAGTTTTGTATGCAAGAAAATGTCCAAAATCCACAACTAACAGACTGATCCCTCAGCACAGACCTGCTGTCTCAATGTCACCTTCCCTTCTCCAAACAGCTATTCTCCCCGGAACGACACAGTTGTCATGTTAACTTAAGAGACTGGAAATATTTCTATTGTTCTGGTTAACAGCCAGCTGACAATTAAGCTTCTTACCTGTGAGAGAGATAATTGCACGGATGCACACTGAAGATACATTCACTACGACCATTAGCATTCATTCACGGCAATACTAGTTTGTTTCACTCATAATAAAAAATGGATATGGAAGTTGGTAGATGAAAAGTAAAAACTGTTCAAAAGAAAAAAGTAGGGGTTCATGTTCATTCATATTTGCCCTCCACACATGCATATTTTGTATTTATATAATTATTTATATAATAAACACACACACCCACCAAATCGGGCAAATGTCAAGAAAGTTAATTAACTCTAGATACAAACTTTCTCTAAATCACGAAGTGAGTACAAATGTACCATTTGCCAAAACAGGTGATTCAAAGAGAGAGATTGGGCAAAATAATAAAATAAACTGAACATTAGACCATCGAGGAATTACTAGTACATCTTGATTTGAGAAAAAGCAAGTTCAACTAAATTTCTGGGATCATTAAGAATGTGACTACTGTGAAAAGAGCTAGGGAAATTTTTGTAAGGGTACATAATGATCTAGGTTTTGCTGGCTTTAAAGACCAAATGGACAAATAAAAATTTGATGCAATAACAGGAAGCAATTTGAAATATGAAGTATTTAAGAATTTGGACTTCAAACCCTGAGGTTGCGAGCTCAAATCCTGCTACCGAGATTATATTTAGTGGTTGACACATCTGTTATTTAATGTGGGCAACACTACAGCAGTACACTAGTATAAGTGTTGCCTGCACAAGACAGCAATATGTTAAGTAATTAAAAAATGACAGGCAACTTTTGCTTCATCTTATACTTAAAATATGGACATTTTATAGTACAAGATAAACCATAGTATATTTCAGCATATTTTTAGTATATTTTTGGTATATTTTAGTGTTTGTGACAGTTTGATTATGAAGTCTTAATAATGGGATTCAATGGCCTCAGCCAAATTTGTTAGTACAGCTACACTTACTTCTGACCAGATTTTATTAAACATACAAATTTAATACCCAGAAGAGGAAGCAAATCGTAGCAGTGAAATATACTTTAAAATGGAACCAACTCTTACTAAATCCAAACCAGCAGTAGTTTGAAATAAGCTCAAATATAGTACTCTTTACACAGTAATATAGAAATAATCCAGGGCTGAAAAAACAGTATGTTAGAAATTAAAACTCTACATCCCAAGGGAAAATGATAGAAGCATACCAATTTCCAGACCAGAATAAAAGATATGGACATGAGCATGTTGGCCTGTGGCCAATTCCTTCTTTGTGCTGTCAGATAAACTTCATAAATGCATTCAGTAAATGTTTTTGTCAAAGTCTAACTCTTTTGTTTGAAGTTTACTCTGGTGCCTCACATATTGCCCTACAAACATCTGGAGAGACTTAAAATGAACAAATTTGGTAATTTTTAAAGCTTTTTCGCAAAAAAAAAAAAAAAAAGTAAAGTACTAGGGCAGGCAAGACATTTTCCTAAATGTAGAGAAATTACTTAACACTTTAACCCAATTTCGCAATGCAAATATGCTGTAAGTTTGTGAAGAAATAACTGACTTTAGAAATATCAAATGTATCTCTATTATAAAAAAAAAATCTTGCAACAAGACTTTTCCTGGCAACGAGACTGGGCCTTTGGAATAGAGACAGAGAGAGACTTTCACATCCCGCGAGACAGACAAGTCACATCATACTTAACAACCTTTGGAAGCAAGTCCTGTGATATACATGCAGAGCAGGTTAGAGATAATGGAAGTAGAAAAATGTGAAAGTCTCAAAAAAATGAGTAAAGATTGCATTAGCGCAAAAATACAGAAAATATTGCTCAGTGAAATAACAGACCAGAGAAAATAGATCGCAGAGTGTCTGGGGGACAAGAGAGACAAAGGCAGTGAGGCAAAAGGACAGGTGCTGAACAGGCTTTTAATCGTTCGAAGCACAGCACGAAATGCAGATCACGTGGCACGGCAGCAGCAGCAAGCCAGCAGCTGATCGAGCAAAGATGGGGTAAAAAAAACTTGTTTCCTATTGTATCACTGTTTAAGAGGGGTTTTGAAGGCGCGACTGCGTCTTCTTGGAGTGCATTTAGTCCCCCTTTTCACAAGGGCGCGTAGCGCTGGCGGGTGGGGGTAATTGGGGTGGGGTAGACGAGCAAAGTGCAGATCACGCAGCACAGAAACAGCAGCTGATCGAGCAAAGAGGAGGTTAAAAAAACAAAACTATTTGTTTCCCATTGTATCACTGTTTAAGAGGGGTTTTGGAGAAGCAGTCGCGTCTCTTTGGGATGTGTTCAGCCCCCCTCTTCACAATGGCGCATAGTGCTGGGGGGGATTGGTAAGCGAAGCTTAACCAGATACACAATTTAAAGAGATTGTTTTTATCATTTCATTCACTTTTTATTTCTTAATATTTGCAAGTAATAAAGCTGTAGTGAATAAGTTATGCCCTTTTAAGCCAGTTGCTGCTTGTGCCGTGCTGCGTGATCTGAATGTTGCGCTGCACGTCGATCATTTAAAAGCCTTACAGCAGCTGCTGCTGCGTGTGCCATGCTGCGTGATCTGCATGTCGTGTTGTGCGTCAATCATTTTAAACTCTGTACAGCTGCTTTCCTTTATTCTCACTTCTTTGTCTCGTGGGTGTCTCAGAGAATTTATTTATTTTTAAATAGGCCATGACGTGCAAGTAGTCTCGCAGGACTTCAGTGTCTTCCAAGAAGATCACATCTCAATCCAAGTTTTTTTTATTATAATAGAGAGACAATTTTTGATTCACTTAACACTAGGACAAGAAAGTCTGCCGCTGTTGTGAAAAAAATTTTTACTTTCAAAATATTTGATTTTTCATTAAGGAGTTTAACTTACACTAACATTTGTATGAATCTCTCTTAGCACACTTTCTATGGCTAGATCCTTATGATGTAACTCTATATCTAAAGTTTTGCACTGTCTCCTAAATTTGCAAATATCAGCAATTTAAGAAACCTGTGCACAGAAAAAAGCCTTTAAAAGCACACCTTGAGAAAAGAAAAAAAAAAAACTTGCCTCAACCCATTACTCTGTAAAAGCTAGACAAAGACTGCTATACACAAATGACCTTGTCAATATGTAAAATCATTAATTCTACAGAGTGTGTGAATCAACAAGAAAAACTTCATGGCCAAGAGCTTAGCTTACTTAAATATATTGAAAACAGTGTATCGTATTTAAATCCTGAATATATTTATTTAATTCACCCTTGTTAACAAATAAGGTGATTTTATTAAGTTTTGCTATGAAATTTGGCAGACCCATGGGATGTGTAGAAAAACAAATGTAGCAAATCTTTTAGCAATAAACTACAAACAAGATCTTTAAAGTGGAGGAAGTATATCTTGCAGTTGATGAGTGTATCACTACTGTACAAATATTAAAATCATGAAATCACATGTACCACACAACACAGCCATACAAGTTTTAAGAGTCTAAAATAATCTTACAGCTGGCCAGATCTGATCATTTTAATATGTAATAAATACCTTCAAAAAGCATGATACATGCGCTACAATATCAATACTATGGTGCATTAACAAATCACTCTAATCAACACAGCAAATGAAGGGCATTTCAAACAATGTGCCAATGCCTTAAACTAACCAAATTGGTCTTTTAGGAACAGCAAAAAAAAACCACAGTACACAAGTTACTTACAAAATCACATTAAAGGCTGTCCAGCATTTTTAGCAGGCAGACAGAGTAATTCCAAAAATTTCCAAGTTTGGCATTTTGCGAAAACAATGCAACAAAATTGCTGGGTAAAGAACAAAGCATCACAGTGTGCTTTTTTGATGCTATTATATTTATGCTAATTAATCAAACATTAAAGATTGGAGAGACAAATGTCTTGCTAAGTTGTCAAGCACATCCTTTTTCTAGGCAATGTCTCTGAACCAGATATGTGCTACTCATTTTTACAGTATACATATGATACTTAATCTTTACAAGAAATCTTAATGTCTTGTTACAAAATATTACCTCACCAACTGTAAAAAAAAAAAAATTCTATTCAAAATCAAATTAAAATATTAAAATTTTAATTTAAAAGAAACTCAATTTGAAGCACATGAATGAAATGAAATCACAGACACCAAATAGGTATCAAAATGAGGCATCTAAAAAGATAAGCAAATTGAAAAATAAATATAATTGTGCTTCAAAACCCACCCACTTTCTTTGATTTTTTCCAAAATCAATTACAATGCCAATTAGGTGCCTGGTACTTTATATATAAAAAAAAAAAAAAGAAAAAAAAAACACAAAAAAAACAAATGGTGTCTCTTGACTAAATAGTAAAAACGCACGTGTTGCAATCAAGATGTACTCATGGGCCAGGGTCTGCAAGAATATACTCCTTATGCACTTCAGAAATAGGCACCACAAGTCAAAATAAGAATAAAGCTGACTCAACTATTTATTTCAATTGTCCTTCACCCCGAGTAACCACAGGATCAATGACTGGTTCACTAGAAAGTCAGGTGTATGGCATTTACAAACATTACAAAAAATGAAACTACAGTAGCAGAGCAATTTTAATTCAGTATCACTACAAGTGCCATGTCATTTGTATGGCTTCCAGAGAGTTTGTCTTGTTTTTAAGTTTTACACTAATGCAAACTGTTTCACTAGTTCATTTTGACATAGTACCTTCAAGTATAAAATTCATTTCTTACAATGACACATTTTGAACGCATTTGAGCAATGTGCTTTCTACCACAGTTTCTCTCTTTAATTTACAATTGTATTACCCATATCAAAGTTCAGGCAGCTGTGTTCATTAGACTGCTAGTGGCTAGCTTTGAAACTTGCATAAATGTTATCTTTTTTGTTATAATCTTATAAACTTGCTTGATGATTTTGTACGTTCCTGCTGAACATGTTATGTATAATGACTTTTTGTAAATTAAGGCATCAGTGCTTGTTACACAATGACACAGAAGTATGCTGTAGCTACAAGCAACTACAATGGCTTGATCAAAAATTCTTAAGCAAAACTTTTTCTATGAGCCTCATGCCTCTACTGGGCACAACTGGTGGACTGGGACCCACTGTACCAAGTGCATGTTCCTGTGATAAATTATGGTACCGTAAATAAAATATGAATACAATTTTCCTGAAAGAGATGAAGAGATAACATGACAATATCAAAAAATACTTCAGTACTACATATCATTCAGAATTCAAAAATTTAAGAGATTCACCCTCCACTTCTAGCAACTTTATCCACTTCAGAATCATTTGAGAAAAACTGGAATGCCCAAAGTAAAACCCACTCAGATATTTAAACATACTAGAAAGTTTAATTCTGCATATTAAAACAGCACAATACCTTTGAATACATTCTTTACATATGAGGATATCAGTCAGTCTTCATATTACAAAAAGTTACAACCAAGTCGGAAGCTGGACAGACTTGGAAATCTACCTATAACCAGTACAACCTTATTTCCAAAAAAAGTAAGGATATGTAAAAATGTAAATAAAAACAGAATGTGACCATTTGCAAAATCATGTAAACCCTATATTTAACTTACAGTTGTACAAAGCCAGCACATGAAATGTTGAAACTGATTTTTTTTTTTTTTTTTAAATATATATGTTCATTCTGAATTTGATGCCAAGATGTTTCAAAAAAGTTGGGACAGGGGCATGCTTACCATTGTGTTGCAGCACCTCTTTGGGAACTGAGGAGACCAATCACTGTAGTTCCCAAAGTGAAATGTTTCCCTATTCTTGGCTTAATTAGGAGTTCGGCTGCTTGACATTCTTCTAATACGAGAAGAATGTAGTTTGCCATCATCTTACAGAAATATGTGAGGCTATCCTTGAAAAAGATGTTGCCTTGATGGTAGCATATGTTGTTCCAAAAGCATTTATACTCTGCATTAATGGCGTCTTCCCAAATGTGCAAGCCAATTATGCCATGTGCACTAAAGCATAACAAGCTGGACAGTAATTCTACTCTTTAGCCTGAAGGAGGTGGTGTCCATGATTTCCAAAAACAACTTCAAAATTTGATTTGTCAGACCAGAGGATAGTTTTTGACTTTGCCCCAGTCCATCTTAAATGAGCTCAGGAACAGAGAAGGAAGCAATGTTTCTGGATCATATTTATATATGGTTTCTTTTGTGCATGGCAGAGTTTTAACTTACATTTGATGATTCAGAGACAAACTCAGACAACTGTTTTCAGATGAGTTCCTGAGCTCATGCAGTGATTTCCACTATGGAATCATGTCTTGTTTTAATGCAGTGCTGCCTGCAGGCCCGAAGATCACAGTCCTCCAATATTGGTTTTTAGTTTGGTCCTTTGCATACAAAGATTTCTTTGGATTCTCCGAATCTTTTAATATTATGGACTGTAAATAATGAAATCCACAAATTCATTGCAATTTTACATTGTGGAGTGTTATTCTTAAATTGTTGCACTATTTGACTGTAGTCTTTACAGTGTGGTGAACGCCTCCCCATCTTTGCTTCAAGAGAGACTCTGCCTTCTGTGGGATGATTTTTTTATACTCATGCTACTGTCCTTTCGTACCTAATTAGATGCAAGAAGTTGCACCAAGTTTTTTTTTTTTTTTTTTTTTTTTTTTTTTTTTTAAGCACTACATGACTTTTCCAGTCCTTTGTTTCTCCCAACTTTTCTGAAATGTGTTTGCTGGCATCAAATTCAGAATGAGCAAATATTTTTATAAAACAATTTCAACATTTACTACATTGTCTTTTTCTATTTTCAGTTTAACAAGGGTTTGAATTATATCAAAATTGTTGCATTCTGTTTTTATTTTTTACAGCATCCCAGCTTTTTTGGAAACTGCACTGTACAAACCTGAACAGAATAAATAAAAAATTCAAACTTTGTCCTATTTGGAAAAGAAGCAGGAAAGGTGATTAACTATGCCATAAGCAATATACCTTACTACTAACTAGGTTATAGGATTTTCTTTCATGGGTCTCAAACCTATATTTACTGTGCCTGTGCAGTTTCTTATTTGTTATGCAGGAGCACTTACAATAATACTTGCAGAACAGATGGCATATATTGAAAATATAATCAATTTTTGATTTTGACTCAGATAGCTCTTATACTGATCATGTCAAGGCAAAAAAAAAAAAAAAAATCAAAGGATCAGATGAACTTGAACTTGCACCTACACACTTAAAAGTAATTTATAAATGCTTATGAAATTAGCAGGAAATTGCAAGCCCATATTACATAACTACCAGCACACTGACTACACTGCCATTATAAAATTGTGTGTATGAGTGGGGGGTATCATCTTAAACAGTTGAATAAAATATGAAAAAGTGTATGCTACTTAGTTTTACACACTGCATTACCCCTTTAAAATGCAACAGTCTTGACATATCAAATCTTAGAGCAGAAATGGTGTGTAAAAACAATCAAAATCCTAAATCCCAAAAGGATGACAGCATACACTTAATCTTTACAATACAAAACACATCTTATTTAAAAAAAAAAAAAAATTTGTTTAATGTAATTCAAGGAATTACAGATGGTTCTTAATCCAATTTAGTACTCCAAGTCTACAGTTCACAGCCAAAATTCAATCTATGCACAATAAACCGTAAATCACCAAAGAATGGGCTCTGCTTTGACTGAAAATTACAGCTTGTTACTCCTTACACAAATCTATTAAATACAACTACTTTGTTTTCATTACAAAGACTTAAAAACATGAAACAAAATTAAATTTAATCATAATAAAAAAACAAAATACCATTCTCATCTTCTATATTCAGAGATTTTCAGGGATCAAACTCTGAAAATAGGAATTGCATATTTTTAAGATTGTAAAGCAGAAACCAAATTGAAAAGAGTTATATAGAAAAATCAACACACGCTAAACACTTCACAATTTAATAAGAACTATTAGTTTTATTAATCACACTGTCACAATGTCTGTAGCAAATTTTAAACCTTTTTTAGATTTATTCATTTACTAATAATTCCTACCCAAAGACTCAACTTAGATAAGCCAGAAAACTTCAAAATAAAAAAAAATGTCTTACAATGCTTGACCCATGGTTTGCTCAGACTAATATGAGTTAAGTGTTACTGCATAAATGAGCTACTGGCTTTTGTTTTCTTTCTCATGGTTGCCACCAGATTGCAATCACAAGACTGTGAACACAGCTGTGAAGTGAAGATACCACAGACAACTTTTAGTGCTAAAAATGGTATAAATAAAAGTTTAACTGCTAATATAACCAAAACATATACAGTACAAACACCCTTAACTAACAAGGATAGGCTTATTACTTTACTAGTTTAGCTATTATACCACCAAATTAGCAAGATCACATATGGAACATATTGGAAACCTCAGCTCTAAACAGATCAAAGCATAAAAAGAGCTTCAAACATTCTTCTCTTGAGACTTAAATACTTAGCAAATGCCAGAAAGGTAAAATGTTAATGTGAGAAACAACATCTTTACTTTTCGCACTGAAGACTTATATTTGTGTTGGTTTTTTTTTAATTCAAAAAATCATTTGCACGACTCCACTTTATACTGAGACACACAGCTGGGCATTGTTGGGAAAAAAAAAAAAAAAAACCCAACAAAAGATTGCAATAACCTGATCAATATGTGCAATATGAACAACAAGAGCAAAGGTGACTTTAGCTATTGCACAGATCCTCTGCAAAGCTTTTCGCTTTAATGCTAAGTAATATCCCAAATGCTTTTATGTGAATCATTTTTAACAATAAAACAATTTACCAACTATTCACACAGGTACATTTTCCAAAGTCACACACAAACAACGGTAGGTGCTTGAACTCCAAATGGAAATGCTCCAATGGGTGGAAAATAAAATTAAAGCGACTGACTTATTAAACTGATATTTAGTCCTATGATCTAATTTTTCTCTTTACAAAAATATATTAAAAAAAACACACGGGTGCTAACATTAAAACAGAATTTTTCATCTACAAATCTGACAGTTTCAAGAGAAATTATTGGAAAATTATAGCTGCTGATGTCTTCGTACATAATAAAAAGTGTCAAAATCACTACAACTCTGAATAACAAACAGCAGACAGCACTATTTGTTTTCCAAATAAAATCATGGAAATACATAAAGGGAAGCATTCTGCGTTATGAAGCATTTAGATGTGGTGCAAGAGTAGCAATCAATAAAAATAACCCAGAACTGAAGCACAGGCACCTCAATTAGTGTAAAAACCTGATAAAACAGGATCATGCACTTCTAAACATGTCCATTTGTCTTCAGCTCAACACACTCTAATGGAAAACATCACACATTTATTAATATGAAACAATCTGAATCTTTACCAGAGAGCATAATGGGCAATAAACTTTATTAGCTAAACATTTACTACTACATTAAGCATTAAAGCAATTTACAACCCTACTTAATGCAACACTGCAAGTTACAAATGTAGAAAAAAAACATTCTTAAGCAATTGTGCCTAGGAATGTATGTGATGGCACTGAATTTATTTTTTACTCTGAATGTGCAAAGCTACATTTAATAAACTTGAAATACATATGCTGCTACAACACCATTTTTATTGTGACTTGCTTCATCTTTAAAAACAGCTTTCTTTGAGGTCTTCATTTCTCAGTGTATTAGCAGTGCACAAGACAGATTTTAATGTTTTTCTACATTTTTTATATGCATAGCATTTCAAGACCTAACACACTAGTGAATATACACAAAGTTAAAGAGTAATGGACTTTTTAAACCCTCTCTATCATCCACTGGCACAAATTGGTTAAAGTGTTACCTGCACAATATGTTATCATTAATGACTAAGTAAAAATACAAAGAATAGTGTGTACTTTCCTTAAGTTATCGTAAATCAAAAAATATGCAAAACGTTCTGTGCAGACTGGTCTGTGCATTTTGCATTTGGACTGAACTAGCACACTGTTTGTTGGAATAGACAGCTGCCAAAGTTTACTTTGAAAAAATTACCCAAATTACTTGATTCAACAGGCTACAAAAGTTAAGACAAAGATGTGTGTCCGATTTTCCAGACTGGAACCTTGAGGGAAACTAAGGAGGCTCCTAGGTTAGACTGGAAAGTTGCTTAATTAAGAAAGACACTGAAGCCATGGAAACAAAACAAGCTGTCATTCTTCAAATTGAAAGCCATGATCAAATTTCTCCAAGGAAGAAAAAAAGAATGTGTGGGTTAACAAAGCCTCTCTTTTCTCATGTGAATGAATCATTAAGTAAAGTCAATAAACAGCTCTGGTACAACTCAAAATAATGCAAGTTTAAGGTTAATAATTTAGGTAAACATGACGAAGACACTAAAAAATACTTAACCAAAGAGAGCAAAAATCTAATTTTATGATATCATTAAAACTCAAAAGGAACCTTGCAAAACAAATAAGGTGCCAGCCCCAAAATATCATTTTTTTAAAAATGTTTGAGGATATAAAGTGCACAGAGAACTGCATTGCATTTACCTTAATCAAGATGTAACAGTCACAAATTGATGCAAATTCTCATGTTCTAAAAATATTGCTGGCAGTTACATAATTAAGACTCCCCTAGATGTGCAGAAGGGTGGAAGACAGCCTTTTTGTTTCTTTTGTGTAAGAACATATATATCCTCACAACAGCAGATAAAATTCAATATCGGCAATGGAATTCAACTCGGGGCTGCACCCAGTTAATTATAAATCTCTGTACCTAAAATAACTGCTAAGGGGGGGGAGATAAGAATTTAAATTAATCCAATAATTAATTCAATGATAATGCAGCATCTGTTAAAAATTCTAAATCTCATTAAAAATCACAATCTATATGTGTGACTAATTAAAAAGACATTTAATATAACCACAGCAGGCTGAAAATAAAGCTCCCCCATTATTCACATACTACACCAGAAATGTAAATTTTAACTTATGATTTTCTTGACAAACACTAAAATATACCAAAAATACTGATTTTTTTGTGTGTTAATATGCTCTGAGAAAAGTTGTGTGTGATTAGAGAACAAGATAAAAGGCAAAATATCTATGACTGAAGTTTGAGGATTTATTTTAATCATTCAATATGCTTTATCAACTACAACAAAGTAAAATGAAGAGAAAAACTCTAATAAGCAACCAGAGGACCCCTTTGAGAAAGGAAGGATTAGATTTTAAAAAGATGATCTAAGCAGAACACAGCATAGACCTGAGGGTAAGTCAATTTCATGAAGCCTTCAGCATTCCACTGAAGTAGTAGCTTAAAATGTTATTCACATACCTTAAAGGATAGCAACACTGTCAATCACCATTTCTAAGGCAAGTTAAAATGATCACGGAAACAAAACCGCCTCAATAGCTATACTTGTATGTAGGTCAATCCTCAGGCCTACTGCTAACACCGCAAGACAAACAGTAGATACTGGCAGCCTGCATCAAAATGATTTTTTCACAAGCAGGACAAAAAAAAATCTTGAAAATGACTTCCAAGAGAATTGAAAACAAGAAACAATGTTGTCCCAAATGATCTATGAACATGGAAGTTACAAATATTTAGCTTTTTTTAAGTACATCCTTTCTACAGGCCTTACAGTTTAATCCATTTTTCTCCATTTATGTAAAAGATACGGTGATAACAGAGGGCTAGAGGAACAGTATCTTATTAAATAGATACATAAGTGGAGCAATAATGCATATTTTATATGAATACACACATTGAAGAATCCTTTGAGTAAAGATTTTTAACATTTCAGCTTTTGTTTTAAGGTTTACAGTTTTGTTTATTCAAACTGGATTGTCAACTGTTTGTTTTACTTGCTAATCTATGAAACATGACTAGCATGTGTACATGCTGATAAATAAAAATACTTCTTAGAAATTCAGCTGAAAGCCATTGTTACCTTTAAATTGGAGAAAAATACATTCCCTATGCAACAGATGCACTGATACAGTATATCTTACCTGATCATGGATCAAAATATACCAACACAAACGTAATTTTAAATACAAATGACAACCGTTAAAATGTTATGAGGATGAAACCCTTTCAGCAACTCTCTGTAATAGCACTGTGGCAGATCTCTTTTAAATTACTAAATACAACGTAAAATGACTAAGGAAGGCCAAATTGGAACTGGCAAAGGCAGCAGATAAATCAAAATAAAAAGGTATCTAATCGGTGCAGTTGGTGATGAAGAAAAAAAAACTGCATTCGCTGGTTCTATTTAATCTTTTTCCGACATTGCATATAATATGGAATGCATAAATAAACTGTGAAGCAATTGGAAACATTTCATTGGCTACTACCTGCATCACAAAACAGAGAAACCCATTTTCATCCAGTAATGGTTGTGGAAAAATAGATCTAAGCAGCGAGTATAAACCTATGCTTATAAAGCATGTACTGTAGTAGTTAACCATTCCATTCAGCTATAATCTGCTATATCAGATAATGCCCGTTATCTGTTGGTTCTCCCAGGTATCGCCAAGAATGTGCATGCGCTTTCACCCAAAACAAAAAAAAAATCAGTTTACAAAAAGACCACATTCAAGGGGAAAAACGGTGGCACGTACCATTATAGCATCACCCCTCTACTTACAAAAACAACATTTTCCTTAGTCTTGGCAGCCTTAATGTCTTATGACAGCCATATTTGCGCCACTTTGTTTTGTTGCACATCTTTCTACAAATTGACACCTTTTAAAGGCAATACAAAATAAACAGAATTATGAACATGCAAGTCGATCTATTGTCACAAAAAATAACACCCAGAAAATCGGAACCACCATGCCTTTTCACAACAAAGATACACATACTAAAATGCATGCAGATGGACACAAACGCAAAGAAGCGGGACAAGGAAAATTGTATTAAAAAACATCCTTACCTACGATGGGGATGAAGCAGAAATCCTTGTTCTGCCCCCCGAGGCTTTGTTTCTCAATATTTACAACATTTTCTTCTCGGGCCGCATTCACACCACAATAAACATCCTACATAACCCACACAGATATACGCCACTACTGTTGGACGCGTTAAGAGTGTTAATAGCTACGCCGCAGCGTTTCATGACACCTGTGCTAAAAAAGCTGCCTGCTTTCCGACAGAGCTTATGAAAAATAACAACACGCGAATGAATGTGCAGTCGATATGCAAATAGCATAGAGCGGCCCTGCCTCTATTGGCTGTCGATTGGTCAAGTTGTCAGGCGTCACATACTCACTGTACCGTCGGATTGGCCAGATCTATCGTCCAATTTACAGGGTTTCAGTTACCATTTTCACTTACAGCTTTCAGCCCTTTAACACCCCCGCCCCTTAAACACGCGCAGACAAACCACAAATAAATCTACGTATTTTCCTCTTTTTGACACCCCCACAACTAAAAAAAAAAAAGGTGAACTACAGTTCCCAACATGCCACGCAAAAAAATGCACATAACCGGCGTTTACAGCAGCAGCTACGTAATTTTGCGTTCTCTAGTTAGCACGCTTACGTCCAAAAAAGTAGAGTACCGTAGGACTAGGATTACACAAGGCCTCGATGCATCCACGCTTTACGCCACCCACAAGACTTGCATTCATTATCTTAAATCCATTCACTGATCTTGGATAAAAAAAAAATATTATTATAATAATAAAAAAGGCTGAACGGACTGTTCCCACTTTCTTTCCGTGAGCGTTGCTTCCAACTTTTTACGAAAAACTGTCACATAAAGCAAAGCAAGCAACTTAAAAAGATTAAAAAGACAAAGCGACATTAAAGTTGAAAAAAACACTGTAACATTCTTCTACTAGACGGAACAGAACCGAAAGGAAACTATAAGCCATAAATTATATTCGTTGATTTTTTAATGTTATGCATATAGTTTGAAAAGAACGATTTGATTACCTAATTATAAACAATTTTCCATAAAAAGCGACTCATGTCACGACTTAGTATTTTACGTTAAGATATCGTCGTTTTCCTAAAACTCAAAATACATAGATATCTTTATTATCTATTCCCTTTGACACGCGGAATACTATCAGATTTCATGCAAAAGAGAAACACACCTGCTTTTCTAATTCTCCTTGAGTCCAGGAGAACTGCGGCTTCGCAGCAACACAGGGATTTTAAAAACTCGGACTATACCAACTAAAACACCACCACAGTAGGTGGAGTAGAATGTAATGAATAATTCAAGCAAAGCACTACCTTTTTTACTTTTTTTTACATAAGTATGCTGTCTTTTGATAATGTAAAAACAGTGTAGAACTTTTCTTGTCAGTCGTGCATCTTTTTCGGCGAAGGGGTTAAAGATACCGATTTAAAGATAGGGGTTACAGAATGAGACTTTCCTGGAGAAACCCGACCAGTCGGCTACGCAAACCAATCAGCTCACGGCACAAAGAGCTGCTGGAAGTTATAAACAAAAGGACCTCGTGGGAACTTTGGCTAGGCGGTGAATGAGACAAAGTAAGCAGCCTCTAGAAAAGTGACGCTGCTGAAGGGAAACGACAAAAAGCCATATGTACAAATCTGATTTTTATGGTTAAAAAAATTATGGCGCCCACACGCTGCTCCTGTACTCTTCTCAAACTCGCAGACGTTTGTGTAATCAGTAATGAGAAATAGATGACAAAAATGAGCCTGCATATGCATATATTTAGTAAAAGAAGAAAACTGAATTATTTTCTCTTTCACTGTCACTTGGAGTTCGCCTCAAAGATCTCGAATGAAAACAGCTGTGTTATAGATGTTTGTTAAAACCATACAGAGCGGTTTAATTATTGCACATTTCGAAAAGTGGGAGGTGCTGTGGCGTAGAGGCTAGTCTATTGCCTCAAATCCCCAGGGAACCGGGCAGAATGCTGGCACAGTGAATATCCATGTTTTATTCTCAGCTTTCTTCCCGTCTCAGTGTGTGTGTGTGTGTGTGTGTGTAAGTGTATTTCCTCAGCCTGTAACTATTCTAAAGAGTCATTCAAGCAAAAATGCCACTGGAGCATGAACTTTTAACTTAAACTTTCCAGGTATAAATGTGTGAATGTGCCCTTCAGTGGCTGGGCACTGCATACTGTTTTTGTTCTTACCTTGGGCCTAAAACATTAAAGATATTCTATGCTCCCAGTGATTCAGAACCGGCTTAAACAAGTTTGAAGATTACAAGATAGATGAATGTGTTGAGAGAGGGACTGAGTAAAACACTGAAATGGCCCAGAGTGGACAAGATACAAAGGAGTGGACTTTGCACTGTTGACAGCATTGGTGGTGTGACCTCCATCTTCCACATGAATGCCTCTTCAGTGTGATTCTCATATACAGTACCGCTGCTCCATGTGGTCCTATTTGCCTTGTCCACTGCTGGCATATTAATGGTGCCAGTCCTGCCTTACACTGCTTACCTGGGGTCACTGGCAACACCATCTGCCACACTCTCTCCAGCTTTGTGAGCCAAATCAAGCCAACTTCCTTCCAGAGGCTCACAGGTGGCCATTCACCCATGCTAATGGATGGTGGAGAAGCACCTCCAAAGTGCTTCCAAAGAAGTGCTTGATTTCCAGCCCCTCTTTCAAGACCTGCCTTCCTCTTTTAAATGCTGACATATGTCTACATATTAGTTTGTTCTGGAATCCTTCCTGTTGTCCAAGTACTAGCTATAGATTCTTTATGTAGACAAGCATTTAAGAACATATTGAAAACACATTGTTCCAATCAAAGCACCTAACCTGAGGTGATCTAAGCAAATGAAGCCGAAAACTTGTGACACCAATATTATCTTTCTTTATTTTACCAACCTGGACATAAATTGACACTTTCACATGCAAAACCTTCATAGGATATAGATGAGCTTCTACCATACAGTCGAGAAGTCTTATAGTCTACATAGAGTCCCTTCAAATATTGAAATAGAAAAAGGCTAATTAGATTATTTACATTATTTTCAATGAGTTTTAACTTTATTATAAACACCTACCTAAAAGTGAACTTGTCATAAAATTACCCTCTAAAGGACTTGTACTCATTTTAATTTAGTCGTATTCCAGTTAAAAACACTTCCACATAAGATCACAGAGTACAATAAATACCAATACCAAATGAATAAAAGAAATGCAACATATACACAAAACGTAATCACTTTTGTTCTGCTTGTCCTGGTTAAGTTCGTAGTGGTAACATGTCTAGATGGTTGACTCAGGCCTCTGTCTCCAGTTGCTCCTAAGGAACTGCCAGATGTTCCCAGGCCAGTTGAGAAAAATAATCCCTCCAACACGTACCAGGTCTGCCTCTGGGGCTTTTACAATTCTGTATGTAAAATAATGGATATTAAAATCTATTCTAAACATAACTGGAAGCCAGTGAGATGGTTTAGATGCTCTTGTGGAGTTTCATTTTATTGTGCTCTTCCCATCAACTCAAATCAATAGAGACCATAATTCACTAGACCAGGTTGTGTTTGTCCAGTTCTGCAGTCTTTGGGATTCTTAGCATAATGAAATTTTTTATTTTTCACTGTTTTAAACAGAATTTGGTTGGATCATTGACTACTATACCTCAAGGTACGTAAACTGTGTCCTTCTTCTGTCAGTGATTGGTTTCTGACCGGAGGTTAATTGCTGGATTTACTTTTTGGGTTGTGTTCACCTAATGACATAATCATTACACTATTGTGCACGTAAATATCTAGGATCTGGATGTTTTACAAGCAGTTACACTTAAAAATGTAATCTGTTCTTTTGAATTGCACACAAATGCACACTGTGTTGATATTTTCTACCTGCATTGTGTGCACATATGATTTTATTGTTTATTGAGCTGTCAGTTATGAAAGAGGGGACAGGTGTGCCTAGTAAAGTGAGCGGACGGTTTATTATGTTTGTAAAAGCAGAACTAAAGTAGGTCTAGCTTGCCTAGAAAAAATATTTAATTGGGAGGGTTTATCAGATGTACTTGGGGTATGTTCACCTATGGGCAACAGCATTCACCAGCTGCTTCCCAATCATCTCTCCATTATCTGCCATCTACTTTCATGGCAGTAGTCAGCAAATAAAATCTTTAAGACTACAAAGGGTTTTCATGTGAGGGTAAGGGAGATATATTACTGCCAAGTCATAAATTTAGTTCAGCACCAGGAACCCAAACTATTCTACAATCTACCTTGTTTTCCTTCTTATCAGCTTTCATTGTTAGCAGTTTTATACCCATTTGCTAGGTTCTTGAATATCTTTTTTTCATTTCCTTCAGATACTCAATCTCATTTAAGATGGTCAAAGGGGAGTATGATTTCACAGAGGTGAACTTTGGTGGGTGTACGTATATGATGGCAAAAGCAGGTGCCAGCAAGTGACGTCCAGAAGAGCACATTATTCTTTCACTGGGAGAACATGCAAGCCTAACACAGAACACATCCTCTTTTAGAATTAAACCTGAAACCTAAGCTGTACGGAGCAGCAGCTCTGAATAACATATTGTTACGTTCAGTGTACAGCATAATTGAGTAGCTCTGTCTATTTTCTGAACAATGGGAATTGCCTTTAAAAAAAGAATAATTTAAGAGTAATGTGAACTGATTGGTGAAATAACATAACACAAAGAAAAACTAGTAGAGTATCTCCATATACTAAGAAAGGTTCATAACCTTTCAAATCCGATGGAGCAGAAATACTGGGCATTTTAAAATCCAAGTTGAACATTTGCTTGCAATTCTATGCAGGCAATGAAATGATACATCAGCCTTGGAAAGCCCCAAAATTCTGTCCTTGCCAGAAAGTATTTTGGGTTTTTCCATGCAAATTTATTGTATATGAAATTCCTTCCCTTATGTACAGCAACCAACAAAAGTAAAAAAAAAATCATCCATCCATTTCCTGCGAATTTGTAGTCCAATTTATGGTTGCAGGGCGGCAGAACCTTAAACTCCTAGGGATCCAGATAGGATTTAACCCTGGATAACGTTCAAATACATCATATGGCTCAAAGACACATATCACCATTCAGATATAGACAGTTTTGACTTATTTTCTTATGATCTTAACACACACAAGGCTCACAAAAACTCTCCCTTGAAAGGCCCTTTTAGTAACATTGATACAGAATGAAAAATGTTTGTCCATTTGCTCTTGCTTATGTTGATAACTGGTCTCAGCTGTGGCCACAGACCTTCAGGCACTGGTTTCAACATTAAGCCTCAAAATAAATTAAACCAATCTCTTTGTTTAATCAGTCATCTTTTCCTTTGTCATTTATAGTTCGTTATTTAAAAAAAAATACAAACACATTTGATTATGAATAATTTGAGAAATATTCAGACACAAAAAAGTCTGCAGCATTACTCACTGTGTTAAGTCAATCAATTAAATGCCTCACCTGTGAGACTGAAAACTTAGGAGAAATATAAAACAAAATGTTATTGAAATGTTTCTGCTTCCCTCTACAGTGCACCCATCCTAAATCTCTCTGGTTTTATTCATTTATTACATTTTATTATCATTAATTAACCAGAGATTCAGTGGTGTTGATGCTACTTGGTCTTGAAAAGAGCACCTAAAACACCAAAGAGCTCCATGTGCCTGAAAGTACAGTAAATAGTTTCATTAAGCCACAAGTACAGACAAGGGAGGAGAACTGATTAAAAAGAAAACACTCCAAATACAAACAGAACGACAGAAGTGAAGATTTTCTTCCTCTCTGAACATTAATTTAGGAGTTTCTTCCTGTCTGCCTCATGCAGTTGTTATGCTGTGACTGAGCACTTTATATTTCTCTCACTATCAAACTCCAGCAGGTCCTGAGATAAAATGTATCTCAGTGTTCTGACGTGTCCTTGGCATTTCATGTGCTTGTCTCACAGCTCCCATGATGGCACCATAGCCCTGCATGCTTGGATTCTATGTAAACAGCCAGGTACCAAAGGCATGGTCTGGGTTAGTTGTCCTCCACATCGGCAGCAGGATTTCATCTGTCATCATTGTCCAACCTACTATATCCTAACACAGAGTCATGGGGGTCTGCTGGAGCCAATCTCAGCCAAAACAGGGAGCAAGGCAGGAACAAATCCCGCACAGGGCGTCAGCCCACCACAGGGCACACACACACATACACACACCAAGGACAATTTAGGATTGCCAATGCACCTAACCTGCATGTCTTTGGACTGTGGGAGGAAACTGGAGCACCCGGAGGAAACCCACACAGACACAGGGAGAGCATGCAAACTCCACACAGGGAAGACCCAGGAAGCGAATCCAGGTCTCTGCCCTCTATGAAGTTCCTCATCCAATGGTTGGTCTAAGGCCGTCTAATGGCTGTCAAACTGGCCCCCATTTTTTTTTTTATTTGAGTGCTACTGAAGAAGTTATATTGGGCCTACCAGAACATATTTCCCAATGCTATGTAGAACTACTGACCATAGTCAGTATGTTTTTTCTGATGAACAAAATCCCTAGTCTGTTATCTTCATGGTGCCCTTGTTTGCTCTTTCCAACCACTTTCCGGCTTGGCAAACCCATCCAATTGGTCTTATTAAAAATACAGGTTATGAACAGAGACTACTGTTTAATAATTATTGTAGAAATTTAAATTTTAATGATGAATAGTTTTGTATGACCCCACACCCATCATCAATATTTTGGTGTTTTTGGTATCAGGGGACCATAAAATGTCAAGATCCATCAAAAACCAGAGATCGAATTTTTTGATAAATCTAAAGCTTTCACTCCTCCCCCAAAGATGATAGGTTACGGTGGGGGAGGGTGCAAAGCAAAAAACAAATCTCTCTATTATATAAAATAATCCTGGGATGAGACGTGACTTTTTCAGAGAGATAATTTCTTGTCCCGCAAGGCAAGACTTTGTGCCAAGAGATTTAACCATGCCTGGGGCCAGGTATAAAAGACAAAGAGTAGATGACAAAGTAGAACATCGTAAAGAGGTTCAGAAATGCTGGCGCGATACCCATGCAGAGTAGGTTAGAGATAATGAAAGTACTATAATTAGAAAGTTTAAAAAAAAATTGATAGTAAAGATCGCATTAGCATAATCAAATGGAAATTATTACTCTGTGAAATAACGGAACAGCGAAAAGAGATCAAATATAAGGACACCAGTAAACCCCCGATTCTGTAAAGAATCACAAATCAAAGAATGGCAATCACTTTCTGTTCCCTCTGATCTTTGGAGAGATGGAAAATGATGGAGGGTGGAAGCGTCCTGGGAAAGTTTTCATTTAATTAAATAAATATATTTGTACTAAAATTAACCAATTGATTAAAACTAAAATTGAAATGTAATTGTTATATCATTTAAGTCCAAAATGTCTTTGAGTTGCTGCACTTATAAGTAAAACTAATATAGGAGTGCAAAGGTTTAAATGAAGTAAATTGGAAACAAAAAATTCATAAAATGGTAAATTCCAAATAGTTAATCAAAATTTTCCTTATAAACAACATTTTTGGTAAAGATGGTTTCCTGTCCTTGAATTAGCTCTCCCTAGTATGGAGTAGTTAAAACCTTCACTTTAATGTCAGACGAATGCCGGAACTCTTGAAAAGGCAACATAAAGTTGTCTATGTCCAAATACAGGCTCAGATAGGTAAATCCTTACTTTGTCCTTGGGATTTGTTGATCGTCATGGCAAATGCAGCCTTAATGGGAAATTGGTGTTGTTTAAGTTTAAAAGGTAATTCCAGGTCAGAACTTGTAAGATCAATTCTAGGAATCAAAACAGTATTGCCAGTATGGGATCCCGTAAGCGTGCCTCAATAACATTTTCTCTCATGTTGTTCATGATCAACCGTGTGCCGTTGCATAAACCTTGTTTAGTATTAAGGTTTCTAATAGCATGACTATTGTCCCTACTTTAAGGTTAAGATTGTGTTGTGGTAATCCGGCCGGGCTAATACTGTTTAAATATTGTAATGGGAAATTAAGATGCTCAGTTTCGTGTTCAGAATCAACACTGTCAGCACTTAGAAAGACGTGGCTTTCTCCAGGAAGCAATCCAATCACTTGGTTATTTATCTGGTCAACGTCAATAGGTTGTATATGTGGTGGTGTGCGCGTTCGCGTTCGGGCAGCGGTTGTATTGTGCACAGCTTGCTTCTGGCCTCTCATCTTGGCTTGGAGATCTACATTACTAAACGAAGGTTGTATATGTGGTGGTGTGCGCGTTCGCGTTCGTGAGGCAGTTGTATTGTGACATGAAGTTTAGTTTACAGGTTGTGTTGTGTTGTTTGGGCGCCACCTACTGACTCTGGGAAACCGCTGGGTTTGACTCTGGGGCACTGAGGCACTGTGCGCGTGTGCTTTTGGTGCTGCTGGCCTCTGGCATCTGTGCATATATATAACCTTCGTTTAGTAATATAGATAGATGATGTGACAGAAGTATGTAGATATTGTTCGGATTTAAACTTTAAGTCGGAGACTTGTAGATTGTCTAATTCGTGTTGCCATCAGGGAAAAGTAGTGTTTCTTCCCAATGAAGAGGCGTTTCCGTGAGAACTAAAAGATTTGTTGTTTGGTGATAGTGAATTTCAATTATGCGAGCGGCACAGATGCGAAGTGACAGGCGCATAGTGCAGGCCAGGGGGTTGGCGAGCGAAGCGAGCAGGGGGCAAAGCCCCCTAGTAGTAATTAATTCCATGTTGAAAAAAGGCAACGCAAATCAGAAACCTATTTATACTACTACTGAGCTTTTATTCAGATAATGTTATCTGGTTAGACAATATGTCATACCTATGTATTTTATTTTCTTAGGCATGGGCTGGTGTCCTGTCCGGGAAGGGCATGGTTCATTACCTGGCCAGTAGGTCAACGTAATTAAGGAACAAGGGGAGGCATTGTACTCAGAGCAGTGGCTTCCCTGATAAGCTAGATGGCGGCACACCCACACAAGGATTCCCACCCACAAGGCATAATGGGAATTGTAGTCCCATGGGGCAGCTCAGTTGGGTTCCATGGGGGCCGCTGGTGGGAGCTATTGGAATTAGTAATAACTACTTGGTAAGACTTCCGATTGACCCGGAAATACATCCATCAGGTTATGCCCTAGCAGTGGAAGTACTCCTGGGTACAAGAGGTAGTCGGAGCTGGGGAGGAGTAGAGGAGAAGGAAGATAGGAAAAAGAGAAAAAATCATCATTTGGTGGTGCAATATTGTTAAAGGAGCCTTTTGTTAATAATAAACCTCACGTTTTCACTGAGGACTTGTGTCTATGTGGTTGTGTATGGGCTTTAAACTAAATCATTGTTATCTTCTTTGTTTTCCTTTCCACTAAAAGTAAAATCTAGAAACTGGTTAAGATACAAATGTTATATTCATTGACAAATAAGAATTGTTCATGTCTGAATGCATATGTAAACATGTAATAGGCTGGTGTCTAATCCAGAGATGCACGTTTCTGTAGCTGCCAAGTTAGGCTTAAAGATCAACATGACCCATGCATCTTGCTGTTAGAGAAGAAAGCTGCAGGAGTGCTGTTTAAAACAATGTTTTCAGGTTCTTATCTTATTGACTGTAGAAGCTTAATTCTGAAGTGTTCTGGTGAGATGAACAGTGAATTAATTCTTGGCTGCAAAAAGTTGTTGTCTGATTGTGTTGTGCCTGTAAGTCTGAAACTGTCAATATACAGCAGAGTTGCAAATAGACCTAGAAAGCAAGTCTGTGGGTTAAGAGAAGAAAATCAATGCAGATGCTGAAATCATATGTTACCAGCCTGAGAATCATTCTCTCCATTAAGTAGTTATAATAACTATAAAATATAAATCACATTAAACTCCATCTCTAGTTGATTTATACAGCCAACAATATTACAATTAAAAAGCAACCCATAATGCCAGTTTAATGCCACTTCAGAGTACAAGAGAATTTAAGTACAACATAAATGAGGGAAATCTACAATGTCTAATAATAGTGCTTGAAGTTATGTTAACAAGTCATACATACAGTATATAAATGATGATTAACAGTAAGTGAAAAAATAGACAGTTCAACAGGGACAGCTTTAGTATGTCAGTTTTAAAATAATAAGAATATACTAGACAATACAAAATAAAATACCACAAATCACTGAGTAACACAGAGTACCCAAGCACAATTTAAAAAAAAAAACATACTTTCAATTATTTTAAAGTGTTCTATAATTATTCTGTTCTTTAGGAGGAAGAGCTTGCACATGCCTTACCAGAATATCAAGCTTTTGTACTTCCAGCTACTTTTTTTCTCTAACTTTACCAATCAATGGGTGCTGCCACTTATAACTCCTTCTTTAAGTCATATGATCAGCCATTTGTTAAATGATTGTCTGGTTAAGATGCATCCAAAAAGAGCATAGAACATATTTGGTAATCTTTCCTTTTTTTGACATAAAATTGTACCTTTACCTATTTTAAATTATATATATATATATATATATATATATATATATATATATATATATATACAACATTGATTTAGCAGTTTTTTTTTTGTTTTCTTTTATTTTTAAAAACAATGTGTGGTTGTCATTGATAAGGACCAAGTCCCAAGGATTATTATTAGCAGTAAAACAATAGGAGATGCTAACATGATGGCGTAATCCAGCTGCCTGATTTTCGCCACTAACCATAACACAAAAAGATACTTCTTTTGCTTGGAATTATCTACTGAGGAATACTGGATACAAACAGGGTGGCAATATTAAACTCAGAGGTAATTGGACTGACAACCTGGTTTGACCTGCAGAGCCGAGGAACCTGTCCAGTCATAATGTGCAGTGCTCTATAGTACCAGTGAAACCAACAGAAGGAAAATGATGAATAACTTGGCCACATGACGCATAACATACAGAAAACTAAACTACAACAATCATCATTAATGTAACAACAGCACAGATGGAGTAGCGTTTTTGAGTAAAATGAAATCAGGAGTCGGAACATCCACCTTAACAAAAGGAAAAGTGTCTGTGTGACTACCTGTGTGTCTGTCTGGTTGCTATGTCTCTGTCATTCCAAAAGATGGTGCATCACAAATATTCACACTGCCTTTATGAATCCCATACCAAATGGCATATAACAGGAACATATGCATTGTTCAGAGCACTGCAAATGTTAACGCTGAGGTCTACATTGATTATTTAGATTTCAACCAGTCTTAGGCAGGTATCACAGCTAGTGATAGCAATAGCAAGCCAAGATCGAAGCCACAAGGACATGATACAAATTCTAAGTATGCTGATGTAGCAAGACTTTCAACAGCCAGAATATTTCATGTATCCTAAGCCAAAATGGAAACCGTAAATCAAACATTTATTATCTGACTGACATCTTTATCCAAGGTGACTTACAACATTTTATGATACAATTGCTTATATTTCTTTTGGTTTTCCAATTGGAGCACAGGCAGGTCAAATGACTTGCTCATGGTCACACAGTGTCAGTAGCGGGATTTCAACCTAGAACCTCAGGGTTTGAAGTCCAAAGCCTTAACCACTACACCACACAAAACAACTTGTAGCTAGAGAGATATTTAAAACAATGACGCTAGAGTTTCAAGTATTAAATTAGTCACAAACTTGGGCAGTAAAGGAGCATATGATGCTGTCCTTTATACCATCACTGTAGATACATCATGTGTCAGAAAGCTTACCTAGCAACAGCCTAGCAACCCAGTATTACAAACAGAAAGCACTTGTAGTGCATCAAAATGGCACCTCAAAATGAACGCCTTAAAAGATCTTCTAAAGTTAAAAAAAATAGACAACTCCATTAAAGTAATTAAAACCCCCTTAACTTTACCTCCTTTATATTTAGAGACCAAGGAAATGGCTGTAAAAATGAACAACTAAAAATAAAAACAACTTCCAGATCATAACAATTAAAATCGGCTCTTTATTACAGAAGTAATTGGAAGTGATCCATGTCCAAATCAGACTTTAAAAAAAGCTGTTGGCAATAAAGAACCCAGAATGGCTATAAAATCATTTCTAAAGTGTAATGAATTTTAGACATATTTATAGCAATAAGGGTTTGAGGCCTTCACAAGCCAGGCCAAATCTCCTTGGCCTATCTAGAATGAGCTTTATCTCAGTCGGCTTGATTCTTATGAGTTGTCTCTCTGATTAGATCTCTGTTTTTTTTGGACATTGGCAAGGTGCACCATCCACTTAAAATTGAAACTACAGAAATATATCTTAAACAAATATTTTTCTAAGAAGTTGACACTCCTTATGCAACTGCTGCTGCAGGTGATCTCTTTGTATTATTAAAAGGTTTCACCCTTATCCTTGTTTTCATAGTCCATCATGAACAGGAACCGTGGGGAGTCTTGTTTCTGATGTCAAGCGTCCACCCTATTGATGATGTGTCGTTGAAGTAATAATTATGCCCCACAATTTCAGAACTCTGTCATTGGGTTCTCTAACAGGAAATAATATTTATTTGTAGATTAAGAAATGAACTTCTGGTCACAGGAGTTCAGACCCTAGAAAATGAGGCACCTGCAGTTTAAGGAGCTTGTCATACATGTTAAAGCTAGGGGCACATTGGTGCTTACTGTTTGCAGGTGCATAGAGAGAAATGTTCCCTCTTTATTTCTTTCTCTTTCTTGATGAATGGGTTAGATTTTATTGCTTACCTGTACAAATCTGTGCTTACAAGGCTCATTTTGCCACGGATTAATTACCATTTTACCTCCTTGTGTTACTAACCTTGTGTATGTGACGGCTCTCGATTTCTGTGACTGTGGAGGCCTGCCAGAGAATCTGAGCTATTGCAGCTTCTCTTCACAGACCTGTTCTCTGCTTTCCTGCTGTGTTTAACAGTGCGACTGTCTGCACTCTTGGAGTGACCCCCTAATCTCTGGTACTTCTGGTACAGTCTAAGGACACTGACAGTACGGAAAGGTCACTTTCAGAGGATCTAGTTAAATTTCTGTTTGAGACGAGATTTTATCTGTGATCATTCAATGTACTAGATCTTCCATTATACAGCTCTTTTCAGTTACTTTTCTCCTGTTTTTGTGAACAGTGAGGTGTCAATTTTATGGACGATGCTTGATTTTTTTTTCAGGAACCTGCCATACAAAAGAACAAGTATTCTCATTTAGTATTTGGACATGTTAGCATGTGTTCACTGGAGCATTTCTCCAGCTATCCTCTAAATCAGGCCCAGCATGTGCGGATACCAATAGTCAAAGATCTAATATCAGCAGCCTTTGCTGGCTTCAAAAATGTCAGCCTCTTCCACAGCAACATGCCTTTGTTTAATGCTCAGTCATTGAGGAATAAATCATTACTCTTAAAAAGTTTTTATAATTGAGCAAAGCATTGATTTTCTGTATTAATGTGAAACCTGGAAGAGCAGCAGTGACTTTCTTCTAATGAACAACAAACTACAAGCATTTTGAACTTGCATGGACCTTTGGTCAAAGGGGAGGCATCGCT
Source organism: Polypterus bichir lapradei (assembly GCA_026402145.1). Taxonomy (NCBI): domain Eukaryota; kingdom Metazoa; phylum Chordata; class Cladistia; order Polypteriformes; family Polypteridae; genus Polypterus; species Polypterus bichir. Next base: position 2,233,100 of record JANRMT010062808.1, read on the forward strand.
GTAATTTGCAGAGAAAATTTCACTGTTGTGAAATTTTTTTGAGTTTTATATGTTCAAAGTTTACAAATTTTATATTCCTAGGTGACTTTAATGTACATATTAATGCCCCAAGCTACTTACTTTCTTCTGAGTTTTTGAAACACGCGGACTTACTCATTGACTCAGCATGTGAGGAGTCCCACTCACAAACATGGCCATTTCTTAGATCTTGCCATAATCAGTGACACTCTTGCTGCCAATACTAAAGTAATGGATATTGATGTTTCTGATCATTCTATGGTATTGACTGATGTTTTCTGTACTCTACCAGCTCCTGCTAGTTAATGTACAACAACATTTATTAGTATAAAAGTTGCTGATGTTACTATTTTCTCAATTGCTTTACCGGTTGCCATGCCAGTATAATCTGCTGGCCTGTCATTAGAAGAACTATACTCTCATATGAACAACCCTAGTATACTGTATTTGCCCCTGAGAAAGTGTACGCTGTTTCTTTTTGCCATTCATCCCCATTGTATACTGATGACCCCAGGACTTCAAAAAGATTGGGCCACAGATGGAGAAAATTAGGCGTAACTGTTCACCAACTGTCATTTAGAAAGCATCAGCTATCACATTCTATTGTTCTCATAAAAGCCAGGTTCTGTTATTATTCTAAGCTTATAAATTCTAATAGTAGAAACCCAAGGCATCTTTTCTCTAAGATTAACTTTGTTACTAAATAAAATGAATCCCATTCTCTGGTAGAGTCTGATGGCATTCATGAAAAGTTTCGATAGCATTTCCATATATTGGGGGACAGCTAAAGCCCACTCAATGTAGCCCTATATCTGTTACTTCTCCAGTCCTTCTTTTTAATAGCTTTTCAGGGTTCTCTGAGACAGGCATTGCCCAAATAGTTTTGGGGATGACTTCTGTTATTTGTTGCTTGTACCCTATTACTTTTCTTCTGATAAAATATGGTCTTGTAGCAGCTTGCCCACCTGCTGCTTTTAAACATGCTATTATAAAACCAATGTTGAAAAAAAAAAAAATCTAGATTCTGCCAGTTTATCTCCCTGCCATCCCATCTCTAACATCCCTTTTTGTCTCTGAAGTGTTCAAGAAGATGGTCTTTCACCTTGCAAGTGCAGCTGCATCTAGACATATATGATTTATCTAAAGTCTTTCAATCTGATTTTCAAGCTGTCTGCAGTACTCATGTGTGTGTGTGTTATTCGAGGCTGTTAATGACATTCTTATGGCTGAAAATTCAAGATGTTGTAGTCTACTTATAGTGCTTAACTGCTGCTGAATTTGATACTGTCAACCATGACTGGGACATAATGGACTCCGGTATTGTGTCATAATGATCCACTTTCTATTTTACTAGTGTAGTACTAGGGTGTTGTACTGTGTTAGCCATTATGGATTTAGTGAGAAGTCAAGCAAAATGACACCTTTTATTGGCTAACTAAAAAGATTACAATATGCAAGCTTTCGAGGCAACTCGGGCCCCTTCTTCAGGCAAGATGTAATCAATGAAATGTCAATTAATCACTTGTAATCAATGATTACATCTTGCCTGAAGAAGGAGCCTGAGTTGCCTCGAAAGCTTGCATATTGTAATCTTTTTAGTTAGCCAATAAAAGGTGTCATTTTGCTTGACGTCTCACTGTTTTACTAGTGGAAAGAACATATCAACATTGGGAAAAAAAAACTTTGAGAAAGAAATTAGAGTACCAACAGAAAATTCACATACATACAGGGAAAAGATGCAAGCCCCACACATACAGTAATTAGCTAGAAAGGAAACCCAGGACTCTGGAGTTATGAGGCAGCAGCCTATGTCCCACCCCCATTATGGAGGTATGTATGTCATTGCCTCTCCATGTCCTCATGCAAGGGTTTGCCTCTGCGAAAACAAATGTAATGCTTTGAAAAGCACAGCTATTCATTTCGGCAGACTTCACTTTCATAATAACTAGTATGAACAAAACAGTGGGGCGGTTAGGGAAATAAAGTACTCAAGAAGTCTTAAATCTCAGGTCTTTTGTACATAGTTACCAAACCTACAACACAGTAAACAATGTGCAGCATTAAATTACCTATTGAAACAAGCATAGAATTTGACAGCCACCTTCCTGGCAGAGGCCAGACCAACAGTAATCATGCTCTGGATGAATAACTGCTCTTATTTCCCTTGTTGGCTGCATACCGTGATTTGCTTATTTTAATAAGAGGGTGTTGTTAAATAGTTCTGCAGCACTGTGGTTTCTTGTGAAAGAAATGCCTTGGATAACACTGTTGTCTAATGCAAATCTTTAACTAAGTCAAGTCAAGAGTACTGCAATTATGAAGCAACATTCCTATGTGTTTGCATAATAAAAATATGAATATATGTTCTTTGTATATTGCAGTTTCGGCGTAGCATTCATAGAGAAGCAATGTATTGTATTTTGTTTAAAATATCACTTCTAGCATGCAAAGTAATTGGGAATTCACTGATGCACAGAGATGAGACCTTTCAAAATACTACACAAGCCTTTAACCACACACTTTGTTTTGGGGACTAGTTAGACAGTTGCACCCTAAGCCAGAAGCCTATTGGTTCAATCCCTGCTGCTAACACACTGTGTGGCCCCAGAGAGAATCAGTTACACTGAATGTAATCCAACTCAAAAATTGGCTAACAATAGCAACATAGCTCTGCAGTGGAGTTCAGCACGGAAAGGTGCTATATGAAAAAAGTCTGCTTGTTTATTAATCCAGCCATCAGTCACACTGTATCTGTCTATGGAAGTGTTCTACCACCCAAAAACACACTTGTGAGATGTCATCTGTTAAAGGCCACAGACAGACTAGGTGTTTGAATGTATTGTGAAAGTGAAGGCCATTAAACACCAACTGGACTTGGCGTCATATTTGGAGACAGGGGTCAGGGGAAAGCAAAGACCTAGCTGTCAGTGTTACTATACTGAACATGTAGAAATTACTGAAAACTGGAAAAGGAGTTAGAGAATACCCAAAAGACGTAAGAGGCAATAAACAGTAGCTGACATCAGAGAGATACTGAGCAATGAGTGAGTAGTAACAGGTAACTTAAATACTATGTTTTAATTAGCAATTGGTTTTAAGAGTGTGGTCAACTAATGTTATGTGCATCTGTCACTTTGAGAAATGCCAAACAAGAGGCATACATGATCAGCCCCTTCCTGTACTCCATTCACCATGAAATGACACTATGTTCGTGTCTTAGTAAGTTAAAATGCCCCTTGCAGAGTTGATCTTATGCATCCAACAACATTAAAACTGCAGAGGTGTTCATCATATATACACTCATTAGCAATTTAGACTTTTTATACAAATCCCAGCAAGCACTGATTTGAAAAGGAGGCCAATTGTCTTCCTAGACCAGTTTAAGTGTTTGCTCTCCATGTGTGACATGGTGGCACAGTGCTTTGTGTTGTTGCCTCAAGGCTACAGGAACTGCTGTTTGATTTCCAGTTCCAGCACTGTGTATGTGAAGATTTGCACTTTCTCACAAATACCCACAGTTGTGTAATGTGACATACTCAGTAGCTCATTTCAACCAGCCTATGACAGTCTGATTTTGTCTTAAGTGGTGGGCTCTATGTGTGTGAGAGCTGACAACCAATGAGTGTCCAGCCAGAAGTACAATGCACATAATTCAACTACTAGGAATAAGGAATGTCTGATGTCTCATATTTTATGTAGCATGGCAGAATGCGAAAAAGAAAGGGCAGAGATTGTGGCAGAACACACCGTACCAAGAAAGCATTCATGCAGCACCAGCTACGTCAAGCAGCGTGTTATTGCCTCTCAGAAAAAGTGTCATGCTTGCAGTTCTTTGGAAAGATGAAACTGTACTGAAAGACTGGCACTGGGTTGTGTAATGTTCATTGCCCTGCAGTTTCTAGGGATGGAATCTGACATCCTCAGGCTAAGAGATCAGCAAATGTGGTCATGTTTAACATAACCTCTAACTAGAATTAGAGTAATGTGCCACATGCTCTAGAATTACAAATTATCTCATCTAATTCTGTCTAAAATGATGCTAAGATTTGCACTGGGTGTGACGAGGATGGACAGGATTATAAATGAGTACATTAGAGGGTCAGCTCAAGTTGGATGGTTGGGAAACAAAGTCAGAGAGGCGAGATTGTGTTGGTTTGGACATGTGCAAAGGAGAGATGCTGGGAAAATTGGGAGAAGAATACTAAGGATAGAGCTGCCAGGGAAGAGGAAGGCCTAAGCGAAGGTTTATGGATGTGGTGAGAGAGGACATGCAGGTGATGGTGTAACAGAACAAGATGCAGAGGACAGAAAGATATGGAAGAAGATGATCTGCTGTGGCAACCCCTAACGGGAGCAGCCGAAAGAAAAAGAAGAAGAAGAATTCTGTCTACGAATGAAATTGTTTGGGTAAGAAAGACAAAGGTTTACAGGTAATGTAGTGAAACTCAGTAATTGTGGCATTGGAGGTGACATTTTACATGTTAATTAGCTCAAGTAAGTAAGAATTTCACTGTACTCTATATATGTAAAAGAATGACCCTACAAACATATTAACCTAAGTTTTGAATTCTTCCAGAAAAAATAAGACTTATTCTGTTGCTGTATGTTTATTCTTCTCTTAATTTAAATTTAAACTGTATTTGTAAATCAACACTTTGCTTAATATGATTTTAACTTTTCTAACAAATACTAACACAGATGCAGTTTGTGTTACTAATGCGGTCACAGGTCTGTTTATACTCGCATGTCTCTGTCAGATTCATGTAAAACAATAGATCTCTGATGAGCAGACACAACTGTGAATAATTTAATGCAATATATGGCTGTCACTTCTCAGTAGCGACCTGCATTTTCACACCTCAGTTACATCAGAACTGAGTAAAGTACATGAAACCCTGTACTCTCAAAAGCAATACACATCAGCATTCAACCTGCCAGGCTCTTTTAAAAAGAGGACTAGCTAAATGAGTACAATATAATAAGACAGGAGGTTCCAACACTGGCTCAGAACAGCTGCTAGATGCCAGAATGTCTGAAATGGAAACTTGGAACCAGCATTGCACATCAAAATGTGCGTGGGAGAATCAAAAAGTAAAGGCACCTTGCCCTTTAACACCAGTAGCTGTGAGCAGATGAATATAACAGCTAAATCACTTCTACACATAGTCTCCTTGCACGATGTTGATGGTCGACAAGATCACGCTTTGTCTGTTACACTTGCTCTTCATGCTTTAAATGTTTCTATCCATAAACTTTTCATTGAGTCATGTGGTTTTCGCTTCCGTACAAAGCCAATACCTTTTGGCGAATTTCAACAGGTTTCACTCCCTCTACCCAAAGAAATCTCACTACTGTGTGCTGTTCAACAATGGTGCAATGCCACAGAGGAATATCCATGTTCAATGGACCTTGGCCTTGACTAGAATAACAGCAGAGTGCTGTGCTGGCATGTTCGAACTACCCATAAACCATTGCAAATATCTTGTATTATGTCAGCTTCTCTCCATTGCGGTTACCATGTAATTTTCAAATTGCCTTTACTTTTTGATTTAGTCATTCCTGGATTCACCATTCAAAGTGTGCCAATAATGGCATAGGATATAACTGAATATATATATACAAAGGTGTTGGCAACCTTCTGTAGTCTAAAAAATTAAACTGCTGCAAAAAATTATAATGTTATTGACATTAATAAAGACAATCTACATAAAAACTGATGGCATGGTGGCATGGTGCATTTCTACATCACATCTTTTGTCTGTTTCTGTGTGATGTTTGCATGTTTTCCCAATATTTAAACAGTTTTTCACTGACATGGCCTAATTAGTGACTCTAAATTGGCACTGGTATAGATAATGCGTGGAGTGTGCCCAGTTAAAGACTTATTCGTAAGAGTAATTAGATTTATTCTTGCCTTTCTCCTAATGCTGCTGGCATATTCTGTAGCCTCCATATAGGAATAAGCAAATCTGGAAAATGAATACATTTGTTTTCTTTTAATTAGTTTACATTTTAATATTTTTAACAAACATCAATGTTTTATGCCATCCTTTCCTGTATGGCCCCTCGTCACATTTTATTTGAGAGTTGTATTTGGTTCTGACTTCTCATATGTTAAGCATCAAGTAGAATACATTGTCAAAATGGTTTCAGCATGTTTTGTCATTTGGAAAGGTCAATTACAAATTTTCGAAACTGAAAACCAATCTAGCTCTAGCACTTAGAAAACAGAAGAAGTGCCCTTCAGTATCACCTTACTGTTTTTTTTCATAGTTACCCAGTCACTGGCCAGACAAAGCAAAAAATGTAAAATATTTCATAGTGCTGTATACTGTACAATAGTATCGTATAGTAAGAAAAAAAAAACATTATTTAAGAAGGAAGACTTGTATAATGGCACCTATATATGAAACACTGGTAAGATTCATGTTATTTAAGATCCACAAAGCCCTTTGATTGTTCCAAAAAATCCTGAAAAGAGAAAAAGGAAAACACAGTGTTCCTATAAAAAAGACAGATTGCCCTCTTAAATTATCCTCTGGCACAAGAAACAAGGGTTGAAAAACTTTTCAGTTTCAGAGTTTACTGTTCTTGAGAGGAATCATACTCACAAACAAATCCTGCTTTCTAATAATTTCCATCTGCTAGATGTATCTGAAATTGGAAAGATATCAGGAATGAGATGCAGACATCTGACCTTCAGGCAACAGCCAAACTGGAACGGGAGCTGCCCTGATCATTGATGAGATGCCAGATTAAATTTAAACTTCTTGCCAAAAAAGTGAGCTTATTTGATGTGGGCAGTTTATCAATTCTTTACTAATTTCACTAACTAATAACTTTTTCAGTTAGTCAAATTCTTCATAAACCATTTGCCAACACTGAATAGAAAGTGTACAGTCCACATAATAGGCATCACTAGTCTAGCATGTTTTCTAAACTCCTAAAGATACTTGTGAGCCTGGATAGACCTGACCATAAACATTCACAGTCAATCTATCTGTTTATTTGTGACTGAGAGAGATATATATTTATTTTCACATTTATTATGATCACATAATAGGTTGAGGTCAAAGTAATTAAACTACAAATCTTTCATTGTGACGAAAGGGACATACCTAAACTCGAAATTGAAAATTGTTACTTAAAATTATTTAAAAAAACAAAACACAATACCAAAATATAATCCAATCAAACAACACATAGTAAGTACAAGTATATATTTATAAGACAATATATAAAACACCCCAGAGAACTACAGTGTCCTCCATAATGATTTGGACAAAGATACCTTTTTGCTTAATTTATCCCTCTGCTCTACAGTTTAAAAGTACAAATCATAGAGTTCAGACATGATCAAACTGAATGTTGATGACTTTCATTTAAGGGTATTTGCATACATTTTGGCCACACCATGTAAAAATGAAAACACTTTTTCTATATGGTCACCCCCATTTCAGGGCACCATAATGTTTGGGACATAGCAATGGCAGGTCTATTAAAGCAGTCATGTTTAGTGCTTTGTTGCATATCCCTTGCATGAAATGAGTGCTTGAAGTCTACAATTCATAGATATCACCAAGGGCTGAGTATCATCTCCAGTGATGCGCCACCAAGCCTCTAATGTAGCCATCTTCAGCTCCTGCTCATGTTGAGGGCTTGTTCCCTTACGTTTTCACTTCAGCACATGGAAGACATTGGATTTAAATCAGGTGACTGGCTTGGCCTTTCAGGAATCTCCCATTTTTTAGCTTTGAAAAACTCCTGTGTTGCCTTGTCTTTTTATTATCTTGTTGTAGGATGAAGCGCCATCCAAAGTGTTTGGAGTCATTTACTGGATTGTGAGCAAATAAGATGTTTCTATACACCTCAGAATTCATTGTGCATCTGTTGACAGCAGTCCCATCATCAATTAAGATACTGTAAGTGTGCAGGTACCTGTGGCAGCCATACATGCCCAAGCCGTAACACCCCACCAACATGTTTAACAGATGAAGTGGTCTGCTTTTAATCTCAGGCAGACCCTTTTCGTCTCCACACTTTGCTCTTGCCATCACTCTGACGCAGATTAATCTTGGTCACGTCTGTCCTCAAGACCTTTTCCCAGAATTCTGCAGGCTTACACAAACTGTAATCTGGACATCCTGTTTTTGTGGCTAACTTGTGGTATGCATCTTGCAATGTGGCCTCTGTATTTCTGTTCATGAAGTCTTCTGCAGATAGTAGTCTCTGACACATCCACATTTGTCACCAGAAGATTGTTTCTGATCTGTCGGACAGGCAAATGAGGCCTTTTCTTTAACTTAGTGATCCTTCTGTCATCAGCAGTGGAGGGCTTCTTTGGCCTACCAGTCCTTTTGAGATTACTGTGCATTCTTTCTTCTTAATGATATTTTAGGCAGTTGATTTAGGTAATCCTAAGGTTTTACCAATGTCTCTAATGGTTTTATTCTTGTTTTTCAGCTTTATAATGGCATCTTTGACTTTCATTGGCACAGCTCATGAAGAACAATGGCAACTACAGACTCCAAAGTGTAGAAGCAAGCTAAAGTATCTTTTGTCTACACTAATGAAACAATGAAACACACCTGGGTAATTACAAACACCTGTTAGGCCAATTGTCCCAAACGTTATGGTGATCTAAAAAGGGGGGACGACACTGTATAAAAAGAGTTCTATTTCTACATGGTGTGACCAAAACATATGCAAATACCCTTAAAATACAGTCTGCAATGTGCACTTTAATCACAGCTGAATTGCTTGATTTGTAATATTAAAGTCCGAAGCAGAGGGGTAAAATGTGTCTTTGTCCCATACATTACAGAGGGAACTGGCTGTAGGAGAGCTCAGAAAGCTATAAGACCAAAGAGTCACATTTAAAATGACTCTTCATAAAGAGTAAAACAGGAAATAAAATAGAAAGTTTTAGCACAGGCCCAGTGTGCTTACTTTACAATTATATAAATGAAATCTTGTTAAATTCTGAAAAAAAAATCTGAACAGGGCTGCATTTTCTGAAAGCATTGCAGTGCTGAGAACACCATTGTAAACTTCATCTTAGGATCAACTTTTAATTTATGACTGCTTGTCAAAACTCATTCTAAATAAGGCAGTATGTTAAATCCTTTTGTAATGTGTAATTGCTAAGTGCTTTTTCAACTGGCTACGGCTTCTGCTGACCTAGCCACAAGCAGTGGTCACCACACAAAATTTATTAAATTCCATTATGATGGCTTTCTGAACATTTACAACACTACAATTTACACTTGAGATTGTGTCATTTTCATGATGAGAAGCATTAAAGTATTTTTCGTATGACATTCTATAGGTAACTTAATATAAATGATTTATACTGCTAATAATTACTAAATGTATGACCTGATGATTTTCTGTGTTCTTTAAATGTTTTGAAGACTCAGTTTTCTAAGGTTACAGCTGCCTTTACTTTCATGGAGATATTTTCTGTGTTGCAATTGGTTATCTGGAGAAGAGGGAAGAATAAAATGGGATGAACAGGAACTGGGGTCGATATGTTTGAATAGAGATAGTATAGCTTCAATAAAGAAAACCTACTAAAAATACCCATTGAATTCTGTATCTTTGTCTCCAAACACCACCTCACAAATCCAATACTTACAAATTATTTAAATCAGACCAATGGAATGTACTGTAACTGATAACCATTCATATATCCAACGTGTTGGATTCTAGTCATACCCATCATAAAGGTTATCTACATTGAATGTAGTGGTGATTTTGAAATCGCTGAGGATATCTACTTTTGTGGCTGGATGCCTTATAATACCCACAATATCTCCAACTGGGAAAATTCAACAGCGTGTTGAAAGGCAAGAAACGTTTTTGGTGTGTGGCTACAAGTTGTTGACGAATAGCCCCCTAATGCATGCTTGTTCACAACAGTAACTAACCCTTAGCCTGTAGTCAGAAATAAAATACAATACAGCACATCAACACACCAGCAGTGGTATGGGACACAAGGTAATTCCATAGCTTTCACTACCTCCATATGTAGTAATTGAATTGCATTATACTTAGTTATTCTGCATATATTTGAGATACTGTATAAACACAACATGCAACATCTAAAGGAATATGCGAATTTTTAATGTATAATGGAATTTATTTACTGTTTTTTAATGATAGTGGAAGAATATACAATGTATCTGTAAATTAAATAAATACATGTGCAAGTGATGTCTGTGTGTCTTCTGTGTGTCTGAACAAGAGTAAATTAGCATCTATCTATCTATCTTCTTCATTGCATCATCCCACTTTTGTTTTCTTGTTTTTGGAAAGAATGCTGCATGCCTTTGTAAACAACCATACGATGCCGAAATCTAATTTTAAAACATGCTGTTCTTTAGGAAAGGTGATTTTCTTTTTTGGCGTGTATCTTAGAAGTAGTAGGTGTCGAGTTTTATGCTTGTTTATACACTGTGATGGATGTCCGGCAAGAGTTGCCGGCCCTCACCCCCAGGCCGCCAGGAGGAGCTCTCCCGACAGCATGGACGTGCCCCGAGTTCCAGCAGGGCCTCATGGACTTTGTAGTTTTTACACACAGCCCTGCTGGATACCGTGGGGACCACAAGGAGTCGCTATAGGAGTCTACGAGCCTCGCTATGTGCCCTATAACCTGGAAGTGCGTCCTGGTCACGTGAACGGGAGGAATGACGTACTTCCAGGTTGTCATATTTACTTCATATTACTTTTCACAAGTTAAATTAATTTCACCAAAGGAACAATAACAAAAATGTATAACAATGTTATTATCAATCGACTAATGATGCTTTTTTGCATGTGACTTCAGGGTTCGAGCTAACAAAGTAGTACTTTATACTGCAGAGGATCTGCTCACAGGCTTGATTGAGGTATGTAATAAGCCACCAGGATGAGAGGGGGAGCTATCGCTAGCATTCTCCCTGCAGCGAAATCACCCACTGAGGGCAGTTAACACCCCCCCTTTCCAATTCCCCGTCCATAAGAACCCTACCTGCCTAGAAGAAGGTATCTTTTTGGCAAGAGTGATCCGCCAGATGGAGCCCCTGAACAAACAGATCCTGAACCTACGGCTAAAGTCGAGCCCTTTTTTGTTAATTTGGAAGGCCGAGGGCAAGACACCCAAATACCACTAAGTATTTGTTTTTGGTTAAACTTTTTGTTGAATTAAATGGAACAATCCAGTTAATACCCCAGTTTTTATCTTGAGACCTGTCATTCCTGCACCTGGCCACAGTATACATTCATAAAGTAGCTGCTTAAGAGGGGTTTGGAGAAACGTGAAAAAGTAGCTTGTACATTATATATGCGTATTGTAAAGTTGATCATTAATTGCTAAAAATTAATCAATTTCAAATTCAATAGCCCAGGTCTTTAAAGAGAATTTGATTTTCCCAATTTGAAATAATCTATACTAATAAAAGGCAAAGCCCCCACTCACTCACTCACTGACTGACTGACTGACTGACTGACTCACTCACTCACTCACTCACTCACTCACTCACTCACTCACTCATCACTAATTCTTCAACTTCCCATATAGGTAGAAGGCTTAAATTTGGCAGGCTCATTCCTTACAGGTTACTTACAAAAGTTAAGCAGGTTTTATTTTGAAATTCTACGCGTAACGGTCATAATGGTTAACAACGTCCGCCATGTTAAACTTTCTTATTTATGGCCCCATCTTCATGAAATTTGGTAGGCAGCTTCCCTGCGCTCACCAAAACCGAAGTACGTACTTATTTCGGTGGTATGATGCCACTGCCGGCCGCCATATTGAACTTTCCTACAGTCTTTGTTGCCCTCACTGACTCACTCATCACTAATTCTCCAACTTCCCGTGTAGGTAAAAGGCTGAAATTTGGCAGGCTCATTCCTTACAGCTTACTTACTAAAGTTAAGCAGGTTTCATTTTGAAATTCTACACATAATGGTCATAACAGTCGACAATGTCCGCCATGTTAAACTTACTTATTTATGGCCCCATCTTCACGAAATTTCGTAGGCGGCTTCCCTGCGCTAACTGAAACCGATGTACGTACTTATTTCAGTGGTATGACGCCACTGTCGGCCGCCATATTGAACTTTCCAACGGTCTTTGTTACCTATGGGCCCATCTTCAAGAAATTTGGCACGCGGGTTTCCAACGCTAACTGAATCCTACTTACGCACATATATACGTCCATAGCCTGCAGCTCAGTCGCCGTGTGAGGCGCGTTGGGTCCCCCATCCCCACGCCTGTTGGCTGCCTGCCTATATAAGGCCGTCTGTTGCTCTGGTCTCTTCATTCCCTTCCTTGCTTCGCCACGGTATTCACGTCTCCCTGCTGATAACTACAGCCTTTTTATTTAATCCATGGCTTCTCCGCTGTTTTATTGTTCGTTTATTACGATTATAGTTATTGTATAAGTATTTTAGACTTAGTTTACATTGTTCAGGTACCCATTTCCTTTCTCGTTCCAACTGTACCACTATTAACATGTTTATCGAGGTGATCACCGTCGATCAAAGAACTGTCACTTGACGAGTGGTTTCCATGCCCAAAGATGGCGTCTGCCTTTTCCATTCTCTGTGTTACATATTGCACGGCCATATCAGGCTCACTCTTGATATCCGGAGGAACATTGTGTCTTATGTATTGAATGACTGGGACAGGTTCAAGGTGTGGACTGATGACGGTACAGGAGATAATTATACTACACAGGAGCACTAGAAGAGTGAAATGCTTAAGCCCTTCACCTATGGTTCTGCATGTGAATTGATGGCTGCCGCTGAATTGTTAGGTTGTCGCTTTCAAGTGTACCGAAATTGCCAAATATTTTACAGCTTTGGACAATTGCCAATGCCTCTTAAACATCTTAGATTCACAGGTGATGATTTGAGTAGTGGACACTTTGATGTTTATGAATGTTTAAACTCTCAAAAGCTGGATGCGAAGTTATCGATGAAACCAGTTGTATACTTACAACGCTTGACAGATGCCGAATGTCACTTCAACACAACAAGTCCTGCAAATACTAACGTAATTGAAACAAACCATGAAACTCAAACCGATTATGAAAGCAGCAATCTAAGCAGTGAGATTTGAGGCAAGATTGCTTTTCACATGGCCAACTGTAAGTTACATGCTCAAGAGTAAGCTTAGCACACAGCTTGGTCATATTACAACCGGAGGGCCGAACTGACAACGTGGCATACAAAGAGATCCTTAACAAATAATTATTGGTATATTTTCCCTTAGTTTAAAAAGGTTTACTTTTCTTCTTGATAAAAATTTTAAGGCAGTACTTCGCCGCTGCGAAGTGCGGGTATTTTGCTAGTATACTATAAAAACATCCCTACCCCAATGAATTTTAGGGCATAGATTAGGATTCTTTTAGCTGAGCAAAATAAATCTTTGTGAGCACAGTGTGGTATGTCCTATCAGGTAATCCAACCAAAAGTGCTGTTTTAAGTGATTTTAGATAAAAGGTTACCTGAGTGATACACAGAAAATTTTGCCCAAAATGGTTTGAGTTTAAAATATTTCCATAACACGTGACCCAGTAACATGGGTGCTTGATGAATATTTCAATTGAGATATGGCATGCTAGGTCTATATTGAAGTAGAAGGCTTTTATGAATCTTTTTTTTTTTTTTTTAATTTTAACTTAAACATTCCTTTCCCATAGTCTATTTAGATAATTAAAAGGCACATCCTTCTATATAAAAGCAGTCGGGATTGTCCTTCCATCCCATGAGTGCTACGCAGGCGCGGAGTTTCACACACGCCCCGTCCATTTTGCAATGCACGATGGGATTTGTAGTTTCGCTTTTCCAGGTAAAAGATGATTTTCTACTCCAGACTGTGCGATAGCTTCTTCTTCTTTCTTACTATATAAAAGCGGTCGGGATTGTCCTTCCGTCCCGTGAGTGGAAAGCGTAGCGGTATTCCGCTTATCACAGACTTACTACTTGCAGCTTGCGGTACGAAGCGACATGACGTGAGCAGAGTTCTGATGCTCCTATTGTTCCCTTGCTTTTGTGCGCGATGCGCTGGAAAAATAGACAAAATTATGTCTCTGGAAATAATTAATGTTGATGGAGTACAAATGCCTCACCACGTAGTAAATATCAGGGGAATTCAAATTGGCGACCTCAATATAGAGAAAAAGTTTCATCACAAAAATAACAGAAACTACAAGTATTCAAGTAATACCGCTCAAATGCAATATAACCAAATTAATAAGTTTGTATAAAATATCAAATTGATCTACATATTGAATTGCCTTAGGAAGTGGTTAACTTAAAAGTCGGTCACCTTAAAAGGCGGGTCAGCCTAGTTCCTTTGTTGATTTACTCTGAAGATGATGTCAAAATCATCATCCAAGTTAGCCAATGTCTAGATATTGGTGAAGAATAAGGGAAGTTGAGTGGGCAGCTTTCCTAATTTGTATATAAATGAAAAAGTGCATTGCTGGAAGGCCACATTTGGAGTATAACAATTGAAAAGGCACAGCTACATTATCAACAGAGATCTTTATAATACCTAGTGACTTCCATAGATTGTGTTCTGCATAGATTAAAGAAGCTATTTCTTGGCAGTTGCTTTGAAATTGCTAGGTACAGCATTTGACATTGGCAATTAGAAAGTATAAAGGTAAGTGCCATGTATGTTCTGGTGGTTGAAGATTGTAGATTCGTCCCAAAATTTAAAACTACTATTCCTTTGTTGATTTGAAAAGTTCTGGTTATTAAGTTACAGCTATAATGTAAGATTAACGTTTTTGCTCTGGTTGTGGGTATATTTACTGGTTTTTGAATATTTGCCCTGCTATTCAACTACATATATTGAACCCTGGGAAATTGTTTCATGACTGGCCATTTACAACTTACTGCTTGTTGTTTTGGTTACAATTCATTTCCCGATCCCGTTTCCAATTCCAGTTAAAATCGACTGCTGCCCCATGCACACAGCACAGCTTTGGGACATTTTGATGATACAATTCTCTTGGCTATAGTAAGACTGTCAGTGCTTCATTTTAAGAAAGTTCCCATAACCTCACATGACAAGACTGGATAAACAGGGTAAGAATGTAGATGGATGGATGGATGAACTGCCCTATTATAAAACTGATCTTCTGCCATCATCTGCTGTTATAAAATTAATGCAAGTTGCCAGCAGTGGCAACTGTATCCCATGAAGCTGCTGCAATCAGAAAGGCTGATATCATCACAGAAGCACAACATTCAATAAATAAATGAATTAACAAATTAATAACTTCTTCTATTTCAAACAGATAGTAACTTAAGGAAAACAGATCTTCACTGAGAAAAAGGAAAAGTGCAGAAATCCAAGTCTTTGTACACTTTTTTATGTTCTGACATAACATTAGCTACATGGTTCTTGAAATAAATTCATTACTAGAGGAAAGTATATGCAGTGAGAAGGCAATGTTTATTTCTTTGTTACAATATATACATAGAAATATTTGCTTTTTAACCTTTTGTTTTATCATTTGTCAGCTGAATGTCCTAAACTCAACTACAGTTGTTAAAACTGACTGCAGGCATTTAGCAAAATAATTAAAAACCCATCTCAGCAATATCAGGCTCAAAGTCACTAAACACTCTTGTTCTTAATCCAAATGTACAATTATCATTCTCATTAAATCTCTGTTATCAGTATTTAAATGAAAGCAGCATGCATAATAAAAGGGGAGTGTCACATACAGCATTGTAATTGTGTGGTTAGTGGTTGTGCGCTGTGTGTCTCTGATGAGGTCAATAGCACATCATTCTAACAAACAGCAATTTTCAAATATAATACAAAATGACGATTAAAAATTACCAGATGCTGAGAAGTATACAATTAATATATTTGTAAGGTATATTGGGGACTCAGTGTCCTCACTTCATCTATGGCATGTCCAGCATTTTATATTGTATTGCACTTATGAAAAACAGACATGTCAAAATACTTCCTGAAGCTTCAGCAAGAGGTCTTGTCAAAGTCAAAGACTTATGTTCTTTTCCCCAGACTTGCACACTCTTCTCCGTAGTTTCAAACCCTTAATCTCCCGTTCTGTGCTACTGTCAGTCAGTCATTATCCAACCTGTTATATCCTAACACAGGGTCACAGGGGTCTGCTGGAGCCAATCCCAGCCAACACAGGGCACAAGGTAGGAACAAACCCTGAGCAGGGCGCCAGCCCACTGCAGGGTGCACACACACCCCCACACACCTAGCACACACTAGGCACAATTTAGGATCTCCAGTGCATCTAACCTGCATGTCTTTGGACTGTAGGAGGAAACCATGCAGGCATGGGGAGAACATGTAAACTCCACCCAGGGAGGACCCAGGAAACGTGCCACCCGCTCTGTGCTACTGGCATGACCATATACCACAGCATATGCTCTGTTCTTTTTATTTGCATTTGAAGAAAATTACGTGTTAGATGTTCAAGGAAAGTAACACACAAGTAACATAAAAAATAAGGAAAAATACTGAGACTAAGTAGAAAGTGAAAGTAACATGCATTCAATCAATAAAAAAATAATGCATCTTAACACTAGGGACCCACCATTGCTTATGTTTTTTGTTCTAGCCAAAGTTGTAATTAAAAGATAATTCCTACTGTTAATTGACTTTCTTGTGTAATTAAATAGCTGGTTTCCACTCTCTTTAGTCTCAGAAATTATCAATATGCGCTTCTCTGTAAATAGTCATAGATTTTCATGCTTGCTAATATTGTGAGCTTTTAATTGATTTTTGATTTCTTAATCAGCTACCAGCTAAAAATAAAACACAGAATTAATAAAGTAGCCATCCATGGAGCAGCTAACCTGCTGCTATTTGTTCACCATAAAGTAACACCTGGAATCTAATATTTAGAGGGAAATAAAAGAAGAAAAGAACATTAAGGGCTTCAAGTGTAGAGATACAAAACTTTACTCTGAAAAGTGGAATTTCCCCCCTGGGGGATTTCTGACACAGCAGAATGAGGGTCAGAACACACTATTTATTTCAATGACATATGTCATCAGTGATAAACAGACGCCCCTGTCCAGGGTTTGTTCCTGACTTATTTCCTTTATATCGGTACTTGTCTTCTCCTTATGTGATTGGCTAGAGAGTAAGCCAAATTACCATAGTGAGTCTCTAGGAACACAGTTAAGGACTTTTACAATAATACAATACACTGACTATTTGTAAATGCTGGGAGTGCACGTAAGTGTACACAGTTTGGATCTTCTGAAGCTCATAAACCATTACTGATTTCAGGGACCCTTCAGTTACTGTTTATTTTTGAAGGAAATAATACCCTCGCCTATTTAAAATGAATGGAATATTGGATATGTGAATTACTTTTTGAAGACATAGGAAAAACAAGGCAGATGATAAATTTACATTTTTTGATTGCATTCTGACTATGAATGAAAAAAACTCAACTGAGTGAGTTCAATGTCAGCTTTTGTATTTTAAACATTTTTAAGCATCTGCTCAGATGTGTATTTTTGGAAAATTACTGTACATGTTCAAAATGAAGTAAAATTATAGCACTTTATTAAAGTAGTTAGCAGAGTAACTTTCAGAGTAGCTGACATCCTTGATGTCTGGGGCCATGCCTTGTCAAAAAAGGGTGCTGATATTACATGAGCATTCCTAGGAAAGAACAACTAAATGTAGCTGGTCCTTGTCGTGTATGAAAGTGGTGCCAGGTTGGGCTTCCAAGACATGATAATATATTTCGTTAGCCAACCTGTCCTGGTCCTGGTGGGGTTGTTCCTGACACAGGAAGGGAGAGAGAGAGAGAGAGAGAGAGACGCTTGCAGTCAGATGTTGGTGAGTGTACTTGTTTCTTTAGATCCCTTCAGAAAGAGCATCAGGAAGGACTGCACCAACAGCTCAGTTATAGTAGAAATCTGTCACCTTTTACATTTCTACTCAACACATTATTTTCCTCTAACATGTGGCAGTACAATTTCTAACCAAGTTTTAAGATCTCTCTCTCTCAAAAATATATATATGCCCCCTAGTATGTGCATATATATTGTAACAATAAGGTGCAATATAGGCGCCTGAGCCGACACAGAGGCATGTATGAATACCAAGAAATCTTTTATTTTTTTATTCACCTGTGGGGCACGTCTTCCCAGTAATTACCACAGGCACAACAAAGTCCCAAAGCACCAACCAACACACCAAAACACTCTTCCTTTGCACCACCACTCCTCCCAGGCAACCTTGTCCTCCTCCACCCGACTCTGGCCACTGAGTGGTGGTCACTGGCTCCTTTTATTGGGTACCCAGAAGTGCTCCAGGTGCTTGATTGCCGACATCCGGCTGCACTTCCGGGTGTGGCGAAACCAGTGCCCAAAAGAGGCCAGCAGCTCCTGCTGCAGCACCCCCTGGTGACGCCTGCAGAACCCAACAGGGCTACACCAAACTCCAAATCCCATGAAGCCCTGCGGGAAACTAAGGCACCGCTGCAAACCAGGGATGCTGCCATCTGGCGTCCAGGGGCAGATATTGTCTTTCCCATACTTGCTCCCCTGGAACATATGCTGCAAAAATATACATTTTTTTTTTTTTTAAAGAAACGGCTGGCAGCTAAACCTGGCCTGGCCGAGACGTTGCTGAGATAGAAGGATGGGGGAAGGCAGCTTTTCTAGGACACTGCCTACCCCAAGAAGCTAGATGGCAGCTCCCCTGAAGTCCTCCATCTGACCCGGAAGTGCTGGCAAGTCACGAGGATGAAAGGAAGAAAACACTTGCGGGTCAAGGACTATATAAAGGACTGTTGGAGACACAGCAAGAGAGCTGGAGCCGGGAAGAGTAGGACAGAGCTTGCCGGGAGGTGTGGAGAAGAAGATTATTGTCATTATTGTGTTTATTCATTGTGTTTATTGTGGCTGTGGTGCTTTGGAGGCATGGTTAGAGAAGAAGAAGAAAATACTTCTTGGTGCTTTTAACTTGTGTCCAGAGCATCTCTCTGTTGGGGCAATAGTGCTCACAGGCGTCCATTCACTGATATATATATATATATATATATATATATATATATATATATATATATACATATATATTGTCATAAAAATGAGTCCAAGACATTATAAAGGTTTGGGGCAGCCACCCGTATATTGTTTTTTCCCAGCTGCAAAAGGGTTTTCTTGAATCAAATACACGATGTGCATATCACAGAGTCCAAAACAGAACTGGCTATAGTAGCCTAAGATGGAGACTTTAAAGGTCTTGAGAGGAACTGATGTCATCAAAGGGGCCGAAACCAGAAGTGACGTCAAAGGGGCTGGCTTTGGAAATGACATCATCAAAGGGGCCGGCTTCAGAAGTGACGTCTTCAGAGGCGCCGGAACCTTGCAGGATTTCCCGGGAAAGGTCTGTAGGGAACTGAGAAAGACAGTCAGCGCAACACGCCGCCCCCTGGTCGGATGTTTTATTACAATTACTCGAGCCCTTCAGCTGGCTCCTACTTGCACGTGTGTGACTATATATATATATATATATATATATATATATGTAGTGGACTACCAGGGGGTGCACCAGCCACCCAAACACCCGACACGAGCGTCACAAGTGCCATATAACAAAAGGCTTTTACTTAATGGGAAACTTTTCCACTCTTCCTCCTGACTCTGGCTCGTCTCTGTAAGGCAGTTGGCTCTTTTTTTTTTTTAAGTCACACCCAGGAGTACTCCAGGTGGCTTGTTAGGGAGGTCTGGAATTGCTTCCAGGAGTGGCTGAAGCCCAAAGTAGGGCTCTACAGCTCCCAACAGGGCTGTACTGACAAAAAGTAATTCCCATGCAGCCCTGTGGGAATCCGAAGTGCTGTTGCAACCCAGGGGGGCTGCCAAAACGCAGGTGTGATGGATGGCCGGCGTTTCAGTCTGGCCGGGATGTCCCTCAACTAAAAGAAAGTGAAAAAAATAGCCTTTTCAGGGCACTACATCCGCTGGGACACTAGATGGCAGCTACCCTGGATGGAAATGGTTCCCCGGATTCCGGCAGGGCAGCATGAGACATGGAGTCTGTTTCTTCAGCCCTGTTGGGTGCCATGGGTGCCACCAGGGGGAGCTCACCAAGAACCTGGGGACTATTATTGTTACGCTAACCCGGAAGTACTTCGGAGTCACAAGGATGGAAGCCCGCAGTACTTCCAGGACACTTGAGAAAGAAGGATGTGGAGTTTGACCCGGAGAAAGAGTACTTCCGGGTCATGGACTTTAAAAGGACTGTGGGAAACCCAGCAGGATGGCAGGAGTTGGGTGGTAGAGGAACGGAGCTGCTGGGAGTGGAGGATTGGTTATTATTTACTATTATTGTGATTATTGATTTATTGGAGAATTGTGGAGTGTGCCGTGCTTTGTGCACATTATTGCAAGAGAATATTAAAGAAATTGTTCTTGGTGTTTTAAACGTGTGTCCTGGACGTCTGTCTGGTGGGTTCAACGGGGCAACAGTGATCCCTAGTGTCCACACAGGTCAGGAAAGATAGTGCCTTTCAAAAGCCATCTTCCTCTGTCCTCTATTGCAACTAGTGCAGAATGCAGCTGCTAGAATCTTAACTAGGAAAAGAAAATCCGAGCACATCATCCCAGTTTTGATGTCACTACACTGGTTACCTGTGTCATTTAGAATTGACTTTAAAATCCTGCTTATAGTTTACAAAGCCTTAAATAATCTCGCTCCATCTTATATTTCGGAATGTCTGACTCCTTACACTCCAAATCATAACCTTGGATCTTCAAATGAGTGCCTGCTAAGAATTCCAAGAGCTAAACTTAAAAGAAGTGGTGAGGCGGCTTTCTGCTGTTATGCACCTATAATCTGGAATAGCTTGCCAATAGAAATTCGCCAGGCTGATACAGTGGAGAGTTTTAAAAAAACTGCTGAAAACACATTACTTTAACATGGCTTTCTCATAGCTTCATCTTAGTTTACTCCTGATGCTCTGTATATTCAATTAATTATCATAATTATTCATGGTGGCTCCAAAATCCATACTAACCCCTACTCTTCTCTTCTGTTCTTTTTCCGGTTTTCTGTGGTGGTGATCTGCTCCACCACCACCTGATCAAAGTACCATGATGTCCCTACATTGATGGTCCACGTGACCGTCATCATCAAGTCCTTCCATGAGAACCCTGAATACAATCAGGACTGGTTGAGGTCATTTATGTTAGGTAGAATGCCCAGAGGGGGCTGGGCGGTCTCGTGGCCTGGAACCCCTGCAGATTTTATTTTTTTCTCCAGCTGTCTGCAGTTTTTTTTTTGTTTTTTCTGTCCTCCCTGGCCATTGGACCTTACTCTTATTCTATGTTAATTAGTGTTCTCTTATTTTAATTCTTATTTTGTCTTTTTTTGTCTTTCTTCATCATAATAAGCACTTTCAGCTACATTATTTGTATAACAATGTGCTATATAAATAAATGTTGTTGTTGTCCTTCCTCTAAGGAGGTGTCCTGGCTGGGTAAAGATGCTGGCCATCCCACACAATATATATATATTGTGAAGTGCGAGTCCCTGTCTTACACCCCAAAACACAAGGCTGAGGCTCAGTATTTCAACAAAACCAGCTTTATTCAGCTTGAAAACAGGAACAGCACAATTATTTATTGTAGCAGAATCTGCCACTCTCCTATACACAGACACAACAATAAGGCAGGGTCATGGAAAGTAATACTGTTCCCTGCATTTATAAAAGTCATGAGAAAATAGAAAGGTGACAATTTGAAGAGATACAAATGACATAATAGAAAGCTGTGCCATTTAAGTAAGCCACATATTTTCATTATTTAACCCAATATAAATCCCACTTCACACAGTGTCAAGTACGTTTTTTCACTCATCAATTAATAGTTAACAGGATTAGCGGACTTAAAAATTAGTATAATAGCACGTGGCTATAATGGGGATTGGGAATAACAACAACACTTATTTATATGTCACATTTTCATACCAAACACATAGTTGAAATTGCTTTACAAGTTAAAGAAAAAAATTACTATTCAAAAGAATTGAGAAATAAATAAAAAGAAATACAAAAAATGAATAAAACAATAAACAAAATACAAATTTACATCCATCTCAATAAAAAGATGTCTGTCTTTGTGTACGTCTGGTTGCTACAGTACAGGTATGTCTCTGTCATTTCAAAAGTTGTTGCATCACAAACATTTTCAGTAATTGCATTTGTCATTCCAACAGATGGCACATCACCAAATCAGCACATCACTAAACTAAACATTGTTTTTACGAATCCCATACCAAATGGCAAATGACCGAGACATACAATATGCATGGTGCACTGCAAATGTTAAATCTGAGGTCTACATTGATTACCTAGATTTCAACATGTCTTAGAAAGGTAGCACAGCTAGTAATATAGATAAACAGAAATAATAGAGTCCTTAAGCATGGATTAAATTGCTAAACTCATTTTTTAACACTCTAATTATTATTATGATCAGTGTGATGCTATTGTCAGATGGCCAGTGAAGACAGCATAATAAAAACTCAAACTGGTAAAATGCTGGAGAAAAACAAACCTACAGGCATCCCCAGACCAAAAGACTATCCAGCCCCCACTGGGCATTCTACTCTTCATTATTCACTATTGTCGTGAAGCATTGTTATAAGATTTCATGCAGCGAGCCCCGTCGAAATCTGGAGTGTCCACATTCTTTTCAAGTATCATGGCTGGCTGCAGAGTGCTTTAATCAGATGGCAAAGATGCATGACAAAGCAGAAGGAAACCAGAAAGGAAAACAGAGAATAGTATAGATTAGCAATGATTGCAAATCAACAGAGTACATTATATTAAAATGCATATTATAATCTGTCGATGGACTAGTGGATTATTTGTGCTTGTGCCCTATTATTGCTGGGTTAGCCCCAGCTACCACACAGCATCGCCCTGGATAAGTGGGTGAGGAAAATGGAAAATGGATGGATGGAATTGGAGTGTAAAAAAAAAAAAAAAAAACAACTATAAAAAAAGCCAAATATTAAAAAGTGTGTTTCAGGAGTTTTTTTCCCCAAACAGTTCAGATAATTCAGATAAGTATTTAAAAATAGATCAGAAAGATGGAAATATCTGATAGAGCAATAAATAAGGCATTTTAAACTCATTCTAGTTAATATTAGTAGCATGCTACATTATATATTAAGTTGTTTGTAAAATAATAATGCATTTAGGTCTAAATAGATACTTTATAATAGTCAACTTTATTTGACATGTGTTTTTTGACATTTTTGCAGAACTTGTGAAGGTTTAAATAACACACCATCAATGTTAATGTTCAATTCTGTAATCTTGAAGAAAATTAATTTGAGGCCTACCTGTAACACTTAGTCTTATTAGCATTCAGTTTAAAAAAAATGAGTGTCTGACCAAGTCTTTAAATCAGAAATACATTCAAGCAAATATCAGAGTGAATGGTAGACTTAACATTAGGATAGATCTGACTGCCATCGGCATACCAACGAAAGCGGAGGCCAAGTCGGTGAATAATGTTCCCTGAAGGGAGCATATATATTTGAAAAGGGAGGAGGCCAAGCCCAGATCTCCTTGGGTAGTAGGAACAGAATGGGATTTACATTTATCAAAAGAACAAAATATTTGATATCAGATATAGTATATAAAATTTAAACCAAGATACAAATGTGCCAGCTATGTCTATTGAGTATTTTATGACTTATAATGTCAATGGCTGCACTGAGGTCAAACGTAGGAGAATGCTGAGTGCCCCAGCATCAGCAGATACTGTATAAGCAGATCAATGACTACTTTCAAGAGTGCAGTCTCTGTGCTGTGTACTATGCCAAAACCAAATTGAAATGATTCATAAAGAATGGCAACCTCTTCCAGTACCTAAGCTAGGAATGGAAGATCAAGAAAAGATCAAGACCAGGTTTCTTAAGAGGATGTGTAACTGCAGCAGTTAAAAGAGTAGACAGAACACTGCCACAAATTAGAAATGCAATAATGAGGTAAGAAATGGGACCTGCAACAACTGAGATGCAAGACTTGAGAAGAGAAATAGGAGCATGATCAAGTAGTGAAAATTAGGATTTTCAATTTGAAATTGAAGCACAGTGAAGCACAAATGGTCAGTAGTAGCAAAATCATTCCACAAAAGCTCAGAAACTGTAGAAAGGTTGTAGTGGGAGAGTGAAAAACAGTGAAATGAATAAAACTGCTGATAGATATTTTCTGTTTGTTATAAAGTGTAAAAACACTTCACATTGCTCTACAGATCAAACGGATAATATAGGAGGTTGTACAAGTTGCGTAAGGCTTGCTGCTACTTTTATAATGGAAGAACAATAAATGGGAAGTGTGGACACTAAGGGGGAACTCCAGCTCAAATACCCAAAACAAACAGGTTTGGAGGCAAGTTAAAAGGCAAAAGAGTCTTTATTGTGGGAAACTCTTCCTCAAGTAAGTGTTTCAAAACCACCACCAAAGCACAGTACAACTAAGCACAGCACACAGGCAATTACTGTATAAAGCACTCTGCAACTCTTTCTCTGCTCTTTCTCTCTCTCTGCCATTGGACACTGCCTCATCCACATAATTGTTGTTCTCCTATTCCCAACTCTCACTCCTTGATGCGAGGCAGGCAGCTCCTTTTATTTACCACTCAGGAGCAATTCCAATGTTCCACACATGTGGTCCAAAAGCACTTCTGGGTGAGGTAGAAGCCCCACGAAATAGTGCTCTCCAGTCCCTGCAGCACCCCCGGGTAGTACATTCAGAACCCAACAAGGCTGAGTTGAAGAACTCCATGTCCCATCATGCCATGTGGGAATCTGAGGCACCACTGCAACCCAGGATGGCTACAGTCTAGAGATCTGTGGCAGATATGGCCCTATGCATGCTCTCTCCCTTGGTCCTTTAATCTTGATGTGTAATGGCTGGGTAAGGATGCCAGGTATCTCTAGATAGATAGATAGATAGATAGATAGATAGATAGATAGATAGATAGATAGATAGATA